>JAANYP010000942.1:132954-225452 GCA_020465985.1 Centrapalus pauciflorus
TCTCTTTTGCACTTAAAAACCCATTTGGTTCCTATGGCAATCTCCCCTCGAGGTAACGGAACTAACTCCCACACTTCTAGTTTCCTAAACTGTGAAAGTTCTTCCTGCATCGCTTCAACCCAGGAGTTATCCTTAAGTGCCATTTGCACATTCTTAGGCTCTACTTGCGATATGAAACATGAATAAAGACATGTGTGATATGCCTCGGAGTCTTTTATCATCGACAACAACACGGTGTTGTTATTTACACTACTCCGAGTCTTCACACCCTCGTTAGGATTTCCTATGATGCTTTCTATTGGATGGTTCTTGTTAATCCTAGAGGTCTCTATTTCATCAACCCTTAGATTATCTCCTAAGTTGGATCCTATTTCACCTAAAGGGGGAACAGGCTCAGCTTCTACATTTTCCTCCTCATGGACGTTTTCCTCAGAGTTGGAACTTGATGCTTGAGTCTGATTCTCAGTGTTAGGTGCCTCTTGATCAGCAACTTCTGGAGATCCATCTACAGTCGCAGTAGGCTCGGACGTAGATTCGAACGTGGTCCTTGGAAAGATTTGGCCATCGTCGTTCAGATGCAACGTCGCCAAGTCCTTCTCGATTGTACCTGCATTATCATCCAGAGGAATGTTAAATGACTCAAATAACTTATCATAGTCAAATATCCATTCCGGACCAGTTTGGGGTTCATGTGTATAACTTGTGACTTCAATATTATACACAATCTACACAGTACCAGTTGTTTTTTTAAACACCCGTTTGTTTGGTGAGTTTGGCACATAACCTAGGAAGTATCCTTCGTCAGCCTTTTCACCAAACTTCGGTTGATGTTTTGTTCTTAAAAGTGTGCATGGTACTCCAAACGGTTCGAATCCAGTTAAGTTAGGTAGCCGTTTATTCAAAATTTCATAGCATGTTTTGTTCAATGATTTGACTGTAAGGACTCGGTTTAAAATGTGGCACGCGGTATTCACTGCCTCCCCCCAAAACATGGTAGGAAGCTTTGAATCAGAAAGCATAGTCCTTGCAGCCTCAATCAATGTTCTGTTTTTACGTTCGGCCACCCCATTCTGTTGTGGTTCATATGGTGCACTGAATTGATGCACGATGCCCTTTGATAGACAATATACACCAATTACAGAGTTTTTAAATACAGTCCCATTATCACTACGAATATGTTTAACCCTTGTTCCGTAGGAGTTCTCCACTTGGTCTAAGAACCCGATGAGCTTTGCAGCCGTCTCGTCCTTCGTACCTAAAAAGAAAACCCATGAAAACCGTGAGTAATCGTCAGTGATAACGAAGCAAAACCAACTACCTCCTATACTCCTTTTGTTGATAGGGCCGAAAAGGTCCATATGCAACAAATCGAATGTCGAGGTTATGGAGTTCAGCTTCTTGGACTTGTGTGTCTTTTTATGTTGCTTGCCCTTCATGCACGGTAGACACTTGTCTTCAAATTGAAAGCTCTTCAGAGGCACACCTTGCACCAAACCATTCTTCGTTATGTAGTTCATTTTCCTTAGGTGCAAGTGAGCCATGCGTCTGTGCCACATAACCGATTCCGTCTCCGAAGCTTTTGATAGTAAGCAGATCGGACCTATCGAATTATCTGGCTTGTTCATATCGAGCATGTACAAGTCATTCTTCCTTGGAGCCCGCATCAATATCCAATCTTCAGGTATCTTGAATCCCGGCTTTAGCACTAACGCCTCAGTGTCAGTAAATAACACTGAGTTCTTCTTATCACAGATTTGAGATACACTAATGAGATTATGAACCAGTTTATCAACGTGATAAACTTGATCCAATGTAATCGTCCCATTAGTGACTTCTCCAGTTCCAGTGATATTTCCTCCTTTGTTGCCCGCGAATGATACAAATCCCCTATTACCCCCCTTGAAGTCTGTGAGAAGACTTCTTTCCCCCGTCATATGCCTGGAGCAACCACTGTCGACGAACCACTTGTTGTTTGGACCGGTAGTTATCTCCTGCACATGAAAGAAAATAGGTTAGTTATCACGGGGAACCCAAGCCATGACTGACTTGGTAATACCATTCTCGTCCACATACGTGAACTCTTTCAAGTACCCATCTCGCCTTTCAGGTGACTTGGGCCTTTGAACTGAATTCTGTTGTGGTGCCGAGTGATTTAGATTCACTCTTTGCCTTTGAGTAGGCATTTGTTGTGGTGCTCTATAATAACTCTTATTGTACTGCATTTCAGACTGTGATCCCTGAGCTCTTACCGGAACATAATGTCTAACGGGTGTATGTGACCTAACTGGAGTGTGTGACCTGCTAGGTGTGGTGCTCCTATAGACTTGTTGTGGTGCTGACCTAGATTGATTATTGACACGATTCGGTGAATTTGTCCTAATCACTTCCTTTGGTCCAACCTTAACCGGTGTGTTCTTCACAACTTGTTTGGGTGCGGCCTGCACAGTTTTCTCGGTAGGTTGAGAACTACTGCTGCTTGCCACACTGGGTGAGGGCTTAACAGGTGTTGGGTTCACTGTCTTAGGGGTAACATCTGCTTTCCTAAGTGGACAGTGAGAAGCAACAGGCCCTTTCTCGTGACATCGAAAGCAAGACATCTTATCTATGGACTTTTTGGTTGGTCCCTTAGATCTAGGTGTCTCACTGGTGTCTACATCCTTTGGTACATCTATAGTGTCTGTCTCTTCGACCTGGTCAGCCCATGAAATTTTCTGTTTTCCTGCAGGTGTTTCACTGGAGGAAGACACAAATTTCACTTTCTTGACCTTGACAGTAGAGTCAGTCACCTTAGGTGTATTTTCAACTGTAGGCTCAGGTGTCGGTTCAGGTAGGTCCTCTAAAACTACGGACTTGTCAGTTTTCTCCTGAGGCTGAGGCACATAGTTCGCATTGAACGGTGGAGGAATTTCGTGAAATCCTAGACCTACAGGCTTCTTAGACTGTCTTTGGGCATCTAAGACTTTCCCTAGATTTAGGCTCGAATTCCTAAACTTTTCCAGCTTGCTATTTGCCTCTGCTACCTTAACTTTGGTCTCGGCTAGCTCTATGTCCTTGTCTTTCAGACTTTTGGTCAAGGCCTCTACGTGCTCATACATAAGCTCTATCCTAACACACTGCTCACTCAGTTTGTCTTTTAGAACTACCACGTCTTGAGCATCAGCCTTAAGCTTTTCTTTTAAATCTTGTTTTATATCATTTAGGCTAGCGTTTTCAATTTTTAAATTTTCATTTTGAGCAGCTATGGTCTTATGTGAGTCTAAAACTAGATTTAACCTATCGTTAGAATTAACACATAAAGCACATAATTCACGAAATAGAGAATAAGAAAGACTAACCTTAGAGTTATCAGATTCCACGTTGGCCATCTGAGCAGCAAACTCCAGCACGGTCTGATCATTCGCCTTCTCTACCCACATCGGACTGCTGTCCCGTGTGGTCTGCTCATCCACATCACAACCATTCTCCGTAACTTCAGCCATGAAGGCTCTAGCATTGGACTCAGGATGTGAACTCCAGTCATAGGTTCCATCTAGCTGTCTGTCAGAAGTGACATTGGATATTAGACCCGCTAGATTGGCTTGACCAGATGAAGAACTCGGAAGGTATCTCTGTTGGGACTGATTTTGGTACTGTCCTTGATGCTGACTCTGTCCTTGGTATGATTCTACCTTTGGTCTTTGACACTCCCTAGCGAAGTGTCCCAATCCCTGACAGTTGTAGCATTTGACCTTAGACTTATCAAATCCTATCCCTTTGTTGTTCATTTGTAGATTCCTCCCAGTTCTCTTAATGAATCTTTTAACCCTCTGGGTCACCATGGCCAGTTGCCATTTAAGATCCATTTCCTCTAAGTCATCAGGGTCGACCTGATCGTAATCTTCATCCCAAAGAGCCGGATCATTGATCTTCCCTTGAACACAATTTCCATAAGCTGCCACAAACGAAGCAAGTAGATTCAAATGTTCTTCTGCGGACTTTGCGCTCATCGGCATCTTCGAATAGCTCTGACTGGTCGATGCCTGTTGGACTTGAGGTTGCGGTTCTTCCGATCTTCCTAACCCTAAGAACGCGCGATTTAGTGAGTCTTCGGACTCTGGTGGCGATGACGTTTCTCCGGTGAAAAACGCTGTAGCACTCTTCGGTTCAGCTGTCACTGATGATTTAGATGTCTTTCCAAAATACATAGCCGGATTCTGGACTTGCTCGTAATCAGTCTCAGCCTTTATCATCTCGAAGTGATATGCCCTCAACGTTCCCACGATGTCATCAAGTGATTGAGCATAATACTTGTCCTCATTAAGCTTAATCATGGCCACGTACATAGCCCATTTGGCTGGTAGGGCATCAAGAAGCTTGTTGTTCTTGTCAGTGTCCGAATACTCAATGCCATGACTTTCAAGCTCTGTTATCAGATGATAGAACCGTGTGATAATATCATCTAACTATTCATCCTTAAGAGCCTTGAAAATCGCAAACTGTTGGGTCAACAGCTCTGTACGCTTTCTACGTACCCGTGGATTACCTTCACACCTTTTCTGGAGAGATTCCCAAAGTTCCTTCGACGTCCTTTGAGTCCGAAATGTGTGCAAGATATCTTGAGGTAAAGCCATACGGATAATTGAGAAAGCTTTGTTTTCAGCTTCAAATAGTTTCTTGTCATCCTCTTTCATCATTTGGTATGACAAAACCTTTTGACGGCCTTCTACTTCAGATACTGGTGGAATGTACCCTTCATCTATGCACACCCACATGCGCATATCGTTGAATCGTACAAAATCCGTAAATCTGTCCTTCCACCAGTAATAGTCCTCAACTTTCATCAGCTTTGGCGGTGCATTTGCCTTCCCAACTTCGTGATCCATCTCAAGGAATTTCTGAAGGTTTGACATCTTTTCTGAAAGAAATTGAATTTGAACTTAATTAATTTAAGTCGAAACTGATTTAGACTAACTTATTCGAATCTAGATAGATTCGAAACTAATTAGTATTAAATCTGTTGAGATTAGATTCGATTAAGTCTTAAAAGTCAATTAGATTCGAAATTAAGTCAGATTCGAGCAACTCCTTAGATTCGAAGTTTTGACAGATTCGAAGGATTCTTTAGATTCGAAGACCCTTAGAATCGAAGGCACAGCAGAGTCGAATGACAGCAGATTCGAAGCACAGAATCGAAATAATACTAGATTCGAAATAAACTCGACACTAAACTAGACTCGAGATCCTATTCGAATGAAGCAACAGATTCGAAACAAAGTAGATTCGAAACTCTCTGAAATTGACTCGAAAGGAGCGTATTTAGGTTAGACTCGAAAATAAAGTAAAACCCTAATTACCCCTATAGATTCGAGCGCCGCAAACTCGAAAAACGGCTAACACGTTGATTTTTTGACGTTTTACAGATTAAACCACTATTTTTCAAACGAAAAATAATGATTTCTATCAAAAACTTGAAAAACAACAAAGTGTTTCCCGAATACGAATTTGGTAAGCTCAAAAACCCGTTTTTGAGAGCAAAACCATCCAACTAGCGTCAAGAAACCTAGAATGTATTCTGATGAACACGAAGAACACCAAGAACACTCCGTTGGCTCTGATACCACTTGTAAGGTCTACGACTGCAAGATCTATCTAGACGCGGATCCGTAAACGAGTGCGGAATCCTCGTTGACGGTTAGACGGACAACTCTCAACCAACGGAAACACGGAGACTATTAGACGCTGAACGAACGACACACGAACGATCCTACGTACTAATTCTCTCCTAAACGGGACTCACCTAGCTGATAAACTCGAGATCGCCTCTTGCTTAATTCCTCACGAATTCTGCAAAAAGTCTTCTAATCATTCGAGTCTATCCCTAATTATAGACCCTGATTCGAGTTTGTTGTGGGCCAACCTCGAATCTGGCCTAAGGCCCATTCGAATCTGTCCATCTGACAGACTCGAATCTAGCCCATTCGAATCTAAGGATACATTCAAATCTATCACAGATTCGAATGTCTTACTTTACCTATTCGAATCTAGCCAATACACTTAAACACTTAAGTGATGAAACATATGTTTTAACTTATGCTTGAGTTAATCTTTGATCTTTATGTTTGAACTTCTTGTAATACGTTACATCAAGTTCAAACACACAATCAATAACAGACAAACACAGATTAAACATATATATCAAAATACTTGTTAATACTCAGAGTATTACTTAAACCATAATGCAAATCGATTAGACTGCTATCGTCACACAGGGTGTACCAACAGAGTTTCTTACGATCCAAGGGTATTCACCATCAGTTCTCAGCCGCACGAACTCCCCAACAAAATGACATCGTTGAAAGACGAAATCGTACCCTTGTGGAAGCTGCTCGTACCATGCTGAACTACTCAAAGCTACCTCCGTTCTTGTAGGCTGAATTTGTGTCCACAGCTTGCTACACGCAAAACCGCTTAATCATCCATAAGCATTTCAATATAACTCCTTATCAACTCTATCTGAATAAAGTTCCTTATACCAAATACTTACTAGTTTTTGGTTGCAGGTGTTATGTGCTGAACGACAAGGACAACCTCGAAAAATTCACCGAGAAAGCGGATGAAGCGATCTTTATTGGATACTCATCCAATTCAAATGCATATCGCGCATTCAATCAACGAGAGTGTGCACATCACCTTCAATGAAATGGCTCAACTGGCTCCGGAAATTGACCAATCAGGACCTTGCATTACTCCAATGGTTGGGGACTCTTCTAAACCTACTTATTTTTCTTCTTCTAATTTAGTTAATTTATTTGATCCTTTTTATATAGAATTTTTTGGTCCTAGTGTTAATTCTTCTTCTGATTCATATTCTGCAGTTAACACTTTCTCATCAGATTCAACTGTTCTTCCACCAACATCGGATCCCCCAATTCCTTCACCAATCCATACACCATCTCCTTCTTCATCTTCATCACCTTCCACTTCATCCACAGACATCCCTCAAGTTGAATCTACTCCGTTAATACCCTCACACATTGTATAAAACATTATCCCTCTAGAACACCCAACAGAACTTGAACCGGAACCAGTGGTACCTTCACTCGAAACCATTAATAAGAACTCTTCATCCATTCCCACCCTTACCACTGAGACTCCATCATGTTCACCCCTGCCATACGAGACGAAATGGATCCGAAATCACCCAACTGAATAAATCATTGGTGATATCTAATACTAGGGTCCAAACTTGAAGGGCATCTGCTAATGAATGTCTCTTTGCATCATTCCTTAGTATGATAGAGCCTGCTCTTGTGGATGAAGCCTTGAAAGACCCAGACTAAATAGTAGCAATGCTAGAAGATCTCAGCTAGTTTGAACAGCTAAAGGTATGGCGGTTAGTTCCCAAACCAAAATGCCAAGCCATAATCGGGACCAAATGGATCTTTAAGAACAAACGAGACGAAAACGACATTGTGGTAAGAAACAAAGCCAGACTAGTCGCCAAATGCTACTGACATCAAGAAGGCATTGATTATGACGAGACCTTCGCTCTAGTTGCACAGATTGAAGCTATCAGAATCTTCTTGGCGTATGCGGCACATAAAGACTTCAAAGTGTACATGGACGTCAAGACAGCCTTCTTAAAAGGTGAAGTTAACGAAGTGTTTTATGTTGAACAACCACAATTCTTTATTGATGCACATAAACCGGACCATGTTTATGTGCTAGATAAAGCTCTCTATGGTTTGAAACAAGCACCTAGAGCATGGTATGGCAGTCTTTCTAATTTTCTTATTTCTGCTGGTTTTAGTAAGGGTGTGGTGGACACAACTCTAGTCACGAAGAAGGAAGGATCACATATAATGCTAGTCCAAATTTATGTTGATGATATTATATTTGGATCTACTGACCATAGGTTTTGTAAGGACTTTTCCACCCTAATGGAGTCCAGGTTTGAGATGAGTATGATGGGGGAAATGAATTTTTTCCTCAGATTACAAGTCAAAAGTTGAAGATGGGATATTTGTGAACCAATCGAAATATACTCTTGACATTCTCAAGAAATATAAGTTAGAATCTTGCACGGGTATCGCAACTCCCATGGCTACAAATTGTAAGTTGGATACTGATCCTGCTGGGAAAAGTGTCGATAACACAACTTACAGAGGGATGATTGTTTCCTTACTCTACCTTACGGCCAGTAGACCAGATACAATGTTCTCTACATGTCTTTGTGCTCACTTTCAGGCTGACCTGAAAGAATCACACCTTACTGCGGTAAAACGCATATTTCGTTATCTTAAGGGTACATTCGATCTTGGTCTATGGTATCCAAAGGGAACCAATTTCGATCTTACTGCCTTTTCAGATGCTGATTTTTCATGTTGCTGAGTAGACAGGAAAAGCACATCAGGTGGGATTCAGTTCTTGGGTGATAGACCGGTGAGTTGGTCTTCCAAAAAGCAATTCTGTGTATCCACATCCACTGCTGAAGCTGAGTATGTAGTAGCCACAAGCTGTTGTTCTCAGTTGCTGTGGATGAGAACATAGTTACGTGATTATGTGTTTTCGCTCACCAACGTCCTAATATACTGTGATTCCCGAAGTGCAATTGTCATATCTTGTAATCCTGTGCAGCACTCAAGAACAAAACACATAGACATCTGGTATAATTTCATTAAAGACCACGTAGAAAAAGGGGCAATTGAACTGTATTTTATAGGCACATAATTTCAACTTGCTGATATTTTTACTAAGGCTTTAGACGAACCTCGTTTTCAGTTTTTAGTATCTCAAATTGACATGTTGAATCCTCCTTCTAGTTAAATATCAACTATTCTCTAAATAATTCTATTTCAAACAGTTCTTATAATTGTTTGAAATTCCATTAAATGAAGTGCCACAAAATTATGTTCAGTGTCTATTTATCTGTGTATGTATTTAATGTTGATGAAGTTGATAGTCGCTATGTAAATTGTTTAGTTTGAGTGGGATGCTAAATATAACGAAGTTTGTCGAAATTTCAAAGTTTAATAGGGTTTTGGGTTCAAGTCAAAAAGGGTAAGTGTCTATTTGAGTGGGAGTATAAGAGGAAATGTGGTTTTCATTTTTTACACTAGTTTATTTATTTTATTTTGTTTTAATTTTTAGTTTCGTTCTCTGAAAAATATTAAAAACACAAAATAATTTTATCTGTTTCTGTCATTTGACAATATTTCAAAAAATTAAAAAAATTTTAATTTTTTCTCCGAATGGTTTATTTTATGCTTAATTAGTATTAATTAGGTTATTAAAAAGAAACTGATTTCATTTTTTTGGGCCACATTTTTATTTTTTAAGTAACTAGATTTATTTTGTTTAAGCCTGCAATTTTAGTTTACTTTTATTTGTAAAGGCCCAAACTGTTTACTGTTTGGCCCATTTTCTGCAAAAACACGTGGGTCAAAGGGGCCAACCCGACCCGCCCGCCTTATAAATAGGCGGGTTGCCCCTTTTCTTTTTCCCCACACTTATCATTCATCTCCTCCGATGCTAAAACACGCTAAAACCCGCCATTTGTGCTCTCAAAAGGCTAAAAAATCCATCATTTGCACCCGTTTTCCTTTTGATTTCTTTCTTTTTCCTTTTCATCTACTACCAGGTAACTTACTGTATTTTTAAGTTTAACATGCATTTCCTAGGTTTTCAATTTTTGAATTTTTTGAGGGTTTTTCTCTTGGTTTTTATGCTTTTTAGTGGCTTAGATCATGTTTTTACTTGTTCATGTACTTAAGTAATATATTAGTTATCATGTCTAGTGTTAGGATCTGCATTTTTGTGCATTTTTGAGCACATAGTACTGTACACGTATGCATGTGCATAAACACATTAAATGCAAATGTGTTCTAAGTATAACTTCGGGTGCACCCGAAGTTTCGCATGTCCCATGTATTTCGGACCATTTGCTTCATAGAAATTCGGAACTCATGTACTTAGGGTCTTATTATGTCACACCCCGTTTCCCCGGTTGGCAACGACGCGTGACGTCGCGGAAGCATAATCATAATCATAACGAACTACCACTATATGGACGTTTTCAAAAATACATTGATATAACTTTGAATTATAGAATTGTTTAACATAATCAACATAAGGTGTAAGTAGTTCGCAAGATACAGGGATTTAAATACATAATTAAATTAACCAAAACAATGCAAATAAATCTCTGATGGTTTGAAAATGCATGCGAATCCAAAAGTACGAAAGCTTGAAAATACTTCTGACTCGTATGGACAACAACAGTTGAGTTTGAATTAATAAAATCATAAATTCTATGTTATGTATTACATATAAACCATCATGCAACCGAAGCTTAATTAACTGTGTTTGCCCTGTGCAATACTCCTATATGTAATACTGTGTGTTGAATTTATATGCACCTGCTGTTAGCCGAGCTGAACTAACTCCAAAGGGGGACATGACTCCCGATAGATCTATCCACAATATATTCGCGCTTACACATAAATGAAATTAACGGTTCATGATTTGAGGGCTGATGGAACCACATGTGTTATACACAATAGAAATGAAGTTGTTTCGTCTCCATATGAAAACGTAGCATGTATTTCAACCCCAAAACATAACAATGTGAAAATAGGGGCTATGAGGACTCACCGCATGTTGATGGCAAAATGATCGTAAAAACGATGATTTACGTTGTTGATGAGTGATGACACCGGACGCGTTTAACCGAGTCCTAAATGATATAAGGGATTTAATAACTCTCATATATGATAATATGTCTATATAAATGTTGTTATGTTTTAAATCACATGTTTATAAATAAAACCCACTTAAAACGTCATGTTTATGTGTGTGTATATATATATATATATATATATATATATATATATATATATATATATAATTTTCCAGCTTTTCGAAGGTTTTTCGGCCTAATTTGAGGCCGTTTTTGACCAAGCTCCAAAATGATTTAGGCTTTGGTTTTCTTGGACATTAAACTACTATATACAAAGAATTTTTAAAGTCAAGAACAACCATTTTTCGAGGTGTTTAGGTTTAGGAAAAAGCTCGTTAAAAACCCTATGTTGGCCATTTTTGAGCTGTCAAACTTTTAGGTTCCCAAATAATACTTGGGGGTTATAAACTCCATATTAAATTATGAAAACATCCAGATTGTTACTTAAGACATAGGTCTAACTTTTGAGACAAGAATCAACTCATTTCATTAAGATATGAATTAGTTATGATTTTTCAAAGTCGACGTAATATTTCTGCCGATAATCTGGATTTCATAAACTTGAAACAACTTGTGATTCTTGTTGTTTATTCAAAAACCATATGTACAAAAGGTTATGAAATACATTTATATAACTTATTTTCATAATATTTAATGTTACATTATGTGTTTATATATTTATGAACACATTTGAAGAAACAAACTTTAAAACAAAACTAGTTATTTATAAACTTGAGTTTTAATGAAACTTGTTGTTGTTGGTGATTATATACATTATGCAAGACTTGTAACAACTTAAATAAAAGAAGTAATAAGGTAGTTTTTACTTACTTTGATGTATTAAAAGAATGCAAATGAGTAGGAGTTGAGTTTTTGAATTGTTGCACCAAAGAAACACTTGAAGAACTTGAAGAAACAAAAAGATGCAACTTTGGTGTTCTTGGTTGCTCTTGGCCGATTTTTTTGAGAGAAAAGATGAGAGGATATTGATCTTTCAAGGTGTGAATCAAATGAGAAATGAGTCCTCCATTTATAGAGGTGAATTGGTTTTGCAAATGATGAAAGAAAAGGTGGTCTTTAACACTTTACCAACATGTTGGAAAAGTAGAAAAAGTGAGGAATTCTTTTCAATATTTTAATGAAAGTAAAAGGGGACACAAAAGTGTGTTTCCCTTTTGCGTTGGCTGATTTTTATGGTATAAAAATGATGTATTTTGGTTTTTTTTTTTGTATAAAAGTATTTAGAATGTATTCTTGTATTTCCCTTTTTATGTAAATTCATAAACACTTTTGGATTCATTGTTTTAATGAATTGTTTTATTCTTGCATAATTAATGTTAGTAATTGTATTAGTGTATGATTAGTGTCACTAATTATAATTTAATTATGTACTTAGTTGAATTAATCCTTCGTATCGTAAATCGATCGGATTAATTGATTTCCCGATTCATCGCACCGATGAATTTGATTCTAATTGAGTTGAATTTCTTCATGAGCCTTGTTAATCACTTTGATTAATTTCTAATGACCACTTATTAGGTTATAATTGGCTATTAAATACTGATTAGGTCGTAGTTGCTAACCTGGTTTAATGCCGGATGTTACAGTCTCCCCCTGTTAAGGGAATTTCGTCCCGAAATTTTGTCTTGTTTCCTCAGAGGTCTTGTTACTTAGGATTAGGTGAGGGTATCTTTTGTTAAACTGGCGTTTGCATGCCCTAGTGAATTTAGGTCCATGTCTAAAATTTCATATGACCTTGAGGCCAGTTGTGCTTCAATCCTTTGACCTTACGGTCCATTATTTCAACCGGCTCTTTGATGAAGCGAATTTTATCAGTTAGCTGGATCTCTTCCAAGGGGGTAACAAGTGTGTCCTCTAACAAACACTTATTCATATTCGATACATGGATGGTATTGTGCATGCTGCTAAGCTCTGGTGGTAACTCTAAACGATAAGGTACAAGTCCAATTCCCTTTAAGACTTTGCATTGCCAATGTATCGAGGGTTTAGTTTTTCCTTATTTTCCTAATCGTATCACACCCTTCCATGGCGAGACTTTCATTGGTACTCTTTCTCCTAATTAGAACTCAAGGGAGTTTCTCCTTACATCTGCATAACTTTCTGACAATTGCGGGTAACTTTTAGTCAGTTCCGCATCTGTACTATCTTTTCGGTAGTTTCGTGAATGATCTTAGGGCCAGTGATTTGGCTATTTCCTACTTCTTCCTAATAAATCTGCGATCGACACTTTCACCCATAAAGGACCTCAAACGGAGAAGCTTTAATACTCGACTGATAGCTATTTGTAGTACGATAATTCCACTAAGGCAAATGAGTATCCATTACACAGGCTCTTAATATATGTTCTAGGGTTTGGATCGTTCTATTATTCGGACCATTGGTCTGAGGGTGATATGTGGTACTCATGACCAAGTTTGTATCCAAAGTTTGATGTGATAATTGCCAAAAACCTAGATGTAGATCTGCTATCCGTATCCGAAATGATTATAATAGGCACTCCGTGTCCGGAGACAACTTCGTTGAGATACGTTTGGACTAGCTTATTCATTCTGTTGTTCTCCTTGATTGCTAGAAATGCGCGGATTTTGTTAGGCGGTCGACTATTACACAAATGGTTTTTGATGTTTGTCTTAACTTTGGAGCATGTTAGGAATTTGTTGACATATGTGGCAATGTCAGCCTTCATGTTAGGCCACCCGTATAGCACCTTGAGGTCATGAAACATTTTATCGGATATGGGGTGAACGACATATCTTGATTCGTGTCCTTCATCCATAGCCAGCTTTCTTATTCCACCAAACAGAGTAATCAGATTCTATTCATGAAATATCGATTTTTATTAGCCCTTATCCCAAACTATTTATCCATTCCGTGCAGGGCTTCATTTTTCATATTTTTCTCCTTAACAACTTCTACTTATGCATCATGAACTAAGGAAGGAAGGTTTGGTTGAATGGTTATAACTAGGGTTTGTACTCTTAGCGGCTTAGCTCGTTCCCTTCGGTTCTAAGCATCTGCAACCACGTTAGCTTCCCCGAGTTATAACGAATTTCACAGTTGTATTCACTTAATAGCACTATCCAACGACTCTACCTCATATTCAACACTTTCTGATTCAAGATGTGTTGGAGGCTCTTATGGTCTGTGAATACAATACACTTCATACCGTACAACTAATGTCTCCAAGGATAAAGACTACTGGTCCCAGATCCAGATCATGCGTTGTGTAATTCACCTAGTGAACTTTTAGTTTTCATGAAGTATAAGCTATGACCGTATCTTTCTATATGAACCCATTGTGTGAAACGTCACAGTAATCTACAAATTTCATGCTTCTCTCGGGTAGGGACAAAATAAGTGCGCTGCACAATTTGTGCTTTAATAACTGAATGATGTCTCCTGATCCTTGCCCCAATCATACATAATGTCTTTTCGGGTCAGTTTTGTTAGAGCTCTGGTGATCTTTTAGAAATTTTTGATAATTTCTTATAATAAGTTGCAAGTCTTAAGGACTGTCGTATCTTTATGGGGGTTTTAAGAGTTGACCAATTCATGATAGCCTCGATCTTTGCAGGTTCGACTTGGATTCCTTTATTATTGATCAGTGACCGAGAAATTTCACCCATCTTAGCCAAAAGTCAAACTTAGAAAGCTTAGCATATAGTTGTTCTTTCTTCAACAACTCTAGAATTTGTCTTAAATGTTTGCTCGTGTTCCTCCTTGTTTCGTAAGTAGATTAAGATGTTATTCATGAATACAATCACGAATTTGTGTAGATAGGGTTTGCACACCCGATTTATGAGGTCCATGAATACCGTTGGGGCACTGGTTAATCCAAACGGCATTAATAGGAATTTATGATGACCGTAACGAAATCTGAAGGCTGTCTTTGGAATATCTTTCTTGCAAACTCTGACCTGATCATAACCAGACCTTAGGTCTATCTTCGAATAGAAGGTCAATTCTTGAGTTTGGTCAAACAAGTCATTGATCCTTGTGAGCGGGTATCGGTTCTTTTAGTTTATTTAGCTCTTGATAATTGATGCACATCCCGAAAGTTTCATTCTTCTCCTTTATGAACAAAATTGGAGCTCCTCCAAAGCGAGGAACTCGGTTTGATAGACCTTTTATCTAAGAGCTCCTACAATTGGTCGGATGATTCATACACTATTGATGGGCTAATCGGCCTGGTTCATGACCCATTGGTGCCGCACCTGATACTAGGCCGATTTTTGAATTTGACTTGCCTCGATGTTGGGAGTTCAGGTAAGTGTTCTGGAAAAACTTTGGGGTAACCATAAATAATAAGAATATTTTCGAGCCGCTTTCCCTTTGGTTCCCTCTCTATCAACACTTCAAGGTCCTAATGCTAGAGATGATGCTTACTTTGGTATTTCTTGCTTTGCCTTTGACAGTAAGGACCTTCTTATTGGCTAAAGGTATATGAACCGTCTTCTTGTTGCACACTATTTCCGCACGATTTTTCGATAGTCAATCCATGCCTATGACCACGTCAAAACTTCTCAGTTTGATGGGCATCAAGTCTGTCTTAAAGAGTCGGCCTACAAATTCTAAGGAGCATCCTTGACTTATATTATTTGTCTTATGTGTCTTACTGTCATTAACCTTAACAACATAAGTGACACTTAATGGTGTAAGAATGGAAATTATCTGCTTACTGTACTTAGTGGATATAAAGCTCCTCTCAGCACCAGTATCAAATAGTAGACATGCATATGTGGTATCTAATGGGTAAGAGGATAAGTCTATGCGTTTGAAATTTCTTAGGTAGATAGCCATAGCTTTATCTCCTCATACGCAGAGCTGTAATTAAAACTTAATTCCTTATTAAAGTTCTTGATACCTAATCTTTGAATATGATATGGTCGGGATTTTTTGATAAATTTTCAAGCCTTACGTACATCTGATAGTAAAAACCTAGAGATATACTATAAACTGGTAGAAGGGTACCAAGTATGAGATGCCTCCTCGTACTTCAGTGCGTTAAGTTGTTGGGTTAGCTCTGCATTACGGCTTTGCGCTCTGCTAAGCGCCGTCATAATTCGTCGGTTCCGTCTTGATGGGTCGCCTAGGTATTCTGGTTGGCCTAATGTATGTTGGAGTGTTGCCTCCTACTTAATCCTTGCAGAGGTCTCACCGACCCCCTGGTGCATTTGTCGGAGTTGGAGGTCGTGTCTGGCGGCCCTTGCCACCAACAGAGGCATCGTTTGTTATGTAGGTTTCTGGGTAAGTGTCGGCACATGAGAGGAAGATAGTGTTCTGACTTCAAACTAGTTTTGGAACCCTTCCTCGTTTCTCAACTCTTGGAGAGTGTGAGGCATCCCTCCCCACGTTCGCCTGTCGCTACGGCGGCGGGCTTGGCTGATGGGCAGGTACCGGGATAGACTCCCATTGTGCAAGTCAAACCCTTTTCCTAGGGGTGAACTTCCTCAATGGTCCCTTGGGATGGCTCCTGAATAGGGTGTAGGATGGAATACATGGTAGTGATGGTGGAGCAATTTGAGCTGCAGGGCCACAGTTGCCCCCCTCTTGTTCTTACGGGTCCTCTACCTCGTCATTGATTGGGTCTAGGTGGGTCTCCGATCTAAAGTACATCTTAGTGTCACCTTGGCTTCCTTGTTCCATGGGTGAGAGTTCATCCTCAGGGTCAAAGAGGATAACGATTGTATTGTTTGACATGTTATTCTCATCAGGGTCAATATATACATTCACAGTTTTTGAAGAAACTTTAGTTTTTGTAACATTTATAGTCTAGGTACTAATGCAACCTAGTTCGCTATAACTATGGCTCTGATACCAATCTGTCACACCCCGTTACTTCGGTTGGCAATGACGCGTGACGTCACAAAAGCTTAACCATAATCATAACGAACGACCACTATATGGACGTTTTCAAAAATACATTGATATAACTTTGAAATATAGAATTTTTTACATAACCAACATAAGGTGTAAGTAGTTCGAAAGATACAGGGATTTAAATACATAATTAAATTAACCAAAACAATGCAAATAAATCTCTGATGGTTTGAAAATGCATGCGACTCCAAAAGTACGGAAGCTTGAAATACTTCCGATGCGGTGCACTTGCCTTAATTTCCTGGAAATACATGCTAAAATACGTCAACAAAAATTGTTGGTGAGCTCATAGGTTTACACCTAAATCTGACTTGTATGGACAACAACAGTTGAGTTTGAATTTATAAAATCATAAATTCCATGTTATGTAGTACATATAAACCATCATGCAACCGAAACTTAATTAAATGAGTTTGCCCTGTGCAGTATTCTCATACGTAATACCGTGAGTTGAATATATATGCACCCGCTGTTAGCCGAGCTGAACTAACCCGAATGGGAGACATGACTCCTGATAGATCTATCCACAATATATTCGCGCTTACAAATAAATGCAATTAACGGTTCTTGATTTGAAGGCTGATTGAACCACATGTGTAATACATAATAGAAATGAAGTTGTTTTCGTGTCCATATGAAAATGTAGCCTGTATTTCAACCTCAAAACATAACAGTGTGAAAATAGGGGCTATGAGGACTCACCGCATGTTGATGGCAAAAAGATCGTAAAAACGACAATTTACGTTGTTGATGAGTGATGACACCGGACGCGTTTAACCGAGTCCTAAATGATATAAGGGATTAATAACTCCCATATATGATAATATGTCTATATAAATGTTGTTATGCTTTAAATCACCCAACATTACAAGTTTATAAATAAAACCCACTTAAAACGTCATGTTTATATATATATATAAGTTTCCAGCTTTTCGAAGGTTTTTCGGCCTAATTTGAGGCTGTTTTTGACCAAGCTCCAAAATGTTTTAGGCTTTGGTTTTCTTGGACATTAAACTACTATATACAAAGAATTTTTAAAGTCAAGAACAGCCATTTTTCGAGGTGTTTAGGTTGAGGAAAAAGCTCGTTAAAAACCCTATGTTGGCCATTTTTGAGCTGTCAAACTTTTAGGTTCCCAAATAATACTTGGGGGTTATAAACTCCATATTAAATTATGAAAACATCCAGATTGTTAGTTAAGACATAGGTCTAACTTTTGTGACAAGAATCAACTCATTTCATTAAGATATGAATTAGTTATGATTATTCAAAGTCGACGTAATATTTCTGCCAAAAATCCAGATTTCATAAACTTGAAAACTTGTGATTTTTGTTGTTTATTCCAAAACCACATGTATAAAAGGTTATGAAATACATTTATATAACTTATTTTCATAATATTTAAGCTTACATTATGTGTTTATATATTTATGAACACTTTTGAAGAAACAAACTTTAAAACAAAACTAGTTATTTATAAACTTGAGTTTTAATGAAACTTGTTGTTGTTGGTGATTATATACATTATGCAAGACTTGTAACAACTTAAATAAAAGAAGTAATAAGGTATTTTTTACTTACTTTGATGTATTAAAAGAATTCAAATGAGTAGGAGTTGAGTTTTTGAATTGTTGCACCAAAGAAACACTTGAAGAACTTGAAGAAACAAAAAGATGCAACTTTGGTGTTCTTGGCCGATTTTTTTGAGAGAAAAGATGAGAGGATTTTGATCTTTCAAGGTGTGATCAAATGAGAAATGAGTCCTCCATTTATAGAGGTGAATTGGTCTTGCAAATGATGAAAGAAAAGGTGGTGTTTAACACTTTACCAACATGTTGGAAAAGTAGAAAAAGTGAGGAATTCTTTTCAATATTTTAATGAAAGTAAAAGGGGACACAAAAGTGTGTTTCCCTTTTGCTGTATTTTTGTTTTTTTTTGTATAAAAGTATTTAGAATGTATTCTTGTATTTCCCTTTTTATGTAAATTCATAAACACTTTTGGATTCATTGTTTTAATGAATTGTTTTATTCTTGCATAATTAATGTTAGTAATTGTATTAGTGTATGATTATTGTCACTAATCATAATTTAATTATGTACTTAGTTGAATTAATCCTTCGTATCGTAAATCGATCGGATTAATTGATTTCCCGATTCATCGCACCGATGAATTTGATTCTAATTGAGTTGAATTTCTTCATGAGCCTTGTTAATCACTTTGATTAATTTCTAATGACCACTTATTAGGTTATAATTGGCTATTAAATACTGATTAGGTCGTAGTTGCTAACCTGGAATAATGCCGGATGTTACAGTCTCCCCCTGTTAAGGGAATTTCGTCCCGAAATTTTGTCTTGTTTCCTCAGAGGTCTTGTTACTTAGGATTAGGTGAGGGTATCTTTTGTTAAACTGGCGTTTGCATGCCCTAGTGAGTTTAGGTCCATGTCTAAAATTTCATATGACCTTGAGGCCAGCTGTGCTTCAATCCTTTGACCTTACGGTCCATTATTTCAACCGGCTCTTTGATGAAGCGAATTTTATCAGTTAGCTGGATCTCTTCCAAGTGGGTAACAAGTGTGTCCTCTAACAAACACTTCTTCATATTCGATACATGGATGGTATTGTGCATGCTGCTAAGCTCTGGTAATAACTCTAAACGATAAGGTACAAGTCCAATTCCCTTTAAGACTTTGCATTGCCAATGTATCGAGGGTTTAGTTTTTCCTTATTTTCCTAATCGTATCACACCCTTCCATGGCGAGACTTTCATTGGTACTCTTTCTCCTAATTAGAACTCAAGGGAGTTTCTCCTTACATCTGCATAACTTTCTGACAATTGCGGGTAACTTTTAGTCAGTTCCGCATCTGTACTATCTTTTCAGTAGTTTCGTGAATGATCTTAGGGCCAGTGATTTGGCTATTTCCTACTTCTTCCTAATAAATCTGCGATCGACACTTTCACCCATAAAGGACCTCAAACGGAGAAGCTTTAATACTCGACTGATAGCTATTTGTAGTACGATAATTCCACTAAGGCAAATGAGTATCCATTACACAGGCTCTTAATGTATGTTCTAGGGTTTGGATCGTTCTATTATTCTGACCATTGGTCTGAGGGTGATATGTGGTACTCATGACCAAGTTTGTATCCAAAGTTTGCTATGATAATTGCCAAAATCCTAGATGTAGATCTGCTATCCGTATCCGAAATGATTATAATAGGCACTCCGTGTCCGGAGACGACTTCGTTGAGATACGTTTGGACTAGCTTATTCATTCTGTTGTTCTCCTTGATTGCTAGAAATGCGCGGATTTTGTTAGGCGGTCGACTATTACACAAATGGTTTTTGATGTTTGTCTTAACTTTGGAGCATGTTAGGAATTTGTTGACATATGTGGCAATGTCAGCCTTCATGTTAGGCCACCCGTATAGCTCCTTAAGGTCATGAAACATTTTATCGGATATGGGGTGAACGACATATCTTGATTCGTGTCCTTCATCCATAGCCAGCTTTCTTATTCCACCAAACAGAGTAATCAGATTCTATTCATGAAATATCGATTTTTATTAGCCCTTATCCCAAACTATTTATCCATTCCGTGCAGGGCTTCATTTTTCATATTTTTCTCCTTAACAACTTCTACTTATGCATCATGAACTAAGGAAGGAAGGTTTGGTTGAATGGTTATAACAAGGGTTTGTACTCTAAACGGCTTAGCTCGTTCCCTTCGGCTCTAAGCATCTGCAACCACGTTAGCTTCCCCGAGTTATAACGAATTTCACAGTTGTAATCACTTAATAGCACTATCCAACGACTCTACCTCATATTCAACACTTTCTGATTCAAGATGTGTTGGAGGCTCTTATGGTCTGTGAATACAATACACTTCATACCGTACAACTAATGTCTCCAAGGATAAAGACTACTGGTCCCAGATCCAGATCATGCGTTGTGTAATTCACCTAGTGAACTTTTAGTTTTCATGAAGTATAAGCTATGACCGTATCTTTCTATATCAACCCATTGTGTGAAACGTCACAGTAATCTACAAATTTCTTGCTTCTCTCGGGTAGGGACAAAATAAGTGCGCTGCACAATTTGTGCTTTAATAACTGAATGATGTCTCCTGATCCTTGCCCCAATCATACATAATGTCTTTTCGGGTCAGTTTTGTTAGAGCTCTGGTGATCTTTTAGAAACTTTTGATAATTTCTTATAATAAGTTGCAAGTCTTAAGGACTGTCGTATCTTTATGGGGGTTTTAAGAGTTGACCAATTCATGATAGCCTCGATCTTTGCAGGTTCGACTTGGATTCCTTTACTATTGATCAGTGACCGAGAAATTTCACCCATCTTAGCCAAAAGTCAAACTTAGAAAGCTTAGCATATAGTTGTTCTTTCTTCAACAACTCTAGAATTTGTCTTAAATGTTTGCTCGTGTTCCTCCTTGTTTCGTAAGTAGATTAAGATGTTATTCATGAATACAATCACGAATTTGTGTAGATAGGGTTTGCACACCCGATTTATGAGGTCCATGAATACCGTTGGGGCACTGGTTAATCCAAACGGCATTAATAGGAATTTATGATGACCGTAACGAAATCTGAAGGCTGTCTTTGGAATATCTTTCTTGCAAACTCTAACCTGATCATAACCAGACCTTGGGTCTATCTTCGAATAGAAGGTCAATTCTTGAGTTTGGTCAAACAAGTCATTGATCCTTGTGAGCGGGTATCGGTTCTTTTAGTTTATTTAGCTCTTGATAATTGATGCACATCCCGAAATTTTCATTCTTCTCCTTTATGAACAAAATTGGAGCTCCTCCAAAGCGAGGAACTCGGTTTGATAGACCTTTTATCTAAGAGCTCCTACAATTGGTCGGACGATTCATACACTATTGATGGGCTAATCGGCCTGGTTCTTGACCCATTGGTGCCGCACCTGATACTAGGCCGATTTTTGAATTTGACTTGCCTCGATGTTGGGAGTTCAGGTAAGTGTTCTGGAAAAACTTTGGGGTAACCATAAATAATAAGAATATTTTCGAGCCGCTTTCCCTTTGGTTCCCTCTCTATCAACACTTCAAGGTCCTAATGCTAGAGATGATGCTTACTTTGGTATTTCTTGCTTTGCCTTGGACAGTAAGGACCTTCTTATTGGCTAAAGGTATATGAACCGTCTTCTTGTTGCACACTATTTCCGCACGTTTTTTCGATAGTCAATCCATTCCTATGACCACGTCAAAACTTCTCAGTTTGATGGGCATCAAGTCTGTTTTAAAGAGTCGGCCTACAAATTCTAAGGAGCATCCTTGACTTATATTATTTGTCTTACGTGTCTTACTGTCATTAACCTTAACAGCATAAGTGACACTTAATGGTGTAAGAATGGAAATTATCTGCTTACTGTACTTAGTGGATATAAAGCTCCTCTCAGCACCAGTATCAAATAGTAGAAATGCATATGTGGTATCTAATGGGTAAGAGGATAAGTCTATGCGTTTGAAATTTCTTAGGTAGATAGCCATAGCTTTATCTCCTCATACGCAGAGCTGTAATTAAAACTTAATTCCTTATTAAAGTTCTTGATACCTAATCTTTGAAAATGATATGGTCGGGATTTTTTGATAAATTTTCAAGCCTTACGTACATCTGATAGTAAAAACCTAGAGATATACTATAAACTGGTAGAAGGGTACCAAGTATGAGATGCCTCCTCGTACTTCAGTGCGTTAAGTTGTTGGGTTAGCTCTGCATTACGGCTTTGCGCTCTGCTAAGCACCGTCATAATTCGTCGGTTCCGTCTTGATGGATCGCCTAGGTATTCTGGTTGGCCTAATGTATGTTGGAGTGTTGCCTCCTACTTAATCCTTGCAGAGGTCTCACCGACCCCCTGGTGCATTTGTCGGAGTTGGAGGTCGTGTCTGGCAGCCCTTGCCACCAACAGAGGCATCGTTTGTTATGTAGGTTTCTGGGTAAGTGTCGGCACATGAGAGGAAGATAGTGTTCTGACTTCAAACTAGTTTTGGAACCCTTCCTCGTTTCTCCACTCTTGGAGAGTGTGAAGCATCCCTCCCCACGTTCGCCTGTCGCTACGGCGGCGGGCTTGGCTGATGGGCAGGTACCGGGATAGACTCCCATTGTGCAAGTCAAACCCTTTTCCTAGGGGTGAACTTCCTCAATGGTCCCTTGGGATGGCTCCTGAATAGGGTTTAGGATGGAATACATGGTAGTCATGGTGGATCAATTTGAGCTGCAGGGCCACAGTTGCCCCCTCTTGTTCTTACGGGTCCTCTACCTCGTCATTGATTGGGTCTAGGTGGGTCTCCGATCTAAAGTACATCTTAGTGTCACCTTGGCTTCCTTGTTCCATGGGTGAGAGTTCATCCTCAGGGTCAAAGAGGATAACGATTGTATTGTTTGACATGTTATTCTCATCAGGGTCAATATATACATTCACAGTTTTTGAAGAAACTTTAGTTTTTGTAACATTTATAGTCTAGGTACTAATGCAACCTAGTTCGCTATAACTATGGCTCTGATACCAATCTGTCACACCCCGTTACTCCGGTTGGCAATGACGCGTGACGTCACAAAAGTTTAACCATAATCATAACGAACGACCACTATATGGACGTTTTCAAAAATACATTGATATAACTTTGAAATATAGAATTTTTTACATAACCAACATAAGGTGTAAGTAGTTCGCAAGATACAGGGATTTAAATACATAATTAAATTAACCAAAACAATGAAAATAAATCTCTGATGGTTTAAAAATGCATGCGACTCCAAAAGTACGGAAGCTTGAAATACTTCCGATGCGGTGCACTTGCCTTAATTTCCTGAAAATACATGCTAAAATACGTCAACAAAAATTGTTGGTGAGCTCATAGGTTTACACCTAAATCTGACTTGTATGGACAACAACAGTTGAGTTTGAATTTATAAAATCATAAATTCCATGTTATGTAGTACATATAAACCATCATGCAACCGAAACTTAATTAAATGAGTTTCCCCTGTACAGTATTCTCATACGTAATACCGTGAGTTGAATATATATGCACCCGCTGTTAGCCGAGCTGAACTAACCCGAATGGGGGACATGACTCCCGATAGATCTATCCACAATATATTCGCGCTTACAAATAAATGCAATTAACGGTTCTTGATTTGAGGGCTGATTGAACCACATGTGTAATACATAATAGAAATGAAGTTGTTTTCGTGTCCATATGAAAATGTAGCCTGTATTTCAACCTCAAAACATAACAGTGTGAAAATAGGGGCTATGAGGACTCACCGCATGTTGATGGCAAAAAGATCGTAAAAACGACAATTTACGTTGTTGATGAGTGATGACACCGGACGCGTTTAACCGAGTCCTAAATGATATAAGGGATTAATAACTCCCATATATGATAATATGTCTATATAAATGTTGTTATGTTTTAAATCACCCAACATTACAAGTTTATAAATAAAACCCACTTAAAACGTCATGTTTATATATATATATATATATATAATTTTCCAGCTTTTCGAAGGTTTTTGTTATATACAAAGAATTTTTAAAGTCAAGAACAGCCATTTTTCGAGGTGTTTAGGTTGAGGAAAAAGCTCGTTAAAAACTCTATGTTGGCCATTTTTGAGCTGTCAAACTTTTAGGTTCCCAAATAATACTTGGGGGTTATAAACTCCATATTAAATTATGAAAACATCCAGATTGTTAGTTAAGACATAGGTCTAACTTTTGAGACAAGAATCAACTCATTTCATTAAGATATGAATTAGTTATGATTATTCAAAGTCGACGTAATATTTCTGCCAAAAATCCAGATTTCATAAACTTGAAAACTTGTGATTTTTGTTGTTTATTCCAAAACCACATGTATAAAAGGTTATGAAATACATTTATATAACTTATTTTCATAATATTTAAGCTTACATTATGTGTTTATATATTTATGAACACATTTGAAGAAACAAACTTTAAAACAAAACTAGTTATTTATAAACTTGAGTTTTAATGAAACTTGTTGTTGTTGGTGATTATATACATTATGCAAGACTTGTAACAACTTAAATAAAAGAAGTAATAAGGTATTTTTTACTTACTTTGATGTATTAAAAGAATTCAAATGAGTAGGAGTTGAGTTTTTGAATTGTTGCACCAAAGAAACACTTGAAGAACTTGAAGAAACAAAAAGATGCAACTTTGGTGTTCTTGGCCGATTTTTTTGAGAGAAAAGATGAGAGGATTTTGATCTTTCAAGGTGTGATCAAATGAGAAATGAGTCCTCCATTTATAGAGGTGAATTGGTCTTGCAAATGATGAAAGAAAAGGTGGTGTTTAACACTTTACCAACATGTTGGAAAAGTAGAAAAAGTGAGGAATTCTTTTCAATATTTTAATGAAAGTAAAAGGGGACACAAAAGTGTGTTTCCCTTTTGCTGTATTTTTGTTTTTTTTTTTTTTTTGTATAAAAGTATTTAGAATGTATTCTTGTATTTCCCTTTTTATGTAAATTCATAAACACTTTTGGATTCATTGTTTTAATGAATTGTTTTATTCTTGCATAATTAATGTTAGTAATTGTATTAGTGTATGATTATTGTCACTAATCATAATTTAATTATGTACTTAGTTGAATTAATCCTTCGTATCGTAAATCGATCGGATTAATTGATTTCCCGATTCATCGCACCGATGAATTTGATTCTAATTGAGTTGAATTTCTTCATGAGCCTTGTTAATCACTTTGATTAATTTCTAATGACCACTTATTAGGTTATAATTGGCTATTAAATACTGATTAGGTCGTAGTTGCTAACCTGGAATAATGCCGGATGTTACAGTCTCCCCCTGTTAAGGGAATTTCGTCCCGAAATTTTGTCTTGTTTCCTCAGAGGTCTTGTTACTTAGGATTAGGTGAGGGTATCTTTTGTTAAACTGGCGTTTGCATGCCCTAGTGAGTTTAGGTCCATGTCTAAAATTTCATATGACCTTGAGGCCAGCTGTGCTTCAATCCTTTGACCTTACGGTCCATTATTTCAACCGGCTCTTTGATGAAGCGAATTTTATCAGTTAGCTGGATCTCTTCCAAGTGGGTAACAAGTGTGTCCTCTAACAAACACTTCTTCATATTCGATACATGGATGGTATTGTGCATGCTGCTAAGCTCTGGTAATAACTCTAAACGATAAGGTACAAGTCCAATTCCCTTTAAGACTTTGCATTGCCAATGTATCGAGGGTTTAGTTTTTCCTTATTTTCCTAATCGTATCACACCCTTCCATGGCGAGACTTTCATTGGTACTCTTTCTCCTAATTAGAACTCAAGGGAGTTTCTCCTTACATCTGCATAACTTTCTGACAATTGCGGGTAACTTTTAGTCAGTTCCGCATCTGTACTATCTTTTCAGTAATTTCGTGAATGATCTTAGGGCCAGTGATTTGGCTATTTCCTACTTCTTCCTAATAAATCTGCGATCGACACTTTCACCCATAAAGGAACTCAAACGGAGAAGCTTTAATACTCGACTGATAGCTATTTGTAGTACGATAATTCCACTAAGGCAAATGAGTATCCATTACACAGGGTCTTAATGTATGTTCTAGGGTTTGGATCGTTCTATTATTCTGACCATTGGTCTGAGGGTGATATGTGGTACTCATGACCAAGTTTGTATCCAAAGTTTGCTGTGATAATTGCCAAAATCCTAGATGTAGATCTGCTATCCGTATCCGAAATGATTATAATAGGCACTCCGTGTCCGGAGACGACTTCGTTGAGATACGTTTGGACTAGCTTATTCATTCTGTTGTTCTCCTTGATTGCTAGAAATGCGCGGATTTTGTTAGGCGGTCGACTATTACACAAATGGTTTTTGATGTTTGTCTTAACTTTGGAGCATGTTAGGAATTTGTTGACATATGTGGCAATGTCAGCCTTCATGTTAGGCCACCCGTATAGCTCCTTAAGGTCATGAAACATTTTATCGGATATGGGGTGAACGACATATCTTGATTCGTGTCCTTCATCCATAGCCAGCTTTCTTATTCCACCAAACAGAGTAATCAGATTCTATTCATGAAATATCGATTTTTATTAGCCCTTATCCCAAACTATTTATCCATTCCGTGCAGGGCTTCATTTTTCATATTTTTCTCCTTAACAACTTCTACTTATGCATCATGCACTAAGGAAGGAAGGTTTGGTTGAATGGTTATAACTAGGGTTTGTACTCTAAACGGCTTAGCTCGTTCCCTTCGGCTCTAAGCATCTGCAACCACGTTAGCTTCCCCGAGTTATAACGAATTTCACAGTTGTAATCACTTAATAGCACTATCCAACGACTCTACCTCATATTCAACACTTTCTGATTCAAGATGTGTTGGAGGCTCTTATGGTCTGTGAATACAATACACTTCATACCGTACAACTAATGTCTCCAAGGATAAAGACTACTGGTCCCAGATCCAGATCATGCGTTGTGTAATTCACCTAGTGAACTTTTAGTTTTCATGAAGTATAAGCTATGACCGTATCTTTCTATATCAACCCATTGTGTGAAACGTCACAGTAATCTACAAATTTCTTGCTTCTCTCGGGTAGGGACAAAATAAGTGCGCTGCACAATTTGTGCTTTAATAACTGAATGATGTCTCCTGATCCTTGCCCCAATCATACATAATGTCTTTTCGGGTCAGTTTTGTTAGAGCTCTGGTGATCTTTTAGAAACTTTTGATAATTTCTTATAATAAGTTGCAAGTCTTAAGGACTGTCGTATCTTTATGGGGGTTTTAAGAGTTGACCAATTCATGATAGCCTCGATCTTTGCAGGTTCGACTTGGATTCCTTTACTATTGATCAGTGACCGAGAAATTTCACCCATCTTAGCCAAAAGTCAAACTTAGAAAGCTTAGCATATAGTTGTTCTTTCTTCAACAACTCTAGAATTTGTCTTAAATGTTTGCTCGTGTTCCTCCTTGTTTCGTAAGTAGATTAAGATGTTATTCATGAATACAATCACGAATTTGTGTAGATAGGGTTTGCACACCCGATTTATGAGGTCCATGAATACCGTTGGGGCACTGGTTAATCCAAACGGCATTAATAGGAATTTATGATGACCGTAACGAAATCTGAAGGCTGTCTTTGGAATATCTTTCTTGCAAACTCTAACCTGATCATAACCAGACCTTAGGTCTATCTTCGAATAGAAGGTCAATTCTTGAGTTTGGTCAAACAAGTCATTGATCCTTGTGAGCGGGTATCGGTTCTTTTAGTTTATTTAGCTCTTGATAATTGATGCACATCCCGAAATTTTCATTCTTCTCCTTTATGAACAAAATTGGAGCTCTTCCAAAGCGAGGAACTCGGTTTGATAGACCTTTTATCTAAGAGCTCCTACAATTGGTCGGACGATTCATACACTATTGATGGGCTAATCGGCCTGGTTCTTGACCCATTGGTGCCGCACCTGATACTAGGCCGATTTTTGAATTTGACTTGCCTCGATGTTGGGAGTTCAGGTAAGTGTTCTGGAAAAACTTTGGGGTAACCATAAATAATAAGAATATTTTCGAGCCGCTTTCCCTTTGGTTCCCTCTCTATCAACACTTCAAGGTCCTAATGCTAGAGATGATGCTTACTTTGGTATTTCTTGCTTTGCCTTGGACAGTAAGGACCTTCTTATTGGCTAAAGGTATATGAACCGTCTTCTTGTTGCACACTATTTCCGCACGTTTTTTCGATAGTCAATCCATTCCTATGACCACGTCAAAACTTCTCAGTTTGATGGGCATCAAGTCTGTTTTAAAGAGTCGGCCTACAAATTCTAAGGAGCATCCTTGACTTATATTATTTGTCTTACGTGTCTTACTGTCATTAACCTTATCAGCATAAGTGACACTTAATGGTGTAAGAATGGAAATTATCTGCTTACTGTACTTAGTGGATATAAAGCTCCTCTCAGCACCAGTATCAAATAGTAGAAATGCATATGTGGTATCTAATGGGTAAGAGGATAAGTCTATGCGTTTGAAATTTCTTAGGTAGATAGCCATAGCTTTATCTCCTCATACGCAGAGCTGTAATTAAAACTTAATTCCTTATTAAAGTTCTTGATACCTAATCTTTGAATATGATATGGTCGGGATTTTTTGATAAATTTTCAAGCCTTACGTACATCTGATAGTAAAAACCTAGAGATATACTATAAACTGGTAGAAGGGTACCAAGTATGAGATGCCTCCTCGTACTTCAGTGCGTTAAGTTGTTGGGTTAGCTCTTCATTACGGCTTTGCGCTCTGCTAAGCACCGTCATAATTCGTCGGTTCCGTCTTGATGGATCGCCTAGGTATTCTGGTTGGCCTAATGTATGTTGGAGTGTTGCCTCCTACTTAATCCTTGCAGAGGTCTCACCGACCCCCTGGTGCATTTGTCGGAGTTGGAGGTCGTGTCTGGCAGCCCTTGCCACCAACAGAGGCATCGTTTGTTATGTAGGTTTCTGGGTAAGTGTCGGCACATGAGAGGAAGATAGTGTTCTGACTTCAAACTAGTTTTGGAACCCTTCCTCGTTTCTCCACTCTTGGAGAGTGTGAAGCATCCCTCCCCACGTTCGCCTGTCGCTACGGCGGCGGGCTTGGCTGATGGGCAGGTACCGGGATAGACTCCCATTGTGCAAGTCAAACCCTTTTCCTAGGGGTGAACTTCCTCAATGGTCCCTTGGGATGGCTCCTGAATAGGGTTTAGGATGGAATACATGGTAGTGATGGTGGATCAATTTGAGCTGCAGGGCCACAGTTGCCCCCCTCTTGTTCTTACGGGTCCTCTACCTCGTCATTGATTGGGTCTAGGTGGGTCTCCGATCTAAAGTACATCTTAGTGTCACCTTGGCTTCCTTGTTCCATGGGTGAGAGTTCATCCTCAGGGTCAAAGAGGATAACGATTGTATTGTTTGACATGTTATTCTCATCAGGGTCAATATATACATTCACAGTTTTTGAAGAAACTTTAGTTTTTGTAACATTTATAGTCTAGGTACTAATGCAACCTAGTTCGCTATAACTATGGCTCTGATACCAATCTGTCACACCCCGTTACTCTGGTTGGCAATGACGCGTGACGTCACAAAAGCTTAACCATAATCATAACGAACGACCACTATATGGACATTTTCAAAAATACATTGATATAACTTTGAAATATAGAATTTTTTACATAACCAACATAAGGTGTAAGTAGTTCGCAAGATACAGGGATTTAAATACATAATTAAATTAACCAAAACAATGAAAATAAATCTCTGATGGTTTGAAAATGCATGCGACTCCAAAAGTACGGAAGCTTGAAATACTTCCGATGCGGTGCACTTGCCTTAATTTCCTGAAAATACATGCTAAAATACGTCAACAAAAATTGTTGGTGAGCTCATAGGTTTACACCTAAATCTGACTTGTATGGACAACAACAGTTGAGTTTGAATTTATAAAATCATAAATTCCATGTTATGTAGTACATATAAACCATCATGCAACCGAAACTTAATTAAATGAGTTTGCCGTGTGCAGTATTCTCATACGTAATACCGTGAGTTGAATATATATGCACCCGCTGTTAGCCGAGCTGAACTAACCCGAATGGGGGACATGACTCCCGATAGATCTATCCACAATATATTCGCGCTTACAAATAAATGCAATTAACGGTTCTTGATTTGAGGGCTGATTGAACCACATGTGTAATACATAATAGAAATGAAGTTGTTTCGTGTCCATATGAAAATGTAGCCTGTATTTCAACCTCAAAACATAACAGTGTGAAAATAGGGGCTATGAGGACTCACCGCATGTTGATGGCAAAAAGATCGTAAAAACGACAATTTACGTTGTTGATGAGTGATGACACCGGACGCGTTTAACCGAGTCCTAAATGATATAAGGGATTAATAACTCCCATATATGATAATATGTCTATATAAATGTTGTTATGTTTTAAATCACCCAACATTACAAGTTTATAAATAAAACCCACTTAAAACGTCATGTTTATATATATATATATATATATATATATATATATATATATATATATATATATATATATATATATATATATATATATATATATATATATATATATACAAAGAATTTTTAATGTCAAGAACAGCCATTTTTCGAGGTGTTTAGGTTGAGGAAAAAGCTCGTTAAAAACCCTATGTTGGCCATTTTTGAGCTGTCAAACTTTTAGGTTCCCAAATAATACTTGGGGGTTATAAACTCCATATTAAATTATGAAAACATCCAGATTGTTAGTTAAGACATAGGTCTAACTTTTGAGACAAGAATCAACTCATTTCATTAAGATATGAATTAGTTATGATTATTCAAAGTCGACGTAATATTTCTGCCAAAAATCCAGATTTCATAAACTTGCAAAATTGTGATTCTTGTTGTTTATTCCAAAACCACATGTATAAAAGGTTATGAAATACATTTATATAACTTATTCTCATAATATTTAAGCTTACATTATGTGTTTATATATTATGAACACATTTGAAGAAACAAACTTTAAAACAAAACTAGTTATTTATAAACTTGAGTTTTAATGAAACTTGTTGTTGTTGGTGATTATATACATTATGCAAGACTTGTAACAACTTAAACAAAAGAAGTAATAAGGTATTTTTTTACTTACTTTGATGTATTAAAAGAATTCAAATGAGTAGGAGTTGAGTTTTTGAATTGTTGCACCAAAGAAACACTTGAAGAACTTGAAGAAACAAAAAGATGCAACTTTGGTGTTCTTGGTTGCTTTTGGCCGATTTTTTTGAGAAAAAAGATGAGAGGATTTTGATATTTCAAGGTGTGAATGAAATGAGAAATGAGTCCTCTATTTGTAGAAGAGAATTGGTCTTGCAAATGATGAAAGAAAATGTGGTGTTTAACACTTTACCAACATGTTGGAAAAGTAGAAAAAGTGAGGAATTCTTTTCAATATTTTTAATGAAAGTCAAAGGGGACACAAAAGTGTGTTCCCCTTTTGGGTTGGCTGATTTTTATGGTATAAAAATGATGTATTTTGGTTTTTTTTTTTTTTTTTGTATAAAAGTATTTAGAATGTATTCTTGTATTTCCCTTTTTACGTAAATTCATAAATACTTTTGGATGCATTGTTTTAATGAATTGTTTTATTCTTGCATAATTTATGTTAAGTGATTGTATTAGTGTATGATTAGTGTCACTAATCATAATTTAATTATGTACTTAGTTGAATTAATCCTTCATATCGTAAATCGATCGGATTAAGTGATTTCCCGATTCATCGCACCGATGAATTTGATTCTAATTGAGTTGAATTTCTTCATGAGCCTTGTTAATCACTTTGATTAATTTCTAATGACCACTTATTAGGTTATAATTGGCTATTAAATACTGATTAGGTCGTAGTTGCTAACCTGGTTTAATGCCAGATGTTACATATTAAAACATACAAGTAGCAACATGAACCTATCCGAACTTCGGGTCCATTGGAACTCTGAACTTCTGGTGCTCAAATTAGCCTAAGTATATGCCATAGGACCCATTTGAATTTCGGGTCCGTGTATAGATACGACCTTATTAAAAATATATAAGTATCACCTTTGGGCTCATCCGAAACTCGGTTTCATTCGAAATTCGGACTGTCCCCAATCATGACACATATATACTTCAAGTACATGGCATGGACCTACCCGAACTTCGGGTCCATACGAAATTCTAACCCCCCCCCCCCCCCCTTCATTTGAATGTAAAGGTTTAATGAATTCATAATCATGACAAAAAGCTCATCTAGAGGATACACCTTCGAATTCAAAAACAAATCAAGATCTTCTTCAGAATTTATGATGCCAGCAAGAGCTAAAGTCGTTGATTCTGAAGATTTCTGAATCGATTGACATGATGTCCTAGACTGTTCTTCAAGTTTTATTTCTTACTCTTGAGTTACAACTTGGAGCTTAGCCTTTTCTTCATCAAAATTTTGAATTTTCAATTCAAGAACAGAATTAATCTTCTCAATAATCGAATTTGGATTATAAGGCTTTTGAGAAAAAAACTTTATTTACTGTCAGATCCTCATCATAATACGTCTGAATTGGATCGTCAGGTCTTTGTGGATTCTTATATCTTTCATTAAGAATGTCATACTCCAAGTTATTTTGCATTTTATCATCTCTTAATTATTTCAGATCTTCCCCAAATTCAACTTCCTCTGAAGCTTTCTGGAAAACCATTTTATTAAACCTAAGTTCATGTACCTTGTATCATACAATGTTGGAGAACATGAAATTGCTTTTGTGACGTACTTAGGAATTTTACAACCAATTCCAGCTTTTGAACTATAAAATTCAGTTTCTCATGGTTGGTTTAAGTGAATTGTTTGATCTGTCTGACCTCTTTTTAAAAACTCATCATCTAAGGTTTTTATCCTTTCGTAAAGTTTAGTTCGTCCCTCAAAGATGGAATTATACCACACAGAAGCATTAGCATTCTCTAATTTCGCTAACTTAAATTTCTCACTTATGTCATTAATTCTGTTACGGAATTTATCATTTTAATTTGAACCTTGTTTATTTTTTCTTCCATTACAGATCAGAATGCAGAGCTAATGCCTTATCCTTGAAAAATTCTAGTACAAGTTCATGATCAATTTTTTATTTATTTTCCACAGAATGAGCATTCTCTTTCTCAACTTTTAAAGATTTTTCATGATGTTTAAGCATACAGACCATTTGGATTAATTTATCTTCTAGCACAAACGAAGCATCATTATTAGAGTCAGGATTAGAGTCTACCTCAGGTGTCTCAGAATTCTAAGAATATTCAGACTTAGATCCTTCATCTTCATCTACTCTGCTGCATCATTAGCCTCCAATTGCCATTAATGCAATGTTCTCTCTTACCTCATCATTAGAATCAGCTTCTACAGCTTTCACTTTATCATCTTCTTGATCAGTCAGCCCTACCTAGATCTCATCGTCAGCAAGCATGGTTGTCTCACTCTTTTCAGATTCTGACACATTTTGGAATGTCTCTGAAAGAAAGCATATATGTGCATCAATGTCAAGTATATCCTCATCATCTAGAAGTTGAAGCAAGTGATCGTGCTCGGCCATAAGAGCTTTTCTGGCTTCCTTTTGCTTAGCCACTAGTGCTTTTCTTGTATAATATTCAAAATTTTCACCAATGTTTTCTTGCACTCTCTGGAAAAGTGGTCCGGTTTTTCGCTGTTATAACACTTTTGCTCTTCTTCTCTAGCCAGAGACTTTACCTTTTTATCATACTTGTCGTATTTCTTTCCACTTCTCTCTCCAACTTTCTCAGATTTATCATACTTGTCATGTTTCTCTGTGAGACCCTCAGATTTCTCAAAGGTCTCAAGTCTAGGTCCCATTAGCAATGCAATATCAATCATGAAACTAAGATAAAATTAACAATTGCGGAAATAAAATTAATTACAAACAGAGACAAAATTTTAAGTAGCAAGGTACAAATATCTAGACTATTACATCAAATCACATAATATAAACTAAACCCGAATCCCAAAGCTCTATTATCATCCAAATACCAAGATGTTGAAACAGGTTCTAATGCACTTCAAGCTCTTTCAAAGTCCTGACCTATGAACTAGGTCCAGCCAATCCTTTGCCTTTACCTGAAAAATAATGCAACAACGGGTAAGCTTAATTGCTTAGTGAGAATGTAGAATTTCACATTTAACATGCAATTATGAACGCGGAAGCACATGCACTGCACTCGGCTCATGCACGGCTCAGCTCTATATGCACTGCACTAGGCTCATGCACAGCTCAATCTCGAAGGGTCATTGGCCAATTAATGCTCTTTTGATGCGCGACTTTTGCTCAGCTCCCAGTTATAAAACTGTTGTTGCTCTTGAGACTTTTAGACAAATTCATAAGGAATGCTCGGATGATGATAAATCCATACACACGCATCATTAGTGGGGATCAGCCACGTACTGGGCTAGCTACCAGTAAAAGCTCTATATGGATATCATCGGAATGCTCAGCTCTAGCTACCCTCTGTGCTTTCATCACGTAAATCAGCACATCATAAGCCTAACATTAACCCAACACTGAGCAATAGTGATGGTGTTAAGCTTAACAATCAAGTGACTCGTCAAAGAATCGAATCTAGAAGAAGAAATACTCAGCTCAACAAATCATAGTAAATATACTATGACAATATTTCAATAAGCTCAAGATCAGAATATCAATAAATCAGAATCATGCGACAAAAGTCTCAATTCACATAATATGCAGTTAAAATGAAATCTACAACTCACTGTTACTGGCTATTTGTGCTCTTTTAGTTTCTGGCTCTGGCTCTGTTGCTCACAATCTGTAGTGGATAGAACCACTATCTGATTTATATCAGACTTTCAAATGCTCAAGATTTTGCTCGTTGCTCAATCTGTTATTAATATCATTTCTGATATTTATTAGCTCTTATATCATCTGAATAATATATATTCAGTGTTCATCATTTATGCTCAAGATTCATTCGTTGGTCTTTGATATCAAAAGCTTATATTTTGATCATATTACCATCACTCTCTTAAATCTTATCAGAATCTTTCTATTCTTTGTCAGTAATAATCTCAAAGTCTTATAAAGTTACATTTCTGAAATCTGATCATTCATATTTATATAAGGAATTCTGTTGTTTATATTTTGAATCATAAAAACCACATCCGGATTAGGACCATCCGAATTCGGACCATCCGAATTCGGATCATCCGGATTCGGTTCTAGGTCATCCGAGATAGGCCATCCGAAGTTGGTCCGAAATGATTCATTCGAACTAGCACCATCCGAAATGGGCCATCCGAACTCGGGTCATCCGAGTTCGGACCACCTTCCGTCCGAAATGGTATTTCATACGAAATGATACAAGATCCGAATTAGATATTTTATCCGAAGTAGGGCTTCATCCGAATTCGGTCTCATCCGAATTCGGATCCCTTGACTTCATAATTTTTCCAGAAATTGTTCTTGGTGTTCATCTTTTATACTTACGGATTTTTCATAAAATTTCCCAAAAGTCCATTTTATCAACATGCAACTTAACATAAAGTTGTATTATCATTATTTGGTTGATTTTATACTATTTTCCTTATCATTAACACCTTATTTTGATCAAGATTGTCCAAAATATGCACCTTTTGCCAAGAACACTATTTTATCAAAATTTACATTTTCTTGCTTATTTTGGACAATCCGACTCATGATTTTTGTTTCTATAACTTAAAATTACTTAATTACATGTTTTCAATTCATTTATTCTAACATGCAACACAATTTCATGTTATAATTCTTTTGATTTTCGGTTTTTCTTTAAAACCGAACTAAACTCATAAAATACCGAAATTTAGATGAGTTTTACCTTGAAATCTTGTAGATAATTGTTGTTTGATGTTTGTTGTAACCTTCTTTGGTCTTGAATCTTCAATTAATACAAGAATCAAAGAAATTTCTTGACAATTCCTTGAGAAACCGATTTGTAGAGAGAGAAAGAAGAGAGAGAGAGTGGTTTTTGTGATAATGATCTTAAGTGATCATTAATTTGGCTTTTATATATTAAATTGGTCATTTTTGAATTTAACCCACTAAATTTTTGTATTTTACATCTTTCTTAATTTTTTTTATCCTCCAAATAAATTTAAAACAATTATATAATTTAATTAAATAAATTCATTACTTAATTAAATTATAAATCAAATAATGTAATAAAATTACATTATTAGCTTAAGATCAGATATTATGTATTTGGTCAAAAGTTAGGTTGTTACAGAATGGGCTCCACCACGCACAAACTTCGTCCTCGAAGTTAGATATGTTCAAACAGACTTGGGCAGATAGTTTTTATGATATCCTGATTCCCAAGACTGATACGAACCTTTGTGGTGTTTCCTCTGAACGAGCACCATCTGTATTTGATATCTTTTTATTTCTTTGAGATTCACATGTACAAGAACTTAAATTTCTCTTTTCAGAGTTCATATTTGATTCATTATTTCATTGCTTGATCACTTTAGGAATTCTGACTTTTTATTCATACTTTTCATATATGAGCTTTATGCTTTACGCAATAATCAATTCAGATAGCAACTCTATACATGAGTTAACTCATATATTTCTTTTATTTGATCTTGAGCCAGTAATGGCTTTTTAAATCTTTCATCCGTAGTATTGCAAAATTTTCATGGACTAACTTTTGCAATCACCTAAGAGATTTTTTTAGGATTTCTGATTATCAGTTATATATTTACTTTGTGGGCTTTTGAGATTTAATTTTATATCTCATTCAATTCAGCTATCAGCTCTATATATATCAGTTAGCTCATATCTCTCTTTCATTTTCCTTTGAAACTAGCTGTAAAGCTTTTGGAAGTCTGATATCTGTACTTTATGTTTCTTTTATTGATGATGTTTCAATCATCAATCGCTTAACTGATTTCTGATTTATGCTGTCTTGCTGTGAAGTCTTAAAATTTTTCTTCGCTCTACTAAACAAATGAAATCAATCCTTCTGCGCAACAATCGGAGTCAACTCTTCGCGTATCGACTTCATCTCAACTTCCTTGGTGTCAATTACGCTGTCATATCCGCTAAATCCTTTATGTAAGCAACCTCTCAAGAAGCAAAATCCTCCAAGATGATCGAGTGTTAGAAGCCAAGGATGAGAGTTTGAGGCAAAATGTTGAAATACTGCATCTTAAAGCTCGCCGAGCAAAACAGGAATTACAATCGACCACATCTTCTTCGCAACGCTTTCGGCAGTTGATGGATATTTCAGGCAAGTCGAATATGATCAAGAACTTGAAGTGATCTTACGCTTTCAAATCTTGCAGCGAATAGGAACAAGTTGATAGAAATCAACAATTTACTTAGGCTTTCTCGGAGTGATTCGTTAAATTTAACGGCAGATTCTTATTATTGAAGTCAAGTCTTGAATTACTAGAGTTCCAAAATTATCTCCATGACCATTGACATCATCTTCTACTTTATCGTCCTCGCCTTCCTCTATTAGTTCACTGTGTCATTCGGTCAAGAGGTTTCGACAAAACAATAATCTTTGATTCTGTTTAATTATGTGCATATACTTAGGTTTGAATCTTCATTGGTGAATTTCTGACTTCATAATTACTTTACTCTTTTTGGTAGAAACTTTTCATTTTATATGCAGTTAGGTGGAATAGGAATTCCATATTAGATATCTCACTAGTCTCGCGTCGACATAATGAGAATCCATTCTTACTTTTATTTTAGCTTTTGACGGCTTTTCATTAGCCATTCATGGCTAATTGCTTGGCTTAACAAAGTTCTCAATCTATTTCTTTATCACTCTCGCTTTGTGTCTCTGACTTCTTTGATTTCGATTCAAATTGTCATTCGGTGTTTAACAATTTGATTCAAATACTTTTCTCATTAATATTTATTGGATCAACTACTTCTACCTCTATCTCATTAAGAGACACGCTGTAATCATTCAGATTACAAGGATTTACGAAGTAGCTTGTGTTTTAAGATTATATTTTGAATTCTTAAAGTTTTTGAATCATACACGATTCAGATTACAATACCTATATTGTTTATAGGTATAATTTCTGATTGGGAATGTATTTGTATCATAACTTCAACTGATACAACCCATATGTCATCCGCATTATTCACTATCGATGACAGGGTTATACAGTTTTACTCAATACTTATTTTGGAATTGGAATTCTGATGATAACGGAATTAAATCATTTTAGCATTTAAGAAATTTATTATTAGTTACCATTGGGGTCTTTTGGCGTCTCTGGTGTCTCCTCAACATCTTCAGCAGTTATATGGAAAGCTCGCGCCTTTGCTGTAGGTATCATTGTAGTACTCTGTTGGATTACTCTGCCAACTGGTTGTTCAGGATTAGTAAGCCGGTGTGCATTTGGACAATGTTTGACATAATGTCCACGTTCACCACAATTGTAGCATACGTCGTTTCTTTCTGGGCACTCATCGCTTCCATGTCCAATCCGGTTACAAGTGTAACACGTCACATCTCTAGGGTTGCAGCGTCCGCTATGAAATTTGTTACATCGTTTACACGATCGTGCTCCTGACTGTATGGAATAATCTCTAGTCTTTTGAGGTGTAGAGGATGCTTGTGACTGCTGCTGACTGGACTTTGATGAACTGAAGAATCTACTGGATTTTTGTTTCTTAGGTGGAGATGGACATGTAGGACTTACAGCCATCATAACGGGTTCACAACTAGAATCTGTGAATTCTCGCTCCACCATCCTTGCTGCTTCCACTATGCTGAGATACGTCGTGAACTTGATGCTGCTCATTTGTCTTCTATATATTGGTTTCAGACCCAGTCTGAATCGGTTTATCTTACGCTCTTCTGTTGCTACTTGATTTGACGAGTAGCCGCAAAGTCTCGAGAACTCATGCTCATATTCATCAACGGTCTTAGTTCCTTGTTTCAATTGCATCAACTGCATCTCGAGTTCGTCTTGTTTGTATGTTGGACAGTATTTGGCATTGAACATTTCCAAGAACTGTTCCCAGTCCAGTGTCATAATTGCTTCCTCACCATAGATGCTTCTTTGTGTTTTCCACCAGGCTCTAGCAGCTCCAACGAACAGTGCTGTAGCAAACTTAACTCTATTGTTGTCCAGACATTCTGAGATACTGAAGATTTCTTCAGTATGACTTACCCAATCTAATGCTTGTATTGGATCTACTGTGCCTTCAAACGTTAAGGCACCACTCGCTTTGAAGTCTTTGAATCTACAGCCTTTTGGCTGCACAACTCGCTTATTGACGTGCTCATTATCGGATTCCGATTCGCTTGACTGTTCAGTTTGCTTCTTTTTATGCTTATTTCTCTTTTCAGTTTTCTTTATTGATTCAATTTGCTCTAGCATAAACTTGTTTTGTTGCTCATTATTCTGGGTTATTAGTTGTTGCATCATTTCCAGGACTTGCTCTGGGGTCATGCCACCTGATGGTCCACCTTCTCCTGACATAGCTCTGAAATTCAAATCACTAAATGTTTAGATCATTAGCCTAGCACATTGTACCCTTTCATGCCCCGTCCTACTAGTCTCTGAAACCTATCTTAGTTCAAGCCATCCTGTCATGATTGATACTATAGCATTGCACAAGTTTGAGATCATCTATTACACGTAATACAATGATTCACTCAAACTATTGCTCTGATACCATCCTGTGAGACCCTCAGATTTCTCAAAGGTCTCAAGTCTAGGTCCCATTAGCAATGCAATATCAATCATGAAACTAAGATAAAATTAACAATTGCGGAAATAAAATTAATTACAAACAGAGACAAAATTTTAAGTAGCAAGGTACAAATATCTAGACTATTACATCAAATCACATAATATAAACTAAACCCGAATCCCAAAGCTCTATTATCATCCAAATACCAAGATGTTGAAACAGGTTCTAATGCACTTCAAGCTCTTTCAAAGTCCTGACCTATGAACTAGGTCCAGCCAATCCTTTGCCTTTACCTGAAAAATAATGCAACAACGGGGTAAGCTTAATTGCTTAGTGAGAATGTAGAATTTCACATTTAACATGCAATTATGAACGCGGAAGCACATGCACTGCACTCGGCTCATGCACGGCTCAGCTCTATATGCACCGCACTAGGCTCATGCACAGCTCAATCTCGAAGGGTCATTGGCCAATTAATGCTCTTTTGATGCGCGACTTTTGCTCAGCTCCCAGTTATAAAACTGTTGTTGCTCTTGAGACTTTTTAGACAAATTCATAAGGAATGCTCGGATGATGATAAATCCATACACACGCATCATTAGTGGGGATCAGCCACGTACTGGGCTAGCTACCAGTAAAAGCTCTATATGGATATCATCGGAATGCTCAGCTCTAGCTACCCTCTGTGCTTTCATCACGTAAATCAGCACATCATAAGCCTAACATTAACCCAACACTGAGAAATAGTGATGGTGTTAAGCTTAACAAATCAAGTGACTCGTCAAAGAATCGAATCTAGAAGAAGAAATACTCAGCTCAACAAATCATAGTAAATATACTATGACAATATTTCAATAAGCTCAAGATCAGAATATCAATAAATCAGAATCATGCGACAAAAGTCTCAATTCACATAATATGCAGTTAAAATGAAATCTACAACTCACTGTTACTGGCTATTTGTGCTCTTTTAGTTTCTGGCTCTGGCTCTGTTGCTCACAATCTGTAGTGGATAGAACCACTATCTGATTTATATCAGACTTTCAAATGCTCAAGATTTTGCTCGTTGCTCAATCTGTTATTAATATCATTTCTGATATTTATTAGCTCTTATATCATCTGAATAATATATATTCAGTGTTCATCATTTATGCTCAAGATTCATTCGTTGGTCTTTGATATCAAAAGCTTATATTTTGATCATATTACCATCACTCTCTTAAATCTTATCAGAATCTTTCTATTCTTTGTCAGTAATAATCTCAAAGTCTTATAAAGTTACATTTCTGAAATCTGATCATTCATATTTATATAAGGAATTCTGTTGTTTATATTTTGAATCATAAAAACCACATCCGGATAAGGACCATCCGAATTCGGACCATCCGAATTCGGATCATCCGGATTCGGTTCTAGGTCATCCGAGATAGGCCATCCGAAGTTGGTCCGAAATGATTCATTCGAACTAGCACCATCCGAAATGGGCCATCCGAACTCGGGTCATCCGAGTTCGGACCACCTTCCGTCCGAAATGGTATTTCATACGAAATGATACAAGATCCGAATTAGATATTTTATCCGAAGTAGGGCTTCATCCGAATTCGGTCTCATCCGAATTCGGATCCCTTGACTTCATAATTTTTCCAGAAATTGTTCTTGGTGTTCATCTTTTATACTTACGGATTTTTCATAAAATTTCCCAAAAGTCCATTTTATCAACATGCAACTTAACATAAAGTTGTATTATCATTATTTGGTTGATTTTATACTATTTTCCTTATCATTAACACCTTATTTTGATCAAGATTGTCCAAAATATGCACCTTTTGCCAAGAACACTATTTTATCAAAATTTACATTTTCTTGCTTATTTTGGACAATCCGACTCATGATTTTTGTTTCTATAACTTCAAATTACTTAATTACATGTTTTCAATTCATTTATTCTAACATGCAACACAATTTCATGTTATAATTCTTTTGATTTTCGGTTTTTCTTTAAAACCGAACTAAACTCATAAAATACCGAAATTTAGATGAGTTTTACCTTGAAATCTTGTAGATAATTGTTGTTTGATGTTTGTTGTAACCTTCTTTGGTCTTGAATCTTCAATTAATACAAGAATCAAAGAAATTTCTTGACAATTCCTTGAGAAACCGATTTGTAGAGAGAGAAAGAAGAGAGAGAGAGTGGTTTTTGTGATAATGATCTTAAGTGATCATTAATTTGGCTTTTATATATTAAATTGGTCATATTTGAATTTAACCCACTAAATTTTTGTATTTTACATCTTTCTTAATTTTTTTTTATCCTCCAAATAAATTTAAAACAATTATATAATTTAATTAAATAAATTCATTACTTAATTAAATTATAAATCAAATAATGTAATAAAATTACATTATTAGCTTAAGATCAGATATTATGTATTTGGTCAAAAGTTAGGTTGTTACATTCTCATACTTTCGTGATCCAGTTTTGTATCGAAGCTTGTTATTCGTTGGCTTCCGATAAACTTCTTTTGAAATGACTTTGTCAGTAGAGCCATCTAAATTTTCATCTCTCATATATCAGAATCTCCTGATGAACCAGATGATTCAGAATCTGAGGAGCTGCTTATTAAAATATGCTTTTCCTTCTTTGACATGTGTTTGTATTTCTTTTCAGCCAAAAGTGCCAGAGGATCAGCTGTAGATTTCTCTTTATGTTTCTTACAGACAAATTTCCCAGAACAACTTCTTGGTAGTTGTTGATGTTTTCAAAGACCATATGAATGTCCATTTCATCTATGTCTTTGGTCTGCTGTATGATCATGGATTATGTTTCCCATTCTGGGTTCTGTACATTCATACACTTGACATTGGTGTCGAAGTTTGACTTTGAAACTCCATTCTCTATCTCACGGAAAAGATTGACGAACCTATAGTAAGTATTTTCTAAGAGTTCGCCTTCCCTTACCCTGAAGTTCTCACATGTCAAAAGACTGTTTCTTGCTCTATTCGTTGACGAGCCGTCGTTGTGGCCCGTAGAAATAACCTTAAATCTAACTATTAGCTTAGTGAAGTAAGGGTCGAATCATCAGGGAGTGCGTATATGAATTACGGTTAATTAGCTAGTTTCTTAAGTTTATTAAAATCAAATAAATTATGAAATTCGTGATTTGTTTGGAATAATGATTACGACTAAATTATAACTAAAACAACGGCGCGTAACTAACAGATCGATTAACAAAGCAAATTAAAAGATAACCATTCACGGAATCACTATGGTGTAAGTTATTACCCACTTGAAATTCATGCAACGATCACATAGACATAAATAATTGCGTAGTCAAATTAATCGTAAATACGTTAATCAATAAATCTCGATATAGCGCATGCAATATTCATTAATTGTCTTAATCCCTAAACTAATGGACCTAACACTAATAATAAAATCACTATGAACTATATTGCTTTTACCAATCAAACATTTACTCATAATAATAACCAAATGTATGTCATTTGCATTACATAGAATATTCAAGAAACACAAAATGCATCAACACATAAAATGAAATTCAAGAAAGTAAAACTTAGTCGTAGATCCTCCGCAAACGGCTATGGTGGTTTAGCCGCTCATCGTACGCTCTTCATCGAGAATTATTGGAGACGTCATCGTAGGCTCGACCAGTTGCAATCCACCTTCTTCGTAATCAGATCGTGAATCATTTCCAGCAGCTCTTCGCCAATGTTTTGAAAACTTTTGGGACCTCTAGAAACGGCTGCCATCGACCTCTATTTATAGAGGGTGTGAAAATTAGTGTTTTGCGCTAAAAAACGCGTCTGCAGGGATTTCACGCCGCACCAATGTAGGTCTGGGCGAAGGCCTGCGCCCTGTCCTGCTGTAACATCCTAATATTAAATTATTGTATTTGAGGTTTATTAGTTTAAATTTGTAATTTAACTTGGATTGCATTTGGATTAATTATAAAAGTTGGTTGTTTTATTCAGAAATTGATAATTTCAATTTATTAAGTTAATATAATTATTATTAAGTGGTTGAAAGGATAAAATAAAGATTTAATCTTTATTTAATGGAATTTAAGAATTTGGTTGCTATTTTAGGGAATTAAAAAGTTAGTGATAATGAAAAGTATGATGAAAATCAGTATTTAATGGAACTGGATAAGTTGAGGTGCTAAAAGTGTCAATAGCCGAAACTTGAGAAATAAAAGACCTTTAGTCTTCTATCTTAGTTCATTTTCACCATTTGAACTCCAAGAATTCTCTCAATCTCTCTCTAAATTATATTCTGAAATTCGAATTTGTGGAAAGAAATTCGTGGATTACATCTTGAAATTTACAAGAAATCAAAGGAATTGAGGTAAGAAATTATAGTTTCAAGTTTGAAGTTTTAGTTTGAAGAATAAAGATACAAAATTCGGATTCTAATCCGAATAAATGTTGATTGCATGTATGTTTTAATAGTTGGAAATCATTCTTGGGAGATTTTTGAAGCCTTTGAAACAAGAATCGTTGGTTAATTCGTCCTAATCGGTAAGAAATCTGACTTTTTATGAAGTTTGGTGTTCTTGAGGTTATTAGTTATTTTTGGTCCAATCTGGACGAAATTGGATGTTAATGATATAGAAAATGATGTAGAAACAATCAATATATGTTAATATAACATTATTATGGATTGCATGTTGTTAGATTTGAGTTTTTGGAAATTTTAGTGCAAAACCTGTAGCTGCGACCTGCAAAACTGCTGGTGAACTCGGCGAGTTCATGGGTGAACTCGGCGAGTTCCCAAGAACACTTGAACAAATCTTCAAAAATTCATAAGTGTTGGATCCGAATCCGGTTGGGACCCGAATTCGGATGAGACCCGGAATTAGAATGGACAGAAATCGAATAAAGAACCGAACTCAGATTGACCCGAACTCGGATGGGTCAACGTAATTCGGATGGATCCGAAATCCGGCCGAGGGTCCTTAATTCGGACCTGAACTCGGCGAGTTCCCTGACGAACTCGGCGAGTTCTATGCTGTACATGTGTAATTCGGATGGGTTATTAAGGACCCGAATTTATGGACAATTAATCACACTTTTGGGATATTACTGGTATTATATAAAGGCATATAATGAAGGGTTATTTGGGAATAATAACACACCAAATGATGGTTTTTAATGTGAGTTTAGGATGACGGTCCCGAACGTTGTAACACTTTTATTTGTACAAATTGATGCTAATTTGTTAAAGAACATATAATGATGATGTGTTTTCCATATGAAAATGTAACAGGTCCCTTATGGTGTTGTTTAACCCACAGTGGGGTACTTTTGAATCCGGTTGAAAGCCCGAGGAGAAATAAGATAACTTAAACTTTAATAACGTACCCACTATGAGTACATATGATTTCGCATGTTTATATCTGCTTTATGTTAGCTATTGCCTGCTGAGACATGTTGCTTCATTATCGTTTGGAATTTTACTAACTTGCGTAGATTTAGATGCACATTCATATTTGTTGCATGTCCGTTCTTTTGTTGTGCATCTATCGATGGACTGGCATGTCGCATCTGTTATTCTGATGTTACTGCGCTATATGACCCGGAGCTCATCCCTCTGAGGTTCTGGTAGGCAGTAAGTCATCCCCGATGTTATCTCTGTCTCAGATGGTTGGGTTATATACCGAGCTTTGGGCTCGTAGGAGCGACGACTCATGTGTGTCGTACTTTGTGTACGTGGAGAGTGCACGACGTGTGTCGTCGGTGTACTCTTGTGGGCTTCATAAGGATTTATAAAATGCGTAAATCTGTGTATTCACTAAGCATTTGCTTACCTCTCAGTTGTTGACTTTTTACAGGAAAGGGAAAATCTGCTGCCGGACCTTCTAGCTAGGTCAATTTTTGAAGTTTGAAGAATATCTACTACTCAGCTTGGTAATTGGAAAATGGGATTGTAATTGTAATATGTATTTGGGATGATGTAATGTTATTGAGTATGTAGACTTAGATTTGGTACCTTGTAGCACCGTAGGGTGTTTAAAACAATTGTATTACGTTTATATTGTACTTTAATGCTTCCGCAATTTAATTAGGCTTTCAGATCATTATGTAATTTATGTTTGATGATTAATCCTAGGTGTATTGTAATGATTGTTATTGTGGCAAGGGTGTCACATGAGATGGTATCAAAGAAGTAGTTTGGGATTCAAGTGTCCGTGAGGTCTTGGTCTCAAACATTAAGTGATGATATATAGTGGTTTAAGTAATAATCTGAACTAAGATAGGTTTTGATCTAGTAATCATAGGACATTGACTATCATAAGTGACAATTGGGTGGTGTCTTTAAATGAATGACATGTTACTAAACAAGTTATATGTGTTATATTTCAGAACATGTCTGGAGGAGGAATGACACCCGAAGAAACAAGAGAAATGATGCTAGCCATGATGGCTGAGCAAAACCAGATGATGCAAGATCAGATTCAGGCTCGAGATGAGGCTGAAGCTAAGAGAAGAGAAGACAAGAGAAAGAATAAGGAAAAGAGGGCAACAATGATGAACAAGATGACATCACTGGGTCATCTAATAAACCCAAAGGTTGTCGATTCAAGGACTTTAAGGGAAATGGTGTTGTAGAGCTCAATGGACTGGGTGATGCTGTTGCCGCACTAGAATGGATAACAGCAACCGAACGGACATTCCGAATCAGCGACTGTGCTGAGAAGGACATGGTTTGGTATGCTACTGCTATTTTCACCAACGATGCGATTATGTGGTGGAATTCCATGGTTAACGCATTAACCTTGGAGAAAGTGACTGTTATGACTTGGGCTGAGTTCACTGACTTATTCACTCAGCAGTACTTCCGGTTGATGAACGCCGAAGACTGGAGGCAAAGTTTATGGCATTGATGCAGGGGACTAAGACTGTGTCCCAGTATGATGTGGAATTCACGAGGCTGAGTCTGTATGCGCCTCATCAAGTAGATATCTAAGAAAGGAAAGTAACCAGGTTTGAGGCTGGTCTTGATCTAGAAATCCGAAGGGTGATGAGCAACGTACGCTACCCCACTTTTGCTAGCCTACTGGAAGCCACTAGGAATGTGGAACAGATCCTGAGTATGTCTTGATATCTGTTAGGCACAAAAAGGCCTTAGTCAAACCTGCTCTGCATTTGAGGGGGAGATTATTAATCAAACCTGTTGATGCTTTTGAAGGTTGAATTTAAGGCATGTTATATGCCTTATTGAAACCTGAAAATGATTTGCAATATCAGCCTAAAGCTGTTCTATATGTTGCATGTGTTGCAACTAAGACAGTTTGTCCAAGCTGTTCAGTCTGCTGAACAGGCTGGACATAAACTGTCTACGCTGCTCTACACTGATGAGCAGCTTGGGCAGTTTTCAAGTGTTCTGTTCTTTGTGAACAGAACTTGTTCTTTGTGAACAGGCTAAACACTTTATGGAATATGTTTCCAAGTCCTCATGTATTGTTTTTGGCTACAAGCTCAGTTTACAAAGTCGAAGACAAAGTGGAAATCAGAACTGCTCAGCCTGAGCTATTCTGTTACATGAAGACAAAAGGTTATTTGAAAAAAAAGGTAACATACCTTTTTCTTATATCAAAATAGGCCTTTACAAGGAAGAAAGACGCAATGTTGACATTCCTTATTTAGTTAAAGGCAATGCAATAGTAGACAAAATGAAAAGACAAAAGTTCTCCACACAAGAAGACAAGTCTGCTTTTCAGAAAGTGTAGAAAAGATTATGTTGTCTTTTCAACAAGACTTCTCCTTTTTCATTCCGTCCAATGAAGAAGTTTCACATAGATCCTCTGAGTGAGTATAAAAGGAAGCTTCTAAGGTCAGAAAGATTAAGCCAAAAATAGCTAAGTGCTGAAGCCAAGAGTGAACGTGCAAGTGTGTTTTTCATGCATGCAAGCCGGCCTGTGTAATACAGTTTCTTTGTGTCTAAGCTGTTCTACATAAGCTGTCCCTCTGAGTCTTGTAAACACAGTGAGTGCTTCTTAGTGAGTGTATTCATTGTAAACTAGTTTGAGTCTGTCTTAGACTAGTGAACATACTTTTGTATCTGTCATCTCAGCTTGAACCATTCCGCATTCAAGCTTGTTTGTAATTAACAATTTGTTGATAATACATACAAACATTGAGAAAATAGTGTGTAGTTTTTAAATAGCTGTATTCACCCCCCCCCCTCTACAGCTTAAAGCAATACACTTGGGATATCTTTTGGGACCTACAACTGGTATCAGAGCAGTTTAGAGTGTGTGTCATTCTAGATCTCTCATTCTCCCAAGTCTCCATGGACAACAGTGCTGCAAACTCCTCATACTATGATAATGGCTCAATGGGCAAACCTCCAAAATTCAATCATCAAAACTTCTCTGGCTGGAAGTGCAAAATGATGCTCTATCTAGAGAATCTGGATGTACAACTACCAGAGATAGTAATGGAGGGTCCCTATGTGCCAACCTCTGTTACTACCATAACTCCAGCGGTTGAAGGAGCTGCTCCTGAAATCAGGACCTTTGAGAAAGCTAAAGCTCAATGGTCTGATGAAGATAAGAGATTGGTGGCTCTGGATGCAAAGGCCAGGAATAACCTGGTTATTTCTCTCCCTGATGATGTGTTCAAGCAGGTTGAGAAAATGAAGACAGCAAAGGAGATGTGGGATACTTTGTGTACCGTCTATGATGGACCCACAATCACACTGGATAACAGGATCAACAATCTTGTTAGACAGTATGAACTCTTCTTTGCAAAACCAAAGGAGTCTCTCATAGAAACTTACACCAGGTTTACTGCTCTTGTGAATGATCTCAGAGCTGTTGGGATCACTAAGGACAGCCTTACCCTGGTGAACAAGTTTTTGGACATCCTACCTGAAGAATGGAACTACTTTTCAACAATCTTAAGAAATTCAGGTACCATCAGAAGTATGGATCTTGTCAACTTGTATGGATCTTTACTAAATGATGAACAGTCAAGGCAACAGAAGAGAAATGCCTTGGAGATGTCTAAAAGAGGTACAACCTTCGTGGCTAATGTGAGACAGCCTGTGAATCAGGTGAGTGATGTGTTCACTCAACCTGATGAACAGGATGATGATAAGGAGGAGGTGTCAGATGAGGAAGATAATGCAGATCTTGTTGAACAGGATGATGAGCAAATGATAGCTATGCTTGTCAAAAGGTTCAACAAGAAAAGGTTTGGAAGAAACATGCTGCAAGGAAGTTCAAGTGCTGGCAAAAAGAAGGCATTTGATAAAACCAAGGCTGAGTGCTTCAAATGTGGCAAAACTGGCCATATTGCTGCTGACTGTGTGTCAAAAGCTGTTGGTCAGTCATCCAAACCATACAAGACAAACAAGGATGATGGTTATAGGGTTAAGTACCTTATGGCCATGGCTAAGCTGAGGAAGTTGGAAAACTCAGTGGGTTCCAACCGCCAAAAGGGACTCATGGCAGAGACTTGTGACTGGGAGGAATCTGATTCATCATCTGATAAAGAAGACAATCAATGTCTGATGGCCAACACTGATGTTCCATCAACAAGCAGTTTCAAACAGGATCTGGCTGAAGCTGAAGCTTTCAGCAGCTTGGAGAAATGGAATCCTACAATGATGTATAAGGTACAAAATTTTATGGCTTACAGTTCTGAAGAAAAAGTTAAAATGTTTGAATATATGCTAGTTGATTTGAAAGCTGCTGTTGAGAAGCATGATGCTTTATTATCTGAAATCTCTAAGTTTAATACTGATCTTAAAACAAAAACCAGTAAACTGGACAGTTTCCATAAGTTGGAAACTGAACTTGATGAATTAAAACACATCAACTCTATTTTACTGGAAGAAAAGAGAGAAACAGATATAAAGCATGCTAAGCTTCAAAAGATAGTTGACTCTTGGTGCCAATCTGCACAAAAAGTCAGCCATTGTATAAGTCAACAGATCCCTGCACAAATTCAAGTCTATCTTGGAGGGGATCTTGACACAGCAGCTTCCATTGTTGAGATTAATAATCTGAAAGAAGATATATCCACTCTTGGTGAGCGTCCAAACACTTTTATTCAAAAAGTGAATGGTAAACTAATCTCAACAAACAGGTTTGTCAGGCCTCAAAATACTGACAGCTCGTGTGAACCTAGCTCAAAAGCTGGTGTTGGAGTATGTTCTCCATCAAACCAGCCTGCTAAGTACTCTGCTGATTCACACAAGCAAAAGAAAGGAAAACATGTCCAAACTGCAGCTGTGGATACTAAACCTGTTGACAAAACAGGTTCTGGGTCCAAAGCTGATGGTAAAAGGCATGATAATCCTTTTGATGCTAAACATTTTGAAAATAAGTTTTCAAAAGTTAAGGAGCCTGCTTTCAACAAGGGTAAGTCTCATGTTGAAAGCAAACCTGCTGTGATTTCTAATAAGTTTTCTAATCATAGTGGTAAACTGGTTTTAAATGAGAATAAGTTTTTCAAAACCAGAAATAATGATTATGCTGATAGGCAGCATAAATCATGTCTCAGTAGGGGGAAAGGCAAAGCCATTGCTCAGCCTGAGAAACTTGGGAACAAGTTTCCCAAACCTGTGGAAGTTCAAAAGCCAATTAAGCTTCCTGTCTTTGACATTTGTCGTCCTAAAAAGAGGAAAGAAGAGACAGACAAAGCTGTGGCTATTGAATCCTCCACACAAGCTGTTGATTCATCAAATAATAATAAGTTTGCTAAACCTGCTAATAGAATCAACAAAAATAACTCAGAATGTGTTTCTGAAAGTTCTTCTTCCGAAAATCCTAAAAAGAGAAAATGTTATAAATGTGGGAAGAAGACACATCTGGCCAAGGACTGTCCTGAATATGAGGACATGAGGCCTGTTGACTCTGATGGTTCTCTCACAGCTGTTACAAGCAGTGTTGGAAACATTTCAGTCAATGAAAGTGGTATCCAAGCTGATACCATTCAAATAGGGAATATTGGTGTGGATATTATAAGTCCATCAACAAATGTTGATGAAGTAGGAGAACTCATCTCTGTGATGAGTTCCCCTAAAAATGAGTAATATTTCTCTTATCACTCTGCAGGAAAAACAACCTTCCCAGGTTTGGTACTTGGACCATGGCTGCTCAGGGCACATGACAGGTTGTAAAGAATTGCTGAGTGATCTCAGGCCTAAAAAAGGGCCAAAAGTCACATTTGGTGACAATGTACAGGGATCCACTGAGGGATATGGAACTCTTAAAGCTGGTGCTGCAGTGTTCAAAAGAGTAGCCTATGTGGTTGGGCTAAAACATAACCTTGTTAGCATAAGCCAACTGTGTGATGCTGGCTATAAGGTTAACTTTGATGAGCACCTAGGTTACATATTGGATCCCCAAGGCAAAGTTGTGCTATGTGCTCAACGAAAGAAAGGTGTATATGTTGTGGACATGCAATCTGCTGATCCCATAACTGAAACCTGCTTTCTCACAAGAACAAATGCAGACTAAAACTGGTTATGGCACAAAAGGCTGTCACATCTGAACTTCAAGAACATTAACAAACTCTGTAAGAAAGAGTTGGTGACAGGTTTGCCTTTTATGACCTTTGTTAAGGATAAACTCTGCACAGCTTGTGAGAAAGGCAAGCAGAGGAAATCATCTTTTAAATCCAAACATAATTTCTCTATTGATACTCCACTCTTCTTAATCCACATGGATTTGTTTGGACCTGTAAATGTCCCAAGTCTAGGAGGAAGAAGATACACTCTAGTAATGGTTGATGAGTTCTCCAGGTACACATGGGTGATCTTTCTGAAGAGCAAAGGAGAGTCTGCTAGAGAAATTATTGGATTTGTGAAAAAGATGGAAATGATGAACTCTGCCCAAGTGAAGCAGCTTAGAAGCGATCATGGTACTGAATTCAGAAACAGTACCCTTGAAGACTTCTGTGAAGAGAAAGGAATCACTCAAAACTTTTCAGCTGTATGGACTCCACAACAAAATGAAGTTGCTGAAAGGAGAAACCGAACTCTCATTGAAGCTGCTAGAACCATGCTGTGTGCATCAGATTTACCTTCATCATTCTGGGCTGAAGCTGTTAACACTGCCTGCTTCACCCAAAACGGATCCTTAGTGGTGAAAAGGTTCAACAAGACTCCCTATGAGCTGCTCAAAGGAAGGAAGCCAAATGTCAGTTACTTCCATGTGTTTGGATGTCCCTGTTTCATTCTGAATCAAAGGGATCAACTGACAAAGTTTGAACCTAAAGCTGATGAAGGTGTGTTTGTTGGCTACTCTGCTATCTCTAAAGCCTACAGAGTGTACAACAACAAAAGAAAGGTGATAGATGAATCTCTCAATGTCACCTTTGAAGAGTCCAAGAATGCTTCCACCAAAGCTGTTCCTGAATCAGTTTCACGAGAACTTAACTTTGATGATCTCATGCATTCAAACAATGAAGAAGACACAAAAGCTTCCACTACACCTAGTTTGGAACCTGTTAATCATGATGGGCATGATGATGATTATGTCAATACACCCTGTGTGAATAAGTGTACTGACTTAATTACAACTGCATAATCTGAACCTATCAATGCTGAGTTTCCTAGTTCTACTGCTGATATGTTCAGCAGTGGTCAAACATGTTCAACAAGTGAACAGGCTCAAGACAACAGTGTGTTTGAAAATCTTGAGAGCTGTTCAACAGGACCTGCTGAAGATGTTAACAACTCAGGTGAATCATCATTGAAAAATGATCCTAAGTGGATCAGGTGTCACCCCAATGATCAAATAATTGGTGACATCAACAAAGGGGTACAAACACGGTGGGACAGCTTAGGGAACTTTTGTATGTTCTCTAGTTTTGTTTCACTGATGGAGCCAAAGAAGGTGGATGAAGCACTAAAAGATGCCAATTGGATCACTGGCATGCAAGAAGAGCTCAATCAGTTTGAGAGAAACAAGGTATGGAAGCTGGTCCCTGCTCCTAAAGGTAAAACCATAATTGGCACAAAATGGGTTTTCAGGAATAAGATGGTTGAGCAAGGTCATGTCATTAGAAATGAGGCAAGACTGGTTGCTCAGGGCTACAGACAGGAGGAAGGAATTGATTATGATGAAACATTTGCTCATGTGGCCAGGCTAGAAGCAATTCGTTTGTATCTAGCCTACGCTGCTCATAAGAGCATCAAGGTATTTCAAATGGATGTGAAGTGTGCATTTTTGAATGGGAAGCTGCAAGAAGAAGTTTATGTCAAGCAGCCTCCAGGTTTTGAAAATGAACAACATCCAGGTTTTGTCTATAAGTTGGACAAAGCTCTCTATGGTCTCAAACAAGCCCCTAGAGCCTGGTATGACACTCTTACTGAGTTCCTTATGAGCAATGGGTATTCCAGAGGTAAAGTGGATACTACACTGTTCATAAAGAAGGTGAAATCTGATATTATGCTTGTTCAAATTTATGTGGATGATATAATATTTGGTTCTACAAATGAGCAGTTATGCAAGAATTTTTCATTACTCATGAAATCTAAATATGAAATGAGTATGATGGGAGAACTTAGTTTCTTTTTAGGATTACCGGTTAAACAAACCTCAACTGGAATTTTCATAAATCAAAGAAAGTATACCTTAGATCTTTTGAAAAAGTTTAAATTTGATCAAAGTTCTCCTATTAAAACCCCAATAGCAACCAATGTAAAACTGGATGCTGATACCAGTGGCAAAGCTGTTTCAGTAACAGCTTACAGAGGTATGATTGGGAGCTTGCTGTATCTAACTGCTAGTAGACCTGATATTATGTTTGCCACCTGTTTGTGTGCTAGGTTCCAAGCTGATCCAAAGGAATCTCATCTAGTTGCTGTTAAAAGAATCTTCAGATACCTGAAGGGTACACCAGGTTTAGGTCTTTGGTATCCCAAAGACTCCAGCCTTGAGCTAACAGGTTATTCAGATTCTGATTTTGCAGGCTGCATGCTAGATAGGAAAAGCACAACAGGTGGATGTCAACTCCTTGGTGGTAAGTTGATAAGTTGGTGCAGCAAGAAGCAGAACTCAGTGTCTACTTCTACTGCTGAAGCTGAGTACATTGCTGCTGGAAGCTGCTGTGGGCAGATTCTGTGGATGCAGCATCAGCTTGAAGATTATGGGCTTGTGTATAGGAAAATTCCCATTCTGTGTGATAACACAAGTGCCATAGCCATTACCAACAATCCAGTTTTTCATTCAAGAACAAAGCATATTGAAGTCAGACATCATTTCATCAGGGATCACATCTAGAAAGGTAATGTGGAGGTAAGTTTTATTTCCACAAATGAACAGCTTGCTGACATTTTCACCAAACCTCTGGATGAAACAAGGTTTAATTACCTTGTCAGCAAGCTGGGCATGTCAAACAAAAGTGACTAAGTGTTCTCAAAGGTCTAAAACTGTGTATGACTCACACTGATCAAGTTTCTCAGAACAACTTAGACAGAACAGGCTCTGCGTGTTATGTACTTAGCCATTTTTCTGAAATCATTGATCAGCTTGAACGTACAACAGACTGAACACAAACAGTTTACTCGTCCAGCCTGATCTGCTGGTCAATTCTTCACTCTCATTCCCTCACACTGACTTACAAGATATTATCTTGTACCCTGCTCAACTATTGGACACAACCTGTTCCTACATAGTTGGACAGGCTGAGGGAACAGCTTGAAGAATGAACAGCTTGTGATGACTCTGCTCATCACAGGTTTTACCAACGGCTTAGACCAACAGTTTTAATTACCTTTCTTCAAACTTAAGTTACTTAATTAATGTTTTATTTAACTTAATTACTGCGGATAATGTGGGTTACGTGTGTTAGTGATTAAAAAGGGCTCAAGTGGTCTGACAAACGGTCTAACATGGACAACCGTTCCGTTTTCCGTTAACGACTTTTTCAAATCAACCGCCCAAAACTTTCTCTCTCATACACACTCACATTCAAATCCTATAAATACCCTATACTGTTTCATCTTCGTCTTCCTCACTACTATCATCTGCCCTCTAAGAACCCTAAAAATTCGACTAAGTGTCTTGTGCTTCTGCTACCTTCTCTACTCCTAAAATGGCTCACAGAAATAATCCCTTCCTACCAGTGTTTGTTGGTGATGATGTGCAGAAGCATCCATCAGTCACCACAATGCTAACCCTTAAACCCACAAACTACATTGCCAACCTTACAATCCCCAAAAACTATGTGGGGAAAGGTTACGATCAAATGATGGAGTTTCTGCAAGTTCATCCTTTGAACTATGCTATGACTGCCACTCCTGGTATCCTGTACCAGGAGATGGTGTACGAGTTCTGGTACACTTGTGCCTACAACCCCAACACCAAAGTCATCAAGGGGACTATTCTCAATGGGACTCAGACCATTGAGGTTACTGCTGATCTTCTTAGGGAGGTTCTTCATCTGCCCATTGCTGAATCATATGACATGCCCCAGCCTGAAAATGAGCAAATGGGAAATTTGCTACGCTTCTGTGGTGTAGCAGAACCAAAAATTGGAGCAATATTGTATAGGAAGGATTTGTCTCCCACCTCTAGCTTTCTGTTTGCCTCAGTGATGATGAGCTTCAGCAGCAAAGTTGGTTCATTTGACCAACTAAGTCGTGATGAAGTCCCAAGAGTGCTACAGCTGGTGGATGGGACTACCATTGATATGGCTAAGTGGATCTTTCTGAACATGAGGAACCTGGTGCAACAAGAGCCAAGACTAGCTGCTGTCCGATATCCCAGGTTTCTGAGCCTCATATTCAGACACATTTGTGGTGAGTATCTGTACAACTCTCAGCCCTTACTTCATACTGCTGCATTCCCTGTAATAGGGAATAGAGTTTTCTATACTCCTGTACTTCCAAATGAGCCTCCTCTATCCACACCAATGAGGAGGTTGTTAGGATTTGTGGAAGGACCCTCTGCTGTGAGGGTGGATCCAGAAGCTGCTGCTCCCACAAGAAAATCCAAAGCCATGTCCAAACTTGTTAAGAGGTCCCTGGCAACCGCTGAAGCTGGGCCTGTGAAAAAGAAGGCCAAAACATCTCAGTCTGAGTCTGCTCCCTTAGCCTCTGTGGCTGAGGGGGAGCAGGCTCCTCACCCTGAAGCCTCTGTGGCTGGTGCCTTTGTGGCACCTGAGACTATGGAACAGGCCAACCCACCTGTTTCTGACCCAGTCTCAAAACCTGTCCAGTCTGAACCCCTCATCACCTCTCCACAATCACCCACTTCATTCATTCACTATCAACGCAAATCCATCTCCAAAAAGAAATCAGCCAAACCAACCACCTCCTCTGTTCCCTCCCAACAGGGTTCAGTTGTAAGAGAAGCAACCCTTGCTGCCTCTCCTATTTTGGGAGAAGGTTCAGCCCAATTGGAGCATGCTTCACTCCAACCTGAGTCTACCCAGAGTCAACCTAGACCCTCTGGTTCCTCCCAACAGGAACCAGTTGTACAAACGGAGATAGCCACATCAACTATCCTAGCCTCCCAACCGGAGGATATTGAAAGACAGGAGTCCTCTCCACTCCACACTGCGTCCACACTGTCCCCCACTCAAACATCTTTCCACCCTGAGTCTGCACAAGGTGTCAAACCTGCTGGTCTAGACCAACCAGCAGATCAGCCTTCACCTTCTGCTCCCCATGATACAACTGTTCTACACCAAACAGCTGCTGAGGGACCAACAACCCAAGCTGATGAGCCTGAAGGAATATACCATCCTTTAGGTCAGGCTGCTCCTGTCATGCAAACTCCATCAGCAGGTTTCACCACTGCTGATGTTGAAATGCATATCCCATCTCCCAATGATGAGGTGCTTTTACACCAAGGCACTGCAGAGGGAACCACCACTGGTCTTCATGAAGATGTTGCAACACAAGCAGCATCTGAAAGGCCGCAAACATCAACCCATCTTCCTGGTGATGCAGCTACAGCCGCTGCTGAAGGACCCTTTGACCCCTCCAAGCTGGGCCACATTACTTTTGCCCAGGCTATGGAGCTTCTTTCAAATGTTTCTCTTCCCTCTCCATCACATCGACATACACCAGCCTCCTCATCATCTTCTCCATCTACCCAATCTAAACAGTCCACCCATACACCTCCATCTCCTAAAGACCTACCTTTGAAGGATCAGCTTTCTCTGCTGACGAACAAAGTTGGTTCTTTGGAAACTACTATGACCACTCTACCCTCTCTCATTTCAGACTCTGTGTCTGAACAGCTTAAGGGGTTCTTTGATTCATTCAAAGACTCCTTCCCTACCACTCCACAAACTGATAATTCTCAACAGCTGTTAGCACTCACTGCACAGCTGCAAAATGTGTCCACCTCCCTTTCCTCTATCCTTTCACTGCAACAGGACTCTGTGTCCTCAATGACAGCCGTTTCTCAACAGCTGTCATCTCTCCTAACTTCTTGCACTTCTACCCTTCCTGCCACTCTGGCCAGCTTGACCACACTAATTGGCTCTATATCTAATTCTATGTCATCAAACCTTGCTGATGTGCAAGATTCTCTTGAACTTCATCTTGCACAACTTCAAAGTTTGCTGTTCACTGAGTCTGATAGGGAAACCATTGTTAAGCTGACCTCCCTTGCTGATACACAATCCTCTTCTCTTCAAACCTGTCTTTCCCAGCTTGCAGAGGTAAAGGACAATTTGGCTTTCTTAGTGAATAGCCTTGTTGGCCCCAGGCCTGCTGCCAAAACTGCTGGCAAGCCTGATGACTTTGTGTCTTCAGGCAGACCGGGTGTTGAAGGTGCTGGTCCATCTCCTTTAAAGGGGGAGAAGTCGTCTGCCTCTAAGACTAAGTCTAAGGGGGAGAAAACTTCTTCTCCTAAGGAGAAACGAGTGCCTGCAGCACAAACTGGTCAACCAGCAGGAATTTCTAAAACAGGTACAATAGAGGGTGCTTCTCAAGCTGCTCAGCCTACTCAGGTTGAATCTCCAATCCCTCCTCAGTCTAAGGGGGAGGAATCCATTCCTGAGGGCAGGCCAAGCAGCAGAAGGAGGCATCTGATCCTAGAGGAAGAAGAAGAAGAGGAGGAAAGTCCTGAAGCTGCTATCACTAAAGCAGCTAAAGGTAAAGCAATAGCGGAAACTGATCCTCAACAGCAGAAATTCAATTTCACAAAGCCAGGGCCAAAGAAATGGGTCTTCCTATGCACAAGTATTTTGAGTTTAGAGAAGAACAGCTTCAAGCCCTGGAAGTTCTTAGAAAAGAAGAAGAATCTGCCAAAGCTGCCAAATCATTTGCACTTCAAGAAGCAAAGAAAGTTAAAATGTCTACTCTGGAAGTGCAAAAGAAAATATTGGAAGCTGCTAAGGGATCAGCAGGGGAGAAGGAAGCAGAAAAAGAAAAAGGTACTCTGGTCTCAGTGACCAAGCCTACAGTGCCTCATGCAAGAGCTCAGTACCATTTTGACAACCTGGCAAAGAAAAAATTTCAAGATGTTGCTGAAAGAAGGCTTGCCATAGAAACAATTGTCAAAGTTGTCCCTATATCAAGAAAAGGCAGTCAGTGGAAGTTGAAAATAACAAGGATGGGTGCAGGAGGCCCAGAATTGGAAACATATGACTACACTGACGTATCACAGATGGGGTACAGAGAATGGATTGAGCTGGCTGTTGCTCTGAGTGAGTCAAAGTCAGAAACGGCTAAGACAATCAGGGCATATGTCAAGAAACTGATGGAGAGAGTAAAGAACCTTGGCCTGATCTCCAAAGAAGTAAGTGAAGGTGTCTTTGTGACACATCGAAAAATTAAGGCCAGGAGAACAAGGAAGGACACTGAAATGGAACTACTCCTTGCACTGATTGTACAAGGCGATTATGCCATTGAAATGAAAGGAGTTGATCACAGCCTGCCTAGTGGAATAGACTTTGAAGATGCAAAGATCATTGAAGAGCCTGAGCTGGGGGCATTTTTTTGTAGATCCCTTAACTCAGAAGAAATGATTTCAAAGAGCTTCATATCTATACAAAGTGGATCTGAGACAACTTGTGGCCTTCTGACTTGCAGTTTCATTCAGGCAGTCTAGTAAGTGGAGAGCAGCTCAGAGGCTTCTTTGAAAGAGGTGAACTTGATGATCCCAAGTTCATGATAATAAGAAGTGAAATTCAAGAACTTGAGGATACAAGGGAAGAGATGGAAAAGATGTTTCAGGATCCCCCTCCAGTGTGATGTCCATCTGCCATCTGGGCAGGTGAAGAATGGAAGCTGTCCATTAGTTGGACAGGCTTACCATTTTCTGCCCCCAACAGAAACAGTCCAATGTACATTAGTTGTACTTTATTTACATATGTTGTAATTTCCTTTTACATTAGTTGTAATATACATCAGTACATCAATTGTACTTTTATAAGAACATGTGTTGTTCTAATGTAATCAAAAATCAGTGTATATATAAACTGATCTTTTACTTTATGTTGATGTTGTAATTTTATTTCAACAAATGTACTGTAAAAATATATAGTGACTTTTGATAAGTCCAGCTTAGACTAGTTATTGCAAATAGGGGGAGATTGTTAGGCACAAAAAGGCCTCAGTCAAACTTGCTCTGCATCTGAGGGGGAGATTATTAATCAAACCTGTTGATGCTTTTGAAGGTTGAATTTAAGGCCTGTTATATGCATTATTGAAACCTGAAAATGATTTGCAATATCAGCCTAAAGCTGTTCTATATGTCGCATGTGTTGCAACTAAGACAATTTGTCCAAGCTGTTCAGTCTGCTGAACAGGCTGGACATAAACTGTCTACGCTGCTCTACACTGATGAGCAGCTTGGGCAGTTTTCAAGTGTTCTGTTCTTTGTGAACAGAACCTGTTCGTTGTGAACAGGCTAAACACTTTATGGAATATGTTTCCAAGTCCTCATGTATTCTTTTTGGCTACAAGATCAGTTTACAAAGTCGAAGACAAAGTGGAAATCAGAACTGCTCAGCCTGAGCTGTTCTGTTACATGAAGACAAAAGGTTATTTGAAAAAAAAGGTGACAGACCTTTTTCTTATATCAAAATAGGCCTTTACAAGGAAGAAAGACGCAAAGTTGACATTCCTTATTTAGTTAAAGGCAATGCAACAGTAGACAAAATGAAAAGACAAAAGTTCTGCACACAAGAAGACAAGTCTGCTTTTCAGAAAGTGCAGAAAAGTTTATGTTGTCTTTTCAACAAGACTTCTCCTTTTTCATTCCGTCCAATGAAGAAGTTTCACTTAGATCCTCTGAGTGAGTATAAAAGGAAGCTTCTAAGGTCAGAAAGATTAAGCCAAAAATAGCTAAGTGCTGAAGCCAAGAGTGAACGTGCAAGTGTGTTTTTCATGCATGCATGCCTGCCTGTGTAATACAGTTTCTTTGTGTCTAAGCTGTTCTACATAAGCTGTCCCTCTGAGTCTTGTAAACACAGTGAGTGCTTCTTAGTGAGTGTATTCATTGTAAACTAGTTTGAGTCTGTCTTAGACTAGGGAACATACTGTTGTATCTGTCATCTCAGCTTGAACCATTCCGCATTCAAGCTTGTTTGTAATTAACAATTTGTTGATAATACATACAAACATTGAGAAAATAGTGTGTAGTTTTTAAATAGCTGTATTCACCCCCTCTCTACAGCTTAAAGCAATACACTTGGGATATCTTTTGGGACCTACTATATGTAATGGGGTCTGCTGCTGCTTCAGCTAAACCAACTCAACCTTCACCACCGAAACGTCAACGCGAAGGAGGCTACTCTGGTTCTTCACGATCATCGCAGTATTCACCGCAACAATCTTACCGTCGACAGTCTGAATCTTCTGGTCGTGCTCGTGCGTACTCCATCAACACCGAGCCGCAGTACTGTAATAAATGTCATTGGAACACTTTGGCAAGTGTACTAATGGACGCGCTTGCTTTTGCTGTGGAGAGTTGGGCCATTTTCAGAGTGAGTTTCCACGAAGAGCCGATGCTTGCCATAAGTGTGGGGTATGGGGGCACTATAGTAGGAATTGCCGAAAGAATGCTCCAGCAGCTGCTTCTCCATCATCGATCCGATCATCTGGAGGATCTAGTGGTTGTTCAGTCAACCGCCGGAACCAGCCACAAAGGGCACCGGCTCGTGCATTTCAGATTAAGGCAGAGGAGGCTAGGGAAAACCCGGAGGTGGTTACGGGTACGTTTATAGTAAATTCTATGCCATCACGAGTTTTATTTGATTCGGGTGCTAATCGTTCGTTTGTTTCCACTGTTTTGCACAACGACTTGCCATGCCACTGTCTAAGTTGTCTGCCATACTAGACATAGAAACTGCTAGTAACACTCTAGTCAAAGTAGCTCACATATATTGTAACTCCACTTTGGTAATTGAAGAAGTAGTCTTCACTTTGGACTTGATCCCGATAGTATTCAGTGAATTTGATGTGATAGTCGGAATGGACTGGTAGAGATCTGTATATACGGGGATAGGAGAAGTAGGGATCTGTGTTTGTTAACCATTGCAAAAGCCCGAAAGCTTGTTGCAAAGGGGTGTGACGCCTATCAGGCATATGTTATTTATGCCAAGGCTGAGAAGAAGACCGTGGCCGATGTGCCTGTTGTATCACAATTCCCGGATGTGTTTCCGGAAGACTTGTCTGGCGTCCCGCCTGAGAGACAAGTGGAGTTTCGAATTGATCTGATCCCGGGAGCTGCACCGGTAGCTCATTCTCCGTATCGCCTTGCTCCTACCGAGATGCAAGAAATGATGTAACAACTCCAGGAGTTGTTGGATAAGGGCTTCATTCGATCGAGTTCATCACCGTGGGGAGCTCCAGTATTATTTGTTTAGAAGAAGGATGGCACGATGAGAATGTGCATTGTCTATCGGGAGCTGAATAAGTTGACAATTAAGAACAAGTATCCGTTGCCGAGGATAGATGACTTGTTTGATCAGCTACATGGGGCAAGTGTGTTTTCTAAGATTGACTTGAGGTCGGGATACCATCAGCTGAAAGTTCGAGAGGAAGATGTACCTAAGACAGCTTTCAGGACACGTTATGGGCATTACGAGTTCTTGGTTATGCCATTCGGGTTAACAAATGCCCCGACTGTCTTTATGGACCTGATGAACAGAGTTTGCAGACCGATGTTAGATAAATCGGTGATAGTATTTATTGATGATATCTTGGTGTATTCCAAGTCTGAGGCCGAGCATGCTGATCGTCTAAAGGAATTATTGGAACTGTTGAGAAAAGAGTTGTACGCCAAATTCTCAAAGTGTGAGTTTTGGCTGCAACAGATCCAATTTCTTGGACATGTGATTTCTGGAGCTGGGATTACTGTAGATCCAGCTAAGGTTGAAGCCATAAAGAATTGGGAGCCGCCGCGTTCAGCTACAGAAGTCAGAAGTTTTCTGGGGTTGGCGGGCTACTATAGGAGATTTATAAAGGACTTCTCCAAGATTGCAATTCCTTTGACTGTATTAACAAAGAAGAATGCACCGTTTGTTTGGGAAACCGTGCAGCAAGAGGCTTTCGAGATTTTGAAGAAGACGTTAAGTGAAGCACCGATACTTGCTTTACCAGAGGGTAATGAGTATTTTGTAGTATTCACGGACGCATCGAGATTGGGGTTGGACGCTGTACTGATGCAGCGTGGAAAAGTAATTGCGTATGCCTCGAGACAGTTAAAGCAGCATGAGAAGGATTATTCGACTCACGATTTGGAGTTGACAGCTGTCACTTTTGCATTGAAATTGTGGAGACATTATCTTTATGGAACTAAGTGTCAACTCTATACAGATCATAAGAGTTTGAAATATATCTTTAGTCAGAAGGAGCTTAATATGAGACAACGTAGGTCTATGGAACTTATTAAAGACTACGATTGTGAGATACTGTACCATCCCGGTAAGGCAAATGTAGTAGCCGATGCACTAAGCCGTAAGGCCTACTCTTAAGACTGCTGCTACATGATGACGTCTACGATGCTGACCTCCACTATTATTAATGATGTTAAGGCCGCTCAAGAGGAAGCCTTGAAAGATGAAAATGTTGGTGCTAAGGATATTCGGGCGCAGAAAAATGATATGGAAACGAGTGTATCAGATTTGAAAGGAATTTATGGGAGAATCTGGGTGCCGAAGTTTGGTGGTATGAGAAATGTAATTATTGAAGAAGCACATCAATCCAAATTTTTTGTACATCCCGGGAGCACAAAGATGTACAACGAGCTGAAAGCAGATTTTTGGTGGCCGGGATTAAACAAGGATATTGGTCAATACGTGGAGAGATGCAAGACTTGCCGGCTTGTGAAAGCCGAACACCAGCAACCAAACGACAGTTTGCAGCCGCTTCCCATTCCGGAATGGAAGTGGGAACATATCACGATGGACTTTGTCACGAAGTTGCCGAAGACTAGGCGTCAACACGATGCGGTGTGGGTAATTGTTGATAGATTGACCAAGTCGGCACACTTTATACCAATTCGGGAAAGCTATTCGATGGAAAAGTTGGCTCACATTTACATGGACGAGATCGTTGCTAGACACGGAGTACCAAAGTCCATTGTATCGGACCGGGATAGCCGATGTACTTCAAACTTCTGGTCGGCACTGCAAGAAGGGTTGGAAACGAGGATTTCGATTAGTACGACATATCGTCCACAAACCGATGGTCAGAGTAAACGGGCCAACCTTACCTTGGAAGATATGATGAGATCATGTGTATTGGATCTCGGTGGCAATTGGGACGACCATTTTCCGCTGATAGAGTTTTCATATAATAACAGCTGTCATGCAACGATAAAGAAGGCACCATTTGAGGCATTGTATGGGAGAAGGTGTAGGACTCCTACATGCTGGAGAGAAACTGGAGAAATGCCAATTGCTGGACCGGCATTGTTACAGGAGATAAATGAGAAGATACAGTTGGTGCGACAGAACATGAAAGCGGCTCAAGATCGCCAGAAAAGTTATCACGATAGAAGACACAAACCGATCAGTTTTGATGTAAATGATTTGGTTTATTTGAAGGTATCACCTATGAGAGGTGTTACACGTTTTGTAAAGAGAGGCAAGTTAGCTCCAAGATTTGTTGGGCCACTCAAGATAATCTAGAAAGTAGGAAACAAGTCTTACAGTTTAGAGTTGCCTGAAGAAATGTCGGTCATACATCCGGTGTTCCATGTTGGGAACCTTAGAAAATCATTCACTGCCGGAAACGAGGATTGGGCAGATCACACAGAGTTTCAAATCGACGAAAGGCTCCGATATGTTGAGGAGCCGGAGTGTGTGTTGGATACCAAGATGAAAAAGCTAAGGAGCAAAGAGATCGAAATGGTTCTTGTACGTTGTAAGCATAATAAAGGAGCGAATCACACTTGGGAGACAAAGGCGGAGATGTTGAAGAAATATCCGCAATTGTTTGAAGTCAAATAACTTCGAGGACGAAGTTTGAGCGTGGTGGAGCCCATGCTGTAACATCCTAATATTAAATTATTGTATTTCAGGTTTATTAGTTTAAATTTTTAATTTAAGTTGGATTGCATTTGGATTAATTATAAAAGTTGGTTGTTTTATTCAGAAATTGATAATTTCAATTTATTAAGTTAATATAATTATTACTAAGTGGTTGAAAGGATAAAATAAAGATTTAATCTTTATTTAATGGAATTTAAGAATTTGGTTGCTATTTTAGGAAATTAAAAAGTTAGTGAAAATAAAAAGTATGATGAAAATCAGTATTTAATGTAACCGGATAAGTTGAGGGGCTAAAAGTGTCAATAGCCGAAACTTGAGAAATAAAAGACCTTTAGTCTTTTATCTCGGTTCATTTTCACCATTTGAACTCCAAGCATTCTCTCAATCTCTCTCTAAATTATATTCTGAAATTCGAATTTGTGGAAAGAAATCCGTGGATTACATCTGGAAATTTACAAGAAATCAAAGGAATTAAGGTAAGAAATTATAGTTTCAAGTTTGAGGTTTTATTTTGAAGAATAAAGATACAAAATTCGGATTATAATCTGAATAAATGTTGATTGCATGTATGTTTTAATAGTTGGAAATAATTCTTGGGAGATTTCTGAAGCCTTTGAAACAAGAATCGTTGGTTAATTCGTCCTAATCAGTAAGAAATCTGACTTTTTATGAAGTTTGGTGTTCTTGAGGTTATTACTTATTTTCGGTCCAATCTGGACGAAATTGGATGTTAATGATATTGAAAATGATGTAGAAACAATCAATATATGTTAATATAACATTATTATGGATTGCACGTTGTTAGAATTGAGTTTTTGGAAATTTTAGTGCAAAACCCATAGCTGCGACCTGCAAAACTGCTGGTGAACTCGGCGAGTTCCCAAGAACACCTGAACAATTATTCAAAAATTCATAAGTGTTGGATCCGAATCCGGTTGGGACCCGAATTCGGATGTGACCCGGAATTAGAATGGACCGAAATCGAATAAAGAACCAAACTCGGATTGACCAGAACTCGGATGGGTCAACGTAATTCGGATGGATCCGAAATCCGACCGAGGATCCGTAATTCGGACCTGAACTCGGCGAGTTCCTTGACGAACTCGGCGAGTTCTATGCTGTACATGTGTAATTCGGATGGGTTATTAAGGACCCGAATTTATGGACAATTAATCACACTCTTGGGATATTACTGGTATTATATAAAGGCCTATAATGAAGGGTTATTTGGGAATAATAACACACCAAATGATGGTTTTTAATGTGAGTTTAGGATGACGGTCCCGAACGTTGTAACACTTTTATTTGTACAAATTGATGCTAATTTGTTAAAGAACATATAATGATGATATGTTTTCCATATGAAAATGTAACGGGTCCCTTGGGGTATTGTTTATCCCACATTGGGGTACTTTTGAATCCGGTTGAAAGCCCGAGGAGAAATAAGATAACTTAAATGTTGGTACACCCTGTGTGACGATAGCAGTCTAATCGATCTAACATTGTGGTTTAAGTAATATTCAACATTTTGGTTAAACGAGTGTTTTGATATATATGTTTATATATGTATGACTGTTATTGATTGTGTGTTTGAACTTGATGTAACATATTACAAGAAGTTCAAACATAAAGATCAAAGATTAACTCATTCATAAGGTAAAAACATAAGTTTCAACACTTAGTTGTTTAAGAGTTTTGGCTAGATTCGAATCAAATAAGGGAAGACATTCGAATCTGTGATAGATTCGAATGTAGCCTTAGATTCGAATGTGCCCAGATACGAGGATGTCATTGTGGACAGACTCGAATGGGCCTTGGGCCAGATTCGAGTTTGGCCCACATCAGACTCGAATCAGGGTCTATAATTAGGGATAGACTCGAGTCATTAGTAGACTTTTAGCAGAATTCGTGAGGAATTAAGCTTAAGGCGATCTCGAGTTTATCATCAGCTTTAGGTCCGTTTCGGAGAGAATCGGTTCGTAGGATCGTTCGTCAGTCGTTCGTTCAGCCTCTGATAGTCTCCGTGTTTCGTAGTTGAGAGTTGTCCGTCTAACCGTTAACGAGGATTCCGCACTCGTTCACGGATCCGCGTCTAGATAGATCTAGTAGTGGTAGACCTTACAAGTGGTATCAGAGCCTACGGAGTGTTCTTCGTGTTCATCAAATACATTCTAGGTTTCTTGACGCTAGTTGGACGGTTTTTCTCTCAAAATCGAGTTTTTGAGCTTAGCAAATTAATATTCAGCAAATACTTTGTGGTTTTTCTCGTTTTTTATCGAAACCATTATTTTTCGTTAGAAAAATACTGGTTTAATCTGAAAATCGTTAAAAAATCAAAGTATTCACTGTTTTTCGAGTTTGCGGCGCTCGAATCTAATAGGGGCAATTAGGGTTTCACTTTAGTCTCGAGTCTAATCTAAATCTGCTCCATTTCGAGTCTGTTTCAGTAGGTTTCGAATCTGTGTCGAGTTTGTGCTTCATTCGAACAGAGTCTCGAGTCTAATCTAGTTTCGAGTCTAGTTCGAGTCTAGTCTAGTTTCGATAAGTGCTTCGAATCTGCTGTTACTTCGAGTTTGGTAAACCTTCGAATCTAAGGTCCTTCGAATCTAAGGACATTTCGAGTCTGACATATTTCGAGTTTAATTGAATTAAAACACTTAATAGAATTTAATCCCAAAAAGATTTAACTTTAATTAGTTTCGAATCTACCTAGATTCGAAAGAATTATTCTAAATCAGTTTCGAATTAAATTAATTAAGTTCAAATTCAATTACTTTCGAAACGATGTCAAATCTTCAGAAATTCCTAGAAATGGACCACGAGGTCGGAAAGGCAAAGCACCGCCTAAGCTGATGAAGGTCGAGGACTATTACTGGTGGAAAGACCGATTTACTGATTTCGTACGTTTCAACGACATGCGCATGTGGGTGTGCATCGACGAAGGGTATATTCCACCGGTGTCTGAAGTTGAAGGCCGTCAAAAGGTCTTGTCATACCAAATGATGAAGGAGGATGACAAGAAATTATTTGAAGCCGAAAACAAAGCTTTCTCTCTAATTCGAATGGCGTTACCGCAGGATATTCTACACACATTCAGAACTCAGAGGACATCAAAAGAACTTTGGGAGTCGCTAGAGAAGAGGTGTGAGGGAAATCCTAGAGTTCGGAGAAAGCGTACAGAGCTGTTAAAACAACAGTTCGCAATTTTCAAGGCGTTAAAGGATGAACAACTGGATGACATCATCACCCGGTTCTATCATCTATTGACGGAACTTGAGAGCCACGGGATTGAGTTTACCGATACTGACAAGAACAACAAGCTTCTTGATGCCCTACCAGCCAAATGGGCTATGTACGTGGCAATGATCAAGCTGAATGAAGACAAGTACTACACTCAATCTCTGGATGATACAGTGGGAACTTTAGGGCATATCACTTCGAGCTCCTGAAGACCGAGACTGATTACGAACAAGTCCAGAATCCAGCAATGTATTTTGGAAAGACAACAAAATCTTCAGCAGCAGCCGAGCCGAAGACTGCTACAGCGTTTTTCACTGGAGAGACATCGTCACCAGCAGAGTCTGATGACACACTGAATCGCGCGTTCTTAGGGTTAGGAAGATCGGAAGAACCGCAGCCTCAAGTACAACAGGCATCGACATCTCAGAGCAATTCAAAGATGCCCATGAGCGCAAAGTCGGCGGAAGAACATCTGAATCTGCTTGCTTCTTTTGTGGCCGCGTACGGAAATTGTGTTCAAGGGAAGATTAATGATCTGGCTCTTTGGGACGAAGACTACGATCAGGTCGACCCTGATGATCTTGAGGAAATGGATCTTAAATGGCAACTGGCCATGGTAACCCAGAGGGTTTAGAGATTCATAAAGAGAACTGGAAGGAATCTGCAAATGAATAACAAGGGGATAGGGTTTGATAAGTCCAAGGTGAAATGCTATAACTGTCAAGGACTAGGACACTTCGCCAGGGAGTGCCAGAGACCAAAGGTAGAGACATACCAGGGGCACAGTCAGCATCAGGGACAGTTCCAAAATCAGTCCCAACAACGATACCTTCCGAGTTCCTCATCTGGACAAGCCAATCTAGCTGGTTTACTATCGAACGTCACTTCAGATCGACAGCTAGATGGAACATATGATTGGAGTTCACATCCTGAGTCGAATGCTAGAGCCTTCATGGCTGAAGTCACAGAAACTGGATGTGATGGAGACGAGCAGACCACACGGGACAGCAGTCCGATGTGGGTAGAGAAGGCGAATGATCAGACAGTGCTGGAGTTTGCTGCTCAGATGGCCAACGTGGAATCTGATATCTCAAAGGTTAGTCTGTCTTATTCTCTATTTAGTGAATTATGTGCTTTATGTGTTAGTTCTAACGATAGGTTAAATCTAGTCTTAGACTCACATAAGACCATAACTGCTCAGAATGAAAACTTAAAAATTGAAAACGCTAGCCTAAATGATATCAAGCAAGATCTAAAAGAAAAGCTTAAGGCTGATGCTCAAGACGTAGTAGTTCTAAAAGACAAACTCAGTGAGCAGTGTGTTAGGATAGAGCTAATGTATGAGCACGTAGAGGCCTTGACAAAAAGTCTTAAGGACAAGGATATAGAGCTAGCAGAGACAAAGGTTAAGGTAGCAGAGGCAAATAGCAAGTTGGAGAAGTTTAGGAATTCGAGCCTAAATCTAGGGAAAGTCTTAGATGCCCAAAGACAGTCTAAGAAGCCCGTAGGTCTAGGTTTTGACGAAATACCTCCACCTTTCAATGCAAACTATGTGCCTCAGCCTCAGGAGAACACTGACAAATCAGTAGACTTAGAGGACCTACCTACACAGACACCTGAGTCTATAGTAGAAAATACACCTAAGGTGGCTGACTCAACCGTCAAGGTCAAGAAAATGAAATTTGTGTCTTCCTCCAGTGAAACACCTGCCGGAAAACAGAAAATTTCTTGGGCTGATCAGGTCGATGAGCCAGACACCATAGATGTACCAAAGGAAGTAGACACTAGTGAGACACCTAGATCTAAGGGAACACACAAAAAGTCCATAGATAAGATGTCTTGCTTCAGATGTCACGAGAAGGGGCATGTTGCTTCTCACTGTCCACTTAGGAAAGCCGATGTTACACCTAAGTCAGTGAATCCAACACCTGTTAAGCCCTCAACCAGTGTGGCAAGCAGCAGTAGTTCTCAACCTACCGAGAAAACTGCGCAGGCCGCACCCAAACAAGTTGTGAAAAACACACCGGTTAAGGTTGGACCAAAGGAAGTGATTAGGACAAATTCACCGAATCGTGTCAATAATCAATCTAGGTCAGCACCACAACAAGTCTATAGGAGCACAACACCTAGCAGGTCACATACTCCAGTTAGGTCACATACTCCAGTTAGACAGTATGCACCGGTAAGAGCTCAGGGATCACAGTCAGAAATGGCATATAATAGGAATTATTCTAGAGCTCCACAACAAATGCCTACACCAAGGCAAAGAGTGAACTTAAATCACTCGGCACCACAACAGAATTCAGTTCAAAGGCCCAAGTCACCTGAAAGGCGAGATGGGTACTTGAAAGAGTTCACGTATGTGGACGAGAATGGTATTACCAAGTCAGTCATGGCTTGGGTTCCCCGTGATAACTAACCTCTTTTCTTTCATGTGCAGGAGATAACTACAGGTCCAAACAACAAGTGGCTCATCGACAGTGGTTGCTCCAGGCACATGACGGGGGAAAGAAGTCTACTCACAGACTTCAAGGGAGGTAATAGGGGATTCGTATCATTCGCGGGTAACAAGGGTGGAAATATCACGGGTACTGGAGTGGTCACTAATGGGACAATAAAGTTTGACCTAGTTTATCACGTTGATAAACTGGTTCACAATCTCATTAGTGTATCTCAAATTTGTGATAAGAAGAACTCGGTGTTATTTACTGACACTAAGGCGTTAGTGCTAAAGCCGGGATTCAAGATTCCTGAAGAATGGGTTTTGATGCGGGCGCCAAGGAAGAACGAATTGTACATGCTGGATATGAACAAGCCTGAGACTTCGATGGGGCCAATCTGTCTATTATCCAAAGCTTCAGAGACGGAATCAGTACTGTGGCACAGACGCATGGCTCACCTGCACCTAAGGAAGATGAATTACATAACGAAGAATGGACTGGTGCAGGGCGTGCCCATGAAAAGTTTTCAGTTCGAGGACAAGTGTCTACCGCGCATGAAGGGCAAACAACATAAGAAGGCACACAAGTCCAAGAATCAGAACTCCATAGCCTCAACATTCGATTTGTTGCACATGGACCTTTTCGGCCCAATCAACAAAAGGAGTATCGGAGGTAGTTGGTACTGCCTAGTTATCACTGACGATTACTCACGTTTTTCTTGGGTTTTCTTTTTAGGTACGAAGGACGAGACGGCTGCAAAGCTCATCGGGTTCTTAGACCAAGTGGAGAACTCCTACGGAACAAGGGTTAAAAATATTCATAGTGATAATGGGATTGAATTCAAAAACACTGTAATTGGTGTATATTGCCTATCAAAGGGCATAGTGCATCAATTCAGTGCACCATATGAACCTCAACAGAATGGGGTGGCCAAACGTAAAAATAGAACTTTGATTGAAGCTGCAAGGACTATGCTTTCGGATTCAAAGCTTCCTACCATGTTTTGGGGGGAGGCAGTGAATACCGCGTGCCATATTTTAAACCGAGTCCTTACAGTCAAATCTTTGAACAAAACATGCTATGAAATTTTGAATAAACGGCCACCTAACTTAACTGGATTCGAACCGTTTGGTGTACCATGCACTCTTTTAAGAACAAAACATCAACCGAAGTTTGGTGAAAAGGTTGACGAAGGATACTTCCTAGATTATGTGCCGAACTCACCAAACAAACGGGCGTTTAACAAAACAAATGGTACTGTGGAGATTGTGTATAATATTGAAGTCACAAGTTATACACATGAACCCCAAACTGGTCCGGAATGGATATTTGACTATGATAAGTTATTTGAGTCATTTAACATTCCTTTGGATGATAATGTAGGTACAATCGAAAAGGATATGACGACGTTGCATCTGAACGACGATGGCCAAATCTTTCCGAGGACCACGTTTGAATCTACATCCGAGCCTACTGCGACTGTAGATAGATCTCCAGAAGTTGCTGATCAAGAAGTACCTATCACTGAGAATCAGACTCAAGCATCAAGTTCTAACTCTGAGGAAAACGTCCATGAGGAGGAAAATGTAGAAGCTGAGCCTGTTCCCCCATTAGGTGAAATAGGATCTGACTTAGGAGATAATCTAAGGGTTGATGATATAGAGACCTCTAGGATTAACAAGAACCATCCATTAGAAAGCATCATAGGAAATCCTAACGAGGGTGTGAGGACTCGGAGTAGTGTAAATAACAACACTGTGTTGTTGTCGATGATAAATGACTCCGAATGTGCAAATGGCACTTAAGGAAAACTCTTGGGTTGAAGCGATGCAGGAAGAACTTTCGCAATTTAGGAAACTAGAAGTGTTGGAGTTAGTTCCGTTACCTCGAGGGGAGATTGCTATAGGAACCAAATGGGTTTTTAAGTGCAAAAGAGACGATCGGGGTATAGTCACACACAACAAGGCTAGGCTAGTTGTAAAGGGTTTCAACCAAGAGTAGGGAATCGATTACAACGAAGTTTTTGCACCTGTAGCAAGGCTGGAAGCCATTAGGTTGTTTCTAGCATTTGCCTCCTTCAAGGGCTTTAATGTATATCAGTTAGATGTTAAGAGTGCTTTCCTATATGGGAAAGTGAAGGAGTTGGTGTATGTAGAACAACCGCCCAGATTTACAGATCCAAAATATCATGATAGAGTATATCGCTTAGATAAGGCTCTTTATGGATTACATCAGGCACCTAGGGCGTGGTATGAGACTCTATCCAACCATCTGTTAGAGAACGGTTTTGAAAGGGGTAGGATAGATAGTACCTTGTTTGTTAAGAGGAAGGGCGATCACTTTATCTTGGTACAAGTGTACGTCGATGATATCATCTTTGGATCATCAGACGAACAGATGTGCAAAGATTTCGAGAAGGTGATGAAGTCTAAGTTCGAGATGAGTGCTATGGGGGAGTTGAATTTCTTTTTGGGGTTACAAGTTGACCAAAAGAAGGAAGGGATGTTTATCCATCAAACTAAGTATGTCTATGACATATTAGAACGGTTTGGGATGGAGGGAACTAAGTTGACTGCCCATTTCAGCACGCCGATTCAAGTGAATCATAATCTCGGGCCGGGTACTGAAAGTGATACCGATGTGGATCCGACTTTATATCGGGCCATGATTGGGTCACTTATGTATTTAACTGCTTCAAGACCTGATATTATTTTTGCTGTTTGAATTTGTGCAAGGTTTCAAGCGAATCCGAAGGAGATGCATATGAAAGCTGTGAAGCGGATTCTACGATACCTCAAGTCGAAACCGAAGCTGGGACTTTGGTATCACGTGGAAGGAGATCTAGAGTTGGAGGCGTTCACGGATTCAGATTACGGAGGATGCAGCTTGACGCGCAAATCAACAACTGGAGGTTGTCAGTTCCTAGGAGGGAGACTGGTATCTTGGCAACGCAAGAAACAAACGTCGGTAGCCGTGTCAACGTGCGAGGCCGAGTATGTTGCTGCTGGTAGTTGCTGCTCACAGGTTCTGTGGATACAACAACAATTGCGGGATTACGGTTTGGCTTACACTCAAACTCCAATTAGGATAGACAATCAATCTACAATTGCTATAACAAATAATCCAGTTAAACATAATAAAACAAAGCACATAGACATTAGGCATCATTTTATTCGTGATTGTGCTGAAAAGAACTTAATCAAACTGGTAAAAGTGGCAACAGAAGATAATAATGCAGATTTATTTACCAAAGCGTTTGATAAGTCACGGTTTGAGTATTTAATTCAACTGAATGGAATGCGCAACCCAGAGTAAACTGACCTTAGTAATAGTAGTTTATTTTCTTTTAGAGTCGTAGTATTTCTTTCTTTACAGTAGTCTGCTAATTTAGGAATGTTTCTATTTTTGGTAAGTTTCTATTTTTTAGTAAGTTTCTATTTTTAGTAAGATAGTAGGTTAGCTTATTTTACTGCTTTTTCTTATGAAAAACAAAAGAAAAAAGAGAGAAAATTACAACAATACAAAAAAAGAGAATATCAGAAAAAAGAGTTAAGTCTTAGATACATAGGTTCAAAGTGACGAAAATTAACACAGTCGTTACAAACTCTAAGTGTTTAGGCTTTCACACATAATGCAACTAAATTCTAAGTGTTATACTTTATTTAGTTTGATGTGTTGGTAGGCATAATACATATAGGGAATCTCAAGGCTAATAAAATATTCTAGAAAAAGTCAAGCGTGTCACTAACTTAGATGTATGACCAATCGGTCTTAATTTTTATGTACAAGACATACAAACATTGAGTCTAAATGAGGTATGCAAACTTTCTGGGGATGTATGGCAACATAAAATACATCTGAAAATGGAAAGAATAGAAATATCATATAAAACTGAGAGTCGAAAACATGCAACTCTGTTGTACGTAAGTACAGACCTGTTGTCTCTGTTTAGATTCGGGTTAGCAGATATGTCGCTTTGTTGTACGTCAGTACAGACCTGTCACCGCTGTCTGCTAACTTTAAAAAGAAACCTTAAGTCGAACTAAGACACTTTGTTGTATGAAAATACAGACCTGTGTCCGATGTTTGTCTTTTAAAGAAAGTTTGCAAATACCAACAAGTTAGAATCTTTGTCTGTGTGCCTTGATCATAAAAGTATGTCTATGTCTGAGTCACGTAAGATAATTTCCTGATAAATAAAAATGCCAAGAGATATTCCGAAATGTTGAATGTTTAAAGGGGTAAAATACCAACAATCGGCTAAATAGGTATGTCACGACAAATAATCAAAGGAATAAAAAATTCCTAAGTGTGAAAGCTTAAGTACTGAAAGTAAGTATCAGACATCGCTATCTGATTGAACCTTTCTTAGACTGTACTCATCAAAAAGATTTTGTTTAATTTTTTAGCTTAGGTTTAAAATTTGTTAAGTATAGCTTAAGTCTAGAATAAATTTTTTGGTCAAAATTTTATTTTATTTTATTATTTTATTTTATTTTTACCTTTGTTTAGTTTATTTTATTTTACTTTATTTTATTTTTAATTTTTACTTTGGTAAAAGGTCAAAAATTACTGAGGGTGCATTCAAAGTTGGATAAAATAAACATTGCGTGAAATATCTTGAGCTTAGGGTAAAAGAGTTGGCATAGTTTATCTGGTTACACGATACCGTAGAAAAAGGTTGGAAAAGTTGAAGTTATTTCAAAATTTTCGAAATTTTTCTAAGTGTTTGGTAGTTTCAAATCTAGGACAGACTCGAAGTGGTAAGACTTCGAATCTGTCAGTAGATTCGAATAAGGACTTAGAATCGAGGGTTGGTAGTATATATAGGTCAACAGTGAAGTCATTTAAGACTTACTGTTTTCGAATCTATTCACTCGAATCTAACATCGGCGATTTCGAATCTATCTTCGAGTCTATCGCTTTTCTCCTAAACGACATTTCATCGAGTTTAAAGCTTGTGTGTTCGATTCTACTACTGTACCTAGGTATAATCAACTTGATTGTACAAGATTTATGTAGTTTTATACACAATTTTAGGCAAAATCATCGAATTTTGAAGGTTTAAGGGTCAAAATAGGGTTTTTACAAAATTACCAAATTTGGGCCGATAAACAATCAAATTAAAGGCATAATTCTGTGATTAGTAACTAGTAGGACTAATGAATGTAATTTTCTAAGTCCATAAAGGTTAAAATCAAGAGATTTGGTCCTTGAATGAATACGGCCGTTCGAATCTGTTCATGGGTTTCGAAATTGTTCATGGGTTTCTCGAATCTGTCATTAGATTCGAGATGACCATGACCTTCGAATCTGACCATTACACTCGAATAGGGACACTTCGAATCTGTCCATTACACTTGAATAGGGACACTTCGAATCTGTTACTTTCGAATCTATTGTTTATTTGCACTATTTAATTTAAATGTTACTTAACTTGTAGAAATTTAATTGTGTTGGATTTTGTACTTAAACAAGTTCAAAATAAAACAGATTTAAATTTAAACAAGTTTATTGATTTTTAATGAATCTAATGATTTTGTTTATTGTGCAGAAATGGCTATTCGAGCGTTCGTTCCTAAGCACAATATGGTGCTTCATCCAGATCTAAATCTCCCTGAGGCGCAGGGATTTCGTCAAGTGCTTGATTTTCTCGTTGAATCAAGGATCGGATATGCACTGTCGCATAATGTGCAGATTGTGTTACCCTACATCCGTCAGTTTTACGATCATTTGCAGGTAGACTGCTCGGAAATTCTATTGGACCAGCTTCTTCTTCCTGAGTGCCCAACTGCAGCACTTGACGAAGCATATCAGCCGAGAATACCAATGGCTGTCCTGCAATAAGAGTGTGTGAAGACCTCCCCTTACAGGGCAGTCCTCAGAGTCTAGGTCCCACATCATGCAACACGATATCAATCATAACTAAGATAGAGTAATTTAAGTTGCGGATATTTCAGATTACAAGTACAAACACTAGGATAAGTTTAATACAATTTTAGTTCAGATTACAATTTTCAAATTAAACTTATAAAGGGTACCAGACTAATCTAATTCATGTCATCATACAATCAAATTACATCTACCCAGACCACCACAATTATCATCTAGTTGGAGTTGCAGCCGAGCTTTTCAATGTAGAACCTCCAGCCGATGACTGTGATTGACCTCGTTGTCCACTGTGGCACTGATACATGAAGTGTCCACACTTTCCGCATTTAGCACAACCAAGACCTCGTTGGGGGCACTCTTCTCTACTATGGCCGATTCTGCTACACACATAACACGTGACGTCGTCTGGATTACACAATCCCATATGTGATTTTCTGCAACTCTTGCAGAATCGTGGTTCATTTGTAAGTGAATAAGCTTGAGCCTTCTGTGGCGAACTGTATTGTTGCGACTGCTGGGGTTGCTGAGTCTGAGATTTATTTGGTTTGAAGAATCTGCCGAATCGTTGCTTCTTTGGAGGAGAAGGACATGTCGGGTTCGTTGATGGAGCGTAGGGTTGATCACCGTACTCTAAATATCCCCTCTGCCCAGAATTGATGATCTATTTGATCAGCTACAAGGAGCCAGCTACTTCTCAAAGATCGATCTTCGTTCTGGGTACCATCAGCTGAAAGTTAAAGATGAGGAAATTCCAAAGACAGCCTTCCGAACAAGATATGGTCATTACGAATTTCTCGTAATGCCTTTCGGTTTAACAAATGCACCAGCGGCGTTCATGGATCTCATGAATCGCGTGTGCAGACCAATGCTGGATAAGTCAGTTATCGTATTCATAGACGATATTCTGATTTACTCCAAAACGGAGGCTGATCATGTTGTTCATCTACGTCAATTGCTAGAGTTATTGAGAAATGAAAGACTCTATGCAAAATTCTCAAAGTGCGAGTTTTGGCTCAGACAGGTAAAAATCTTACATTGTCTCGAGTTATTCCTTAAAGCGTTCGTTGTTTCAAAACTTGAATTCTACTTTGATTTCTTTTTAGATTCAATTCCTTGGCCATGTTGTATCTGGCGAAGGCATCTCCGTTGATCCATCCAAAGTCGAGGCCGTTCAAAAATGGCAAACGCCTCGCAATGCCTCCGAAATCAGAAGTTTCCTTGGATTGGCTGGTTACTACCGGCGATTCATTAAGGACTTTTCGAAGATTGCTGTGCCACTTACGATGCAAACACGAAAGAATACACCTTTCGTATGGGCTGATAAACAGCAAGAGGCATTTGAAACTCTGAAGCAGAAACTCATTCAAGCACCGATCCTAGCCTTACCAGAGGGCAATGATGACTTCGTCGTTTATAGCGATGCATCTGGTACAGGTTTAGGTTGTGTCCTCATGCAAAGGGGAAAAGTCATTGCCTACGCTTCAAGGCAATTGAAAGACTACGAGAAAAGTGCACCAACTCATGATCTTGAGTTGGCTGCCGTTACCTTTGCATTAAAAATTTGGCGGCATTATCTCTATGGGACTCGGTGTCAGCTTTACACCGACCATAAAAGTCTCAAACATCTCTTTACTCAAAAGGATCTGAATATGAAACAGCGTCGGTCCTTGGAGCTTATCAAGGACTATGATTGCGAGATCCTATATCATCCCGGCATAGCAAATGTGGTCGCGGATGCATTGAGTAGAAAAGTCTATCCGGAGAAGTGTTGCTATGCTCTGACTCCAACTGTATTCTCTTCTGACCTTACTGAAGATATTAAATCTGCTCAAGTTGAAGCATTAAAAGAAGAAAATATCAGTTTTGAAAATCTCAAAGGGCAACTTCAATTTCTGTCCATGAATCATTTGGTACTTCAATGTCTCAAGGGAAACCGAATCTGGATTCCTAAATATGGTTCTATTCGCAACACTCTTTTATCTGAAGCCCATCAGTCCAAGTTATCCATTCATCCTGGCAGCTCAAAGATGTATTTCAATCTGAAAGCTGATTATTGGTGGCCAGGAATGAAGAAAGACATCGGTCAATTCGTTGAAAGCTGCATAGTATGTCAAATGGTTAAGGCAGAACACCAGAAGCCCTTCGGGGATATGCAACCACTGCCAATTCCTGAGTGGAAGTGGGAGCATATAACCATGGACTTTGTCACGAAATTGCCAAAGACCAAGAGACAACACGACTCCATCTGGGTAGTCGTGGATCGATTAACGAAGTCAGCACATTTCATACCGATGAAAGAGACATACTCTCTTGATAGATTGGCACAGATGTACATCACCGAAATTATTTCACGTCACGGTGTGCCAAAATCTATCGTCTCTGATCGTGATAGTCGTTTCACTTCGAGATTTTGGAAAGCACTGCAAGACGGGATGGGTACTCGAATCTCAATGAGTACAGCTTATCACCCTAATGCAGACGGCCAAAGTGAACGTACTATCCTAACTCTGGAAGATATGCTCCGTGCCTGCATTCTTGATCTGGGTGGTAACTGGGATGACCACTTACCCTTGGTCGATTTCTCATACAACAACAGTTATCATTCCACGATTAAGATGGCTCCTTTTGAAGCTTTATACGGACGAAAGTGCAGAACTCCCACCTGTTGGCGCGAAACAGGTGAATCACCTTTAGCAGGTCCGGCCCTTCTACAGTTGACTCATGATAAGATTCAACTTGTCAGAAGGAACATCCTAGAAGCTCAAAGCAGGCAGAAGTCGTATTACGATAATCGTCACAGATCGATTAGTTTTGCAGTTAATGATTGGGTGATGCTGAAAGTATCTCCAATGAAGAATGTGGTCCGGTTCATAAAGAGAAACAAGCTAGCTCCGAGATTCATCGGCCCGTTCAAGATTGTTGAAAAGATAGGAAATCAATCTTATCGTCTTGAACTGCCAACTGACTTAGCTGGAATACATCCTGTATTCCATGTTAGTCATCTACGAAAGAGTTTAGCTGATGAAAGAGAGGTACAGATACCACACGTTAATGTGCAAATTGATGAGAAGCTTCGAGTGGTTGAAGAGCCAGAATGTATTCTGGACTCGAAGACCAAAAAGCTTCGTAATAAAGAGATACAGACGGTGCTCGTCCAGTGGAAACACCACAAGGGTTCGCATCAGTCTTGGGAATCCAGAGATGTTATGAAAGCAACATATCCAAGTCTGTTCGAACATAGCTAACTTCGGGGACGAAGTTTATGCATGGTGGAGCCCATTCTGTAACAACCTAGCTTTTGACTTGACTTTAATTTCTGTTTTTGATTCAATAATGTAACTTTATTACATTATTTGTATTGTAATTTTTAATTAAGTAATGAAAATATTTAATTAAGATAAATTAAATTAGTGATGATAAAATGAAGATAAATCTGCATTTAAATGAAAATCAGATGTGGAGGGACCAAATGCGTCAATATTCGAAAGTTTAGAAATAAAAGACCAAAAGTCTTTATTTCTTCATTCCATCATCCTACAACACTCAAAACTCTCTCAATCTCACTCTAAAACTTGCTGGAAATCAAGGATTAGAAGAGGAATTCGTGAGATTAACTGAGATTATCAACAATCAGAAGAATATTAAGGTAATACAATTAATTCTAAGTTTTTATTTTGTATTTTAAGAGTTTAAAATGTATCAAATTCGGATTTAAAATCTGTAGAAATTATGTTGCATGTTTGAAATATTGGTTAGAAATCATGTAATGAAACCCATAAATGGTTTAGAAACAGAAATCGTAGCTTAAATCATCCAAAATAATCAAAAATCTGAGTTTTTATGAACTTTTATGTTCTTGAGGAAAATTCAATATTTTGGACAAATGTGGATGATTTAAAGTGTTTAATATAGGGAAAACAGTGTAGAAACACCCCAAAATTGATAATATAACGTTGGATTTAATTGCATGTTAGTAAAAATTTGTTTGATGAATTTTTGGTAAAAACCCGTATGGGTCGACCTGCAAACCTGCAAGTCGACTCGGCGAGTCGGTTAAGTGACTCGGCGAGTCGCCAAGAACAAACCAAGAAATTTTTAAATTTTTATAAGTGTTGGATCCGTATTTCGATTTAGATCCGAATTCGGATGTGATCCAAATCCGTTTTTGACCCGAATTCGGATGTGATCCAAATCCGTTTTTGACCCGAGTTCGGATGGATAATCTCGGATCCATAGGTTTTTCGGATGTATGCGAATTCGACCCAAGATCCCAATTTCGGACCTCCACTCGCCGAGTCGCCTTAACCGACTCGCCGAGTCGGTCCCAGATGGTGCGAATTCGGATGAAATTATTATGATCCGAAATTTAAGACTAATAAACTAACTTTTTAGATATGTTTTTATGACTTAACAAAAGATATAATTCAAAACCAATACATGCAATATTAAACGAAATATGAGATGTTCAAATGCAAGATTTGAGCATAAAATACATTTGAATAGATTATGAGTTATCAGAATCAACATAATGAAATTCCAAGAATTTATAATGATATGTTATGATAAATTCTGGACAGGTTCAGATAAATTCTGAACAAAGAGTTAAAGAATTAAAGATTTAAAGATTGAAAAGTGCAAAGCCAGAGTCCGGAAAGATTAAAGATAAATCCTGAGATAACTCAGGTGGTGGATTTTAAATCTGCTAGATAAAGACCCCAGAAACAGTGAGTTATAGATATTCAGTTTTTCATGCTAGACTTCCGGTTGAGACATATTGTTGATGATAGATTATTTGACATTCATACTTATTCAGCTGGATTGTGACCTGTGCACACCATGGTTCGGTGATGCCCTGTGGATCATGATAGCTAGTTGACTTATCATTTCGCATAACATTGTAATTACATTTCAATTCATATACTGCTATGAGATTACTGCTATCATGACTTTGAATACTATGTTTTCCTCTTTGATTGCATCTTTGACATATTGATTCAGCTTAGTATGACTAGCCTTGTCGGTCTATTGTTCTAGACCATGCTACTTCACCAGTTCTATTGAACTTGGTATAGACACTCCGATGTTCCCCCATGAAGACCGCTGGTAGCTAGCCCAGCATAAGTGGATAGCTTCCACTAAAAGCGTGAGCGTGGGCTGAACATCATCCAATTCTATGAATTCTATGTCTCAATCATGAGTGGCTGTAGCGACAGTCCAGACATATCACGCTTTGACCCATGATCCGCTTGATTAATGCATGTAATCTGAAAATCTATATTCTCACTAAGCTTTGCTTACAGTTGCTACTTTACATTTTTACAGGAAAAGATAAAGGAAAGTCACCTGCCGGACCTAGTTCTTGATCTTACAAGATCAAGATTGAAGTATTCTATAGACCACTACTCAACAAACCCTTCGGTACTGATTGGCAGATGATAATTGTGGTGGTCTGGGTAGATGTAATTTGATTGTATGATGACATGAATCAGATTAGTCTGGTACCCTTTATAAGTTTAATTTGAAAATTGTAATCTAAACTAAAATTATATTAAACTTATCCTAATGTTTGTACTTGTAATCTGAAATATCCGCAACTTAAATTACTCTATCTTAGTTATGATTGATATCGTGTTGCATGATGTGGGACCTAGACTCTAAGGACTGCCCTGTAAGGGGAGGTCTTCACACACTCGTATTGCAGGACAGCCATTGGTATTCTCGGCTGATATGCTTCGTCAAGTGCTGCAGTTGGGCACTCAGGAAGAAGAAGCTGGTCCAATAGAATTTCCGTTGAGTATAAGGCAAGCGGCCTTTCAAAGAATGGGGTACAGCCTCGATGTGACAAAAGTGTCATATATGAAGAGTGGGTTGATCGGGCAGTGGAGGTTTCTGGCGCATGTGTTTATGGTGTGCTTTGCTGCGAAAAAGGCAGGGTTCGACTATATCGTGGCGAAAATTCAGTCGGGGATTGTTGCTATGGTGTATAATCGCCCATATAGTTTTTCGGAGATGTTCTTTTCGGAGTTTGTTCATCAGATATCTGCTCCCGAGAATCAACAATTTTTGCTTTATCCAAGGTTCATTATGATGTTGATAAGGCATTTCTTGCCAAATCTGCCGCTGCCAAATGACTTTTTGAGTGTTGCTATTATGAACAAGAGGATTTTCGCTGACTGTTCCTCACACAGAGGAAGGTTAGCTGTTCCTGTTGAGCGTCCATTGTTTGGAGCAATTGTGGATAGGGAGTTTCAAGCCCCGGAAGATGCCAACTGGGTAGGGGTCGTTGAGTTTCAACCGCAACAACAACCACAACAACGTCAACAACAACAGCAGCCGCGAGCTCAAAGACGCCGTCAAAGACCTGCAGCAAGTCAAATTCAGGCATCAAGGCCTTCCGCAAGTCAGCAGCCTCAAGCACAGGAAGCAGGGCCTTCGAGTGCGGTTCCAGAATCTGAGCGAATCGCGGAAACATTAGAAGAAATATGGGCATCAGGACCCCATGCAAACGAAGATGTGGCCGCAGCATTAGTTGGTGAATTGCTCAGTCCACCTGAAGGAGAAGAAGACGTATTAAGAGATGTGGAAGAATATGAGCCAGAGAGGGCTGATAAAGGTTTGACATCTTCTGAATCAGAGTCGGATGATATGGAGGAGCTGGAAGTTGAAGCTCCTGAATCAGTGGCTTCAGATCCCAATATTCAAATCGGAACCTATGGATCTAGGTTGATAGTGAATGAAGCAGGATCGAGGAGAAGAGAGGAAAGGGAATCTGACGATTCAGATTTCGAAGAGGAGGAAGTTGCTCCCTTGGTGACTAGGCAGAGGGCCAAGCGTCACAGGTTTATGCAAGGGACATCCTCAGCGTCCGATGCACAACAACCTCAACCTCAAACTCATGTACCACAAGCCACCGCTACACCATCACCACCACCTCAACATGAGCCATATATTCCACCACCATTCATCCCTTCTCCTATTCAGTCCATTCCATCTACCTCAACCGCCTATGCTGACAATCAGCGGTTTATGCAGCTCAAAGCTCGAGTGGACTTCCAACATGTTCAAATCCTGAGCCTAACACAGGCAATGGGTGAAATTCAGGCACATAATGCAAATCTAGATAATGAAAATGCTGAATTGAAGAAGACGGTAGAAAAAATCCAGGAAGAGAATGTGGAGCTGAAGACGTTCGTCTGTGATCAGGCCGAAGAGTTAAGGGCGATGCGCTCCCTAATCGAGCAGTTAATGAAAAATATACAGGCTCAGGGGGAGACATCGTGCCAAGATCCGAATGTACAAAAGCCAAGAGATGAGGATGATGAAGATAATCAAGGCGATGATCCCAGCCCTAATAGACATGTTGAGCCTGTAGATTTTTCTGCTGCTCAGACTGCTCAATCTGATGGGGAGCCTAGTCTAGAAGGAGAAGTAGGAGGAGCTGGAGGAGAAGCAGGTTCCTCAAGGGCTTTGGATAGCGACATGATAGATGCGCTGAAAGAGAAGATCTTATGGAATTCGATTTTGAAGACGAAGTGAATTCATTCCAGAGGACGCCTCAGTTGAAGACAAAGAACTTGAAGAGGCTGAGAAAGAGCCATCTAGAGCTGAATTGATAAATCTTTGGTTTAAAAAGGAAGAAAAGAAAGATCAGCTGAAGATGAAGAAGAAAATGAGAGTTCCGGGTGCGGGAAGTTTTTCAGGAGGGATTATTAGCTGGTTCTTTGACGGAGAACTGCAGCTGTTTATTCTGAAAAGAAGAGATGGCCTCCAATACTTGAGGCGAACCCTGAAAGCGTTCAATACACTGCCTAAGATTGAAGTGAAGGAACTAGCATGGAAAGAACTGATCAATATAGGCGAAGACCCGTACGCTGAAGTCATGACAAAGATAATAAGAAAAGAGGGGCGTTCAGGAAAGTTTGAAAGGCTTAAGCCGAGATCAGGCAAAAGGGTCGAGGATGGATCAAGGATAGATCCGCATACTGGAAGACCTTGGGCCCGAATGATTTATAAGCCAGTCAGATGCTTGAAGAGAGTGCCAATGAAATCGATGCCACAGAATATTTTGAGCAACATGAAATGGTGGTACCTCGAGATTGACACTGCTGAAGCTATCATGGAGGATCAAGACGAGAAGGTCATTTTGAAGGTATATGATCCACTGCATTTGATAAATCTATCAAAGGACGACCTGAGAAAGTTTCATGATCAGCCTATCTTCTTTACTGAAGCATGGAGATCTGAAGCCAGGAAGTTCCAGAAGGTAGTTAATGTTTGTATAGATGCTGGATTATATGCAGGCAGTAGTATATATAGTTCTAGTACTTAAATTTGATGTAAATAATTAGAAGCTATCGTCAAGGGGGAGTCTGTTGGTACACCCTGTGTGACGATAGCACTCTAATCGATCTAACATTGTGGTTTAAGTAATATTCAACATTTTGGTTAAACGAGTGTTTTGATATATATGTCTATATATGTTTGACTGTTATTGATTGTGTGTTTGAGCTTGATGTAACATATTACAAGAAGTTCAAACACAAAGATCAAAGATTAACTCATTCATAAGGTAAAAACATAAGTTTCAACACTTAGTTGTTTAAGAGTTTTGGCTAGATTCGAATCAAATAAGGGAATACATTCGAATCTGTGATAGATTCGAATGTAGCCTTAGATTCGAATGTGCCCAGATTCGAGGATGTCATTGTGGACAGACTCGAATGGGCCTTGGGCCAGATTCGAGTTTGGCCCACATCAGACTCGAATCAGGGTCTATAATTAGGGATAGACTCGAGTCATTAGTAGACTTTTAGCAGAATTCGTGAGGAATTAAGCTTAAGGCGATCTCGAGTTTATCATCAGCTTTAGGTCCGTTTCGGAGAGAATCAGTTCGTAGGATCGTTCGTCAGTCGTTCGTTCAGCCTCTGATAGTCTCCGTGTTTCGTAGTTGAGAGTTGTCCGTCTAACCGTTAACGAGGATTCCGCACTCGTTCACGGATACGCGTCTAGATAGATCTAGTAGTGGTAGACCTTACATTAAACTTTAATAACGCACCCACTGTGAGTACATATGATTTCGTATGTTTACATATGCTTTATGTTAGCTATTGCCTGCTAAGACATGTTGCTTCATTATCGTTTGGAATTCTACTAACCTGCGTAGATTTAGATGCGCATTCATATTTGTTGCATGTCCGTTCTTTTGTTGTGAATCTATCGATGGACCGACGCGTCGCATCTGTTATTCTGATGTTACTGCGCTATATGACCTGAAGCTGATCCCTTCGAGGTTCTGGTAGGCAGTAAGTCATCCCCGATGTTATGTCTGTCTCAGATGGTTGGGTTATATACCGAGCTTTGGGCTCGTAGGAGCGACGGCTCATGTGTGTCGTACTTTGTGTACGTGGAGAGTGCTTGACGTGTGTTGTCGGTTTACTCTTGTGGGCTTCATAATGATTTATAAAATGCGTAAGTCTGTGTATTCACTAAGCATTCGCTTACCTCTCAGTTGTTGACTTTTTACAGGAAAGGGAAAATCTGCTGCTGGACCTTCTAGCTAGGTCAATTTTTGAAGTTTGAAGAATATCTACTACTCAGCTTGGTAATTGGAAAATGTGATTGTAATTGTAATATGTATTTGGGATGATGTAATGTTATTGAGTATGTAGACTTAGATTTGGTACCTTGTAGCACCGTAGGGTGTTTAAAACAATTGTATTACTTTTCATCTTGTACTTTAATGCTTCCGCAATTTAATTAAGCTTTCAGATTATTATGTAATTTATGTTTGATGATTAATCCTGGGTGTATTGTAATGATGGTTATTGTGGAAAGGGTGTCACACCTGCGCTGGGGGTATGGCTGGTGCTACGCTGGTCTGTGCTGGAAGTGCTCTCTAACTCAAAATAGTTCTGTTTTGCAGCGTAGGGTAGCGCAGGTCTGCGCCCCCACCGGCTCGGTTCGCGCTGAATTTTTTCGAGCTGCTTCCATTTGACTTCTTGACCCTGAAACACAATTTGGGAGTAAAAGTATGGAAGTTACGAAGCATATGTGCTTTAAATGAGCCTAAAACGATACCGAAAACACATAAAGTTATAGTCTTATCGAACTTCCATAACTTAACTCTTGCTCGTCCCCAAACAAGCCTTTGGAATCAGATTTCACTATGTACCGGATATATATTAGCAGTGTGTCTAGAATTTCTATGTTAAGCTAGGCTTCATAATAATGCATTAAGAATTTTAATATGTAAACCAAAGACGTTTTGAGTTAAAATATATTTTTCTTAGAATTTATATAATGTATCTCACTCTTGGAAATTACCCTTTTAGCTCAAGTTTACGAAACTTAAAACACATGGGTCTTTTGACCATCTTTTCCCTCAATGCATGTTTATGATAAAATTTTTCTTTTTAATGCCATGCTTGTATCTATATTTCTTTCTTAACTCAAGCTATCTAGTTGGTCCATGTAGCGAGAATTAGGTCAATCACTCCCAAACCAGATGCTTTTAGGGGATTAGACATGAGTGGTACCTTTACGGACTTAATTTCCTGAACCATCTAGACTATAATCAATCGCTTTTTTTGAGGCTCAAAACATTATTAAGCTCTCCCCCTTATTGCATGGGTTTTCAAAAATCCTTTGACACATTACATATATTTAAACCGAATATAATTTAACCTACTTGAATTTGATTTACATAACAACAATGTTAGCTATTATTACGACTCTTATCTTGATTATAGAATATCCTATCAACACTAGCCAATTCCCAAGTAAACATATTTTCTATTTATCATCATTTTCCACGGCCTGATCGGCAAACAACACTCAAATGGGGAAGGCATGAAGAACTAAATAATCATTAAAAACTAGAAAAGGGTTGGGGACATTATTGGTATCTTCTTCTGCCTCTTGCTCTTTAGGCATCTCAATCTTGTTGTCTACTTCTCTACCAATTCTCAGGGTAGTATTCTTAGATACTTCATTTACTTCGTTCAGTTCATGCTTCTTTTTTTTGCCATGAGCATGCAAAGGGTTAGGGACAATATTGCTCGGAAGCTTTCCCTATTCTCGTCTTGTGAGTGACTCAGGTATCTGACCTATTTTCGGCTTAGAAGCTCCATGGTCTTAGTGCTAATAGCTGACTGTTGCTTCATAAATTCTACAAACTCCAAGAATTGTGAAGAAGTCATGTTCGTTTCCACTTGGAATTTAGGTTGATCACGTGGGTTTGACTTATAGTATCGCTCATCTTTAGTAGTAGAGGTAGAACCATATTGATAGTCTCCTCGTGGTGGTTCATACCTTGGTTTACATTGATGATTGGCAGGCTGATCATTCTTTCACCGGAATTTAGGATGATTTATCCATCCCGGATTGTAGGTTTCCGATAAGGGGTTATCCCTCTCTCTGTGAGCTCTAAAACCATAGACTTCATTAGCAAACTCCTCAGTGGATTTCACTTGAGGACACACTTTAGAATGATGAGATGGATCACCGCATGTGACGCCGTTTACCGATACATTAGGGTTTGAATTAAGACCCTTCATCTGTTGATCCATTTTCTTACTTAACTCTGAGATTTCGCTCTTAACCTCTCGTTTCCAGGCATTATCTATGCCAATCACTTGAACTCCTATGCTGTTCTCAGAACTAGATTGAACCTTGAGACCCTTACCAAGTTGAGTCAGTAACTCCCAAGCCTAATCGTCTTCTTTTGCTAAAAATGTGCCTCCCGTGGCAGCAATGATCATGTTGCGACTCTCTTGACTGACAGAATCGAAAAATGTTTTGATAAGCATCCATTTAGGCACTTAAATATGTGGATAAGCTCTCAACAATTCATTTATACGATCAAATGATTCGTAGAATTGTTCACTAGGTTTTTGTTTGAACCCGGTAATTTCCTTTCTTTTCTTAGTAGTTTTACTAATGGGATAGTATTCGTTGAGAAATTCTCTTTTCATTTGATCCCTTGTCGTGATGCTATTGGTAGATAGAGACACAAACCAATTCTTAGCTTTCTATATTTAGAGAGAAAGGGAATAGTCGAAGTTTCAAACCGTTGGTGGTTATACCTCGAACATGATTCGCTTTACAAATAGCCGTAAACTGAGCTAAATACTCGTAAGGTTCCTTGTTAGGCACAAAAAGGCCTCAGTCAAACCTGCTTTACATCTGAGGGGGAGATTTTATATTCAAACCTGTTGATGCATTTGAAGGTTGTAATTTAAGGCCTGTTATATGCCTTATTGAAACCTGAAAATGATTTGCAATATCAGTCTAAAGCTGTTCTATATGTTGCATGTGTTGCAACCAAGACAGTTTGTCCAAGCTGATCAGTCTGCTGATCAGGCTGGACATAAACTGTCTACGCTGCTCTACACTGTTGAGCAGCTTGGGCATTTTTAAAGTGTTCTGTTCTTTGTGAACAGAACCTGTTCTTTGTGAACAGGCTAAACACTTTATGGAATTTGTTTCCAAGTCATCATGTATTGTTTTTAACTACCAGATCAGTTTACACAGTTGAAGACAAAGTGGAAAGCAGAACCGCTCAGCCTGCCCAAGCTGTTCTGTTACATGAAGACAAACGGATATTTGAAAAAGGGTGACAGACCTTTTTCTTATATCAAAATAGGCCTTTACAAGGAAGAAAGACGCAAAGTTGACATTCCTAAAATGGTTAAAGGCAATGCAACAGTAGAAAGTAAAAAGACAAAAGTTCTGCACAAGAGAAGGCAAGTCTGCTTTTCAGAAAAGTGCAGAAAAGTTATATTGTCTTTTCAAACAAGACTTCTCCTTTTTCATTCTGCCCAATGAAGATGTTTCTCTTAGATCCTCTAAATGAGTATAAAAGGAAGCTTCTAAGGTCAGAAAGAATGTGAAGAAAGCTAAGTGCTTAAATCAAGAGTGAACATGCAAGTGTGATATTCATGCATGCAAATCTTCTGTAAACAAGCTTCTGTGTGTCTAAGCTGTTTACCAAAGCTGTTCCTTAAAGTCTTGTAAAATACAGTGAGTGCATCTTAGTGAGTGTGTTCATTGTAATCTAGTTTGAGTGTGTCTTAGACTAGAAACCATACTGTTGTATTCTGTCATCTCAGCTTGAACAATTCCGCAGTCAAGCTTGTTTGTAATTAACATTTGTTGATAATACATACAAACATTGAGAAAAAGAGTGTGTAGATTTTAAATACTGTATTCACCCCCCCTCTACAGTTTATTACTATATACTTTGGGAACCTTTCGGGACCTACAACTGGTATCAGAGCAGTTTAGAGTGTGTGTCATTCTAGATCTCTCATAATCCCAAGTTTCCATGGACAACAGTGCTGCAAACTCTTCTTACTATGACAATGGCTCTATGGGCAAGCCTCCAAAATTTAATCATCAAAACTTCTCTGGTTGGAAGTGCAGAATGATGCTCTATTTAGAGAATCTGGATGTACAACTGCCAGAGATAGTGATGGAGGGTCCCTATGTGCCAACCTCTGTTACTACAATAACTCCAGCGGTTGAAGGAGCTGCTCCTGAAATCAGGACCTTTGAGAAAGCAAAAGCTCAATGGTCTGATGAAGACAAGAGAATGGTAGCTCTGGATGCAAAGGCCAGAAACAACCTGGTCATTTCTCTTCCTGATGATGTGTTCAAGCAGGTTGAGAAGATGAAGACTGCAAAGGAGATGTGGGATACTCTGTGTACCGTCTATGATGGACCCACAATCACACTGGACAACAGGATTAACAATCTTGTTAGACAGTATGAACTCTTCTTTGCCAAACCAAAGGAGTCTCTCACAGAAACCTACACCAGGTTCACTGCTCTGGTGAATGATCTCAAAGCTGTTGGGATCACCAAGGACAGTCTTACTTTGGTGAACAAGTTTCTGGACATTTTACCTGAGGAGTGGAACTATTTCTCAACCATCCTAAGAAACTCAGGTACTATCAGAAGTATGGATCTGGTCAATCTGTATGGATCCTTACTGAATGATGAACAATCAAGGCAGCAAAAGAGGAATGCCTTGGAAATGTCCAGAAGAGGTACAGCCTTTGTGGCTAATGTGAGACAGTCTGTTAATCAGGTGAGTGATGTGTTCACTCAACCTGATCAACAGGATGATGATAAGGAGGAGGTGTCTGAAGAAGAAGAGGCTGCAGATCTTACTGAACAAGATGATGAGCAAATGATAGCTATGCTTGTCAAAAAGTTCAGCAAGAGAAGATTTGGAAGAAGTATGCTACAAGGAAGTGCAAGTGCTGGCAAAAAGAAAGCATTTGACAAATCCAAGGCTGAGTGCTTCAAGTGTGGCAAAACTGGCCATATAGCTGCTGACTGTGTGTCAAAAGCTGTTGATCAGTCATCCAAACCTATCAAGACTAACAGGGATGATGGCTATAGGGTTAAGTACCTTATGGCCATGGCTAAGCTGAGGAAATTGGAAAACTCTGTGTCTTCCAATCGCCAAAAGGGACTCATGGCTGAGACATGTGACTGGGAGGAATCTGATTCATCATCTGATGAAGAAGATAATCAGTGTCTCATGGCCAACTCTGATGTCCCATCAACAAGCAGTTTCAAACAGGACATGGCTGAAGCTGAAGCCTTCAGCAGCTTGGGGAACTGGAATCCTACAATGATGTATAAGGTACAAAATTTTATGGCTTACAGTTCTGAAGAAAAAGTTAAAATGTTTGAATACATGCTTGTTGATCTGAAAGCTGCTGTTGAGAAGCATGATGCTTTATTATCTGAAATCTCTAAGCTTAAAGCTGATCTTAAAACTAAAACCAGTAAACTGGACAGTTTCTATAAGTTGGAAACTGAGCTTGATGAATTAAAACACATCAACTCCATTTTACTGGAAGAAAGGAGAGAAACAGATATAAAGCATGCTAAGCTTCAAAAGATAGTTGACTCTTGGTGCCAATCTGCACAAAAAGTCAGCCATTGTATCAGTCAACAGATCCCTGCTCAAATCCAAGCCTATCTTGGAGGGGATCTTGACACAGCAGCTTCCATTGTTGAAATAAGTAATTTGAAAGAAGACTTGTCCACTCTTGGTGAACTTCCAAATACATTCATCCAAAATGTGAATGGTAAACTTATTTCAACAAACAGGTTTGTCAGGCCTCAAAATACTGACAGCTTGTGTGAACTCAGCTCAAAAGCTGATGTTGGAGTCTGTTCTCCAAAGCAGCCTACTAAGTGCTCTGCTAGCTCACACAAGCAGAAGAAAGGAAAACATGCTCAAACTGAAGCTGTGGATGCTAAGCCTGTTGACAAAACAAGTTCAGAGCCCAAAGCTGTTGGTAAAAAGCATGTTAATCCTTTTGATGCTAAACATTTTGAAAATAAGTTTTCAAAAAGTAAGCAGCCTGTTTTCAACAAGGGTAAGTCTCAGGTTGAAAACAAAACTGCTGTGATTTCAAATAAGTTTTCAAATCATGGTGGTAAGTTGGTTTTAAATGAAAATAAGTTTTTCAAAACCAAACACAGTGAGTATGCTGATAGGCAGCATAAATCACAACTCAGTAGGGGCAAAGGCAAAGCCATTGCTCAGACTGAGACAACTGGGAATAAGTTTCCCAAACCTGTGGAAGCTCAAAAGCCAATCAAGCTTCCTGTCTTTGACATCTGTCCTCCCAAAAAGAGGAAAGAAGAGACAGTCAAAGCTGTGGCCTTTGAACTTACCACACAAGCTGTTGATTTTACAAAAAATGCTAAACCTGAAAGAATCAACAAAAACAGCTCAGAATGTGTTTCTGAAGGTCCTTCTTCCAAAAGTACTAAAAAGAGAAAATGCTACAAGTGTGGGAAGAAGACACATCTGGCCAAGGATTGTCCTGAATCTGAGGACTTGAGGCCTGTTGGCTCTGCTGTTTCCCTCACAGCTGTTACAAGCAGTGGTGGAAATGACATAGTCACTGAGGATGGTATTCAAACTGATACCATTCAAATAGGGAATATTAGTGTGGACATTCAAAATCCATCAACAAGTGTTGATGAAGTAGGAGAACTCATCTGTGTGATGAGTTCCCCTAAAAATAACTAATAATTCTCTTCTCACTCTGCAGGAAAAACAACCTTCCCAGGTTTGGTACTTGGACAGTGGCTGCTCAGAGCACATGACAGGTTGTAAAGAACTGCTGAGTGATCTCAGGCCTGAAAAAGGGCCAAAAGTCACCTTTGGTGACAATGTACAGGGATCCACTGAGGGATATGGAACTCTTAAAGCTGGTGCTGCAGTGTTCAAAAGGGTAGCCTATGTGGTTGGGCTAAAACATAACCTTGTTAGCATAAGTCAACTGTGTGATGCTGGCTACAAGGTTAACTTTGATGAGCACTTGGGTTACATATTGGATTCCCAAGGCAAAGTTGTGCTGTGTGCTCAACGAAAGAAAGGTGTATATGTTGTGGATATGCATTCTGCTGATCCCACAACTGAAACCTGTTTTCTCACAAGAACCAATGCTGATCTAAACTGGTTATGGCATAGAAGACTGTCACACCTGAACTTCAAGAAAATCAATAAACTCTGTAAGAA
>JAANYP010000943.1:0-101534 GCA_020465985.1 Centrapalus pauciflorus
CCGGCACAAACTCACCTTCTTCAAGCTCTTCATCTTCATAATCAAAACCTACATCCATCGGATCATCATCGAGATCCATAAGCGCGTCGATCATCTCACTGATTTCAAAGTCTGTAGGCTGCTTTGATGAACTAGCTTCTCCCATTTCTCCTTCAACTTGACTGGGCTCCCCATGAACTTGTGTAGCCTGAGCAGCAGGAAAATCTACTGGCTCATTCTCATTATGTGCATCGGGATCATTGCCTTCGTCATCTTCATCTCTACGCTGCTCCTCCTGATCCCTACAACTCGTCTCCCCCTGAGCTTTTAGATTTTTCATGAGCTGCTCAAGGAGGGACCGCATCGATCGGATCTCTGCTGATTGATCTGCAATAAAGGACTTTAATTCTGTGTTCTCTTCCCTGACATTCTCCACAATCTTCTTCATCTCGGCATTATCCTTATCAAGATTTGCATTATGCGCCTGGAGTTCGCCGATGGCCTTTGTTAGGCTCAAGATTTGGACATGCTGGAAGTCAACGCGTCCCTTAAGTTGCATAAACCTCTGATTGTCAGCGTAGGTGGTCGAAGTAGATGGAATGGACTGAATAGGAGTAGGGATGAATGGTGATGGAATGTATGGTTCATGTTGAGGTGGTGGTGGTGGTGGAGCGGTGGCTTGAGGTTCTGAAGTTTGAGTTTGAGTCTGTTAGGCTTCAGATGCTGATGTTGACCCTTGCATAAACCTGTGACGCTTGGCCCTTTGCCAAGTCACTAAGGGAGCAACTTCCTCCTCTTCAAAATCTGAATCATCAGATTCCCTTGCTACTCTCCTCCTCGATCCTTCTTCATTGATTACTAACCTAGATCCATACGTTCCAATCTGAATACTAGGTTCTGTAGACACTGATTCAGGAGCTTCAACCTCTAGCTCCTCCATCTCTTCCGACTCGGTTTCTGAAGATGACAAAACTTTATCGGCCTGCTCGGGCACATATTCTTCAACATCTCTTAATACGTCTTCCTCTCCTTCAGGTGGACTAAGTAGTTCACCTACCAGTGCTGCAGCCACATCTTCATTTGCATGAGGCCCTGCCTCCCAAATTTCATTAAGCGTTTGGCACAGTTGGTCAGCTTCAGTTGGAGCATTTGATGGCCCGGCTTCTTGAACTTCTGGTTGCTGACTTGTCGAAGGCCTTGACGCCTGAGTTTGACTCGCAGCTGATCGTTGTCGACGTCTTTGAACACGCTGTGGCTGTGGCTGTTGTTGTTGTTGTGGCTGTGGTTGTCTTGCTTGAAATTCGACTACCCCTGCCCAGTTGGCAACCTCCGGGGCTTCAAAGTTCCTGTCCAAGATTGCTCCAAATAATGGACGCTCCACTGGAACAGCCAACCTTCCTCGGTGTGAGGAACAATCAGCGAAAATCCTTTTGTCCATAACAGCAACACTGTGAATGTCATTTGACGGCGGCAGATTTGGCAAGAAATGCCTGATCATCATCATAATGAACCGCGGATATAACAAAAACTGCTGATTTTCTGGTGCGGTTATTTGGTGAACAAACTCAGAGAAAAACATCTCCGAAAAGCTGTATGGTCGATTATAAACCATCGCAACTATCCCGGACTGCATCTTCGCAACCATATAATCGAATCCTGCCTTCTTTGGAGCAAAGCATACCATAAAAACATGCGCAAGAAATATCCATTGTCCAATTAATCCACTCTTCATATATGAAACTTTTGTCACATCTTGACTGTATCCCATTCTTAGAAAGGCCGCTTGCCTTATACTCAAGGGAAACTCTATCGGACCAGCTTCTTCTTCTTGTGTGCCCAGCTGCAACACTTGTCGTAGCATATCTGCCGAGAATACCAATGGTTGTCCAGCAATTCGAGTGCGTAGCACTGTCGGTGTGACCGAGCAGTCTACCTGCAAATGATCGTAAAATTGACCAATGTAAGGCAAAACAAGCTGCACATTATGAGACAGTGCAAATCCGATCCTAGACTCTACTAGGAAATCAAGCACTTGTCTAAATCCCTGCGCCTCAGGGAGATTATGATCTGGATGAAGCACCATATTGTGCTTAGGCACAAACGCTCGAACAGCCATTTCTGCACAATAAACAAAACTATTAGATGCATTAAAAATCAATAAACTTGTTTAAATTTAAATCTGTTTTATTTTGAACTTGTTTAAGAACAAAATCTAACACAATTAAATTTCTACAAGTTTAATAAAATTTAAATTAAATAAAGCAAATAAAGTACAGATTCGAAGGAAACAGATTCGAATGTAACAGATTCGAATAAGTCTCTTTTCGAGTCTAATGGCAGAATCGAATGTGTTGGTCTTCTCGAGTCTAATGATAGATTCGAGAAATCGCAAGAACAGATTCGAAACCCCGTCGGCCATTATTTCAAAAAAAACCCAAGATTTTAACCATTGTGAACTTAGCAAATCACATACATTAGTTCAACTAGGTTCTAATCATTGATTTATGCTTTTAATTTAACTGTTTATCAGTCCAAAATTGGTAATTTTGTAAAAACCCTATTTCGACTCTTAAACCCTCAAAAATCGATTATTTGGCCTGAAATTGTGTATAAAACTACATGAAACTTGTACAATCAAGTTGATTATACCTAGAGACAGTAGTAGAATCGAACACTTTTGCAATAATCTCGACAAAATGTCGTTTAGGAGAGATACGGTAGATTCGAGAATAGATTCGAAATCGCCTTGTTAGATTCGAGTGTATAGATTCGAAAAACAGTAAGTCTTAAATGACTTCACTGTTGACCTATATATACCACCAACCCTCGATTCTAAGGATAGACTCGAATCTACTGACAGATTCGAAGTACTCCTTATTCGAGTCTGTACTATACTCGAAAACACCAAACACTTAGAAAAATTTCGTAAATTTTTGAAATAGCTTCAACTTTTTCAACCTTTTTCTACGGTATTGTGTAACAAGATAAACTATGCCCAATCTTTTACCCTAAGCACAAAATATTTCACGCAATGTTTATTTTATCCAACTTTGAATGCACCCTTAGTAATTTTTGACCTTTTACCTAAGTAAAAATTAAACTAAAATAAAATAAAATAAAATAAACTAAGGTAAAATAAAATAAAATAAGATAAGTAAACCTAGAAAATTTTAAACTTGACTAAAAATTTAACTAAGACTTACACTATACTTATTAAAATTAACAACCTATGCTAAACTCTAAAGAAAAATATTTTTGATGAGTATAGTCTAAGAAAGGTTCAATCAGATAGCGATGTCTGATACTTACTTTCAGTACTTAAACTTTCACACTTAGGAATTTTTGATTCCTTTGGTTGTTTGTCGTGACATACCTATATAGTCGATTGTTGGTATTTTACCCCTTTAAACACTCTACATTTCGGAGGCATTTTTATTTATCAGGAAATTATCTTACGTGACTCAGACATAGACATACTTTTATGATCAAGGCACACAGACAAAGATTCTAACTTGTTGGTATTTGATAACTTTCTTTAAAAGACAAACATCGGACACAGGTCTGTATTTTCATACAACAAAGTGTCTTAGTTTGACTTAAGGTTTATTCTTAAAGTTAGCAAGACAGCGGTGACAGGTCTGTACGGACGTACAACAGAGCGACATATCTGCTAACCCGAATCTAAACAGAGACAACAGGTCTGTACTTACGTACAACAGAGTTGCATGTTTTCGACTCTCAAATTTGTATGATTTTTCTATGTTTTCCATTTTAAGATGTATTTGATGTTGCCATACATCCCCAGAAAGTTTGCATACCTCATTTAGACTCAAAGTTTGTATGTCTTGTACATAAAAATTAAGACCGATTGGTCATACATCTAAGTTAGTGACACGCTTGACTTTTTCTAAAATATTTTATTCGCCTTGAGATTCCCTATATGTATTATGCCTACCAACACATCAAACTAAATAAAGTATAACACTTAGAATTTAGTTGCACTATGTGTGAAAGCCTAAACACTTAGAGTTTGTAACGACTGTGCTAATTTTCGTCACTTTGAACCTATGTATCTAAGACTTAACTTATTTTCTGATATTCTCTTTTTTTTGTAATTTTATGATTTTCTCTCTTTTTTCTTTTGTTTTTCATAAGAAAAAGCAATAAAATAAGCTAACCTAATAACTTACTAAAAATAGAAACTTACTAAAAATAGAAACTTACTAAAAATAGAAACTTACTAAAATTAAAAACTTTCCTAAATTAGCAGACTACTATAAAGAAAGAATTACTACGACTCTAAAAGAAAATAAACTGCTACTACTAAGGTCAATTTACTCTGGGTTGCGCATTCCATTCAGTTGAATTAAATACTCAAAACGTGACTTATCAAACGCTTTGGTAAATAAATCTGCATTATTATCTTCTGTTGCCACTTTTACCAGTTTGATTAAGTTCTTTTCAGCACAATCACGAATAAAGTGATGCCTAATGTCTATGTGCTTTGTTTTATTATGTTTAACTGGATTATTTGTTATAGCAATTGTAGATTTATTGTCTATCCTAATTGGAGTTTGAGTGTAAGCCAAACCGTAATCCCGCAATTGTTGTTGTATCCACAGAACCTGTGAGCAGCAACTACCAACAGCAACATACTCGGCCTCGCACGTTGACACGGCTACCGATGTTTGTTTCTTGCATTGCCAGGATACCAATCTCCCTCCTAGGAACTGACAACCTCCAGTTGTTGATTTGCGTGTCAAGCTGCATCCTCCGTAGTCAGAATCCGTGAACGCCTCCAACTCTAGATCTCCCTTCGCGTGAAACCAAAGTCCCAGCTTCGGTTTGGACTTGAGGTATCGTGATATCCGCTTCACAGCTTTCATATGTATCTCCTACGGATTCGCTTGAAACCTAGCACAAATACACACAACAAACATAATATCAGGTCTTGAAGCAGTTAAATACATAAGTGACCCAATCATGGCCCGATATAAAGTCGGATCCACATCGGTATCACTTTCAGTACCCGGCCCGAGATTATGATTCACTTGAATCGGCGTGCTGAAATGGGCAGTCAACTTAGTTCCCTCCATCCCGAAACGTTCTAATATGTCATAGACATACTTAGTCTGATGGATAAACATCCCTTCCTTCTTCTGGTCAACTTGTAACCCTAAAAAGTAATTTAACTCCCCCATAGCACTCATCTCGAACTTAGACTTCATCACCTTCTCGAAATCTTTGCACATCTGTTCGTCTGATGATCCAAAGATGATATCATCGACGTACACTTGTACCAAGATAAAGTGATCGCCCTTCCTCTTAACAAACAGAGTACTATCTATCCTACCCCTTTCAAAACCGTTCTCTAACAGATGGTTGGATAGAGTCTCATACCACGCCCTAGGTGCCTGATGCAATCCATATAGAGCCTTATCTAATCGATATACTCTATCAGGATATTTTGGATCTGTAAATCCGGGCGGTTGTTCTACGTACACCAACTCCTTCACTTTCCCATATAGGAAAGCACTCTTAACATCTAACTGATATACCTTAAAGCCCTTGAAGGAGGCAAACGCTAGAAACAACCTAATGGCTTCCAGCCTTGCTACTGGTGCAAATACCTCGTTGTAATCGATTCCCTCCTCTTGGTTGAAACCCTTTACAACTAGCCTAGCCTTGTTGCGCGTGACTATACCCCGATCATCTCTCTTACACTTAAAAACCCATTTGGTTCCTATTGCAACTTCTCCTCGAGGTAATGGAACTAACTCCCACACTTCTAGTTTCCTAAATTGCGAAAGTTCTTCCTGCATCGCTTCAACCCAGGAGTTATCCTTAAGTGCCATTTGCACATTCTTAGGCTCTACTTGCGATATGAAACATGAATAGAGACATGTGTGATATGCCTCAGAGTCGTTTATCATCGACAACAACACTGTGTTGTTATTTACACTACTCCTAGTCTTCACACCCTCGTTAGGATTTCCTATGATGCTTTCTAATGGATGGTTCTTGTTAATCCTAGAGGTCTCTATTTCATCAACCCTTAGATTATCTCCTAAGTTAGATCCTATTTCACCTAATGGGGGAACAGGCTCAGCTTCTACATATTCCTCCTCATGGACGTTTTCCACAGAGTTAGAACTTGATGCTTGAGTCTGATTCTCAGTGTTAGGTGCCTCTTGATCAGCAACTTCTGGAGATCTATCTACAGTCGCAGTAGGCTCGGATGTGGATTCAAACGTAGTCCTCGGAAAAATATGGCCATCGTCATTTAGGTGCAACGTCGCCATGTCTTTTTCGATTGTACCTGCAGTATCATCCAAAGGAATGTTAAATGACTCAAATAACTTATCATAGTCAAATATCCATTCCGGACCAGTTTGGGGTTCATGTGTATAACTTGTGACTTCAATATTATACACAATCTCCACAGTACCACTCGTTTTGTTAAAAACCCGTTTGTTTGGTGAGTTCGGCACGTAACCTAGGAAGTATCCTTCGTCAGCCTTTTCACCAAACTTCGGTTGATGTTTTGTTCGTAAAAGTGTGCATGGTACTCCAAACGGTTCGAATCCAGTTAAGTTAGGTGGCCGTTTATTCAAAATTTCATAACATGTTTTGTTCAATGATTTGACTGTAAGGACTCGGTTTAAAATATGGCACGCGGTATTCACTGCCTCCCCCCAAAACATGGTAGGAAGCTTTGAATCCGAAAGCATAGTCCTTGCAGCCTCAATCAATGTTCTATTTTTACGTTCGGCCACCCCATTCTGTTGAGGTTCATATGGTGCACTGAATTGATGCACTATGCCCTTTGAAAGGCAATATACACCAATTACAGAGTTTTTGAATTCAGTCCCATTATCACTACGAATATTTTTAACCCTTGTTCCGTAGGAGTTCTCCACTTGGTCTAAGAACCCGATAAGGTTGGAAGCCGTCTCGTCCTTTGTACCTAAAAAGAAAACCCAAGAAAACCGTGAGTAATCGTCAGTGATAACTAAACAAAACCAACTACCTCCTATACTCCTTTTGTTGATAGGGCCGAAAAGATCCATATGCAACAAATCGAACGTTGAGGATATTGAGTTCTGCTTCTTGGACTTGTGTGCCTTTTTACGTTTCTTGCCCTTCATGCACGGTAGACACTTGTCCTCGAACTGAAAGCTCTTCATTGGCACACCCTGCACCAATCCATTCTTCGCTATGTAGTTCATTTTCCTTAGGTGCAGGTGAGCCATGCATCGGTGCCACAGTACGGATTCCGTCTCCGAAGCCTTGGATAATAGACAAATTGGCCCCATCGAAGACTCCAGCTTGTTCATATCCAGCATGTACAAGTCGTTCTTCCTTGGCGCCCGCATCAAAACCCATTCTTCAGGAATCTTGAATCCCGGCTTTAGCACTAACGCCTCAGTGTCAGTAAATAACACCGAGTTCTTCTTATCACAGATTTGAGATACACTAATGAGATTGTGAACCAGTTTATCAACGTGATAAACTTGGTCCAACTTGATTGTCCCATTAGTGACTACTCCGGTACCCGTGATATTTCCACCTTTGTTACCCGCGAATGATACGAATCCCCTATTCCCTCCCTTGAAGTCTGTGAGTAGACTTCTTTCCCCCGTCATGTGCCTGGAGCAACCACTGTCGACGAACCACTTGTTGTTTGGATCTGTAGTTATCTCCTGCACATGAATGAAAAGAGGTTAGTTATCACGGGGAACCCAAGCCATGACTGACTTGGTAATACCATTCTCATCCACATACTTGAACTCTTTCAAATACCCATCTCGCCTTTCAGGTGACTTGGGCCTTTGAACTGTGTTCTGTTGTGGTGCCGAGTGATTTAAGTTCACTCTTTGCCTTGGAGTAGGCATTTGTTGTGGAGCTCTAGAATAATTCCTATTATAAGGCATTTTGGACTGTGATCCCTGAGCTCTTACCGGTGCATACTGTCTAACTGGAGTGTGTGACCTGCTAGGTGTTGTGCTCTATAGACTTGTTGTGGTGCTGACCTAGATTGATTAATGACACGATTCGGTGAATTTGTCCAAATCACTTCCTTTGGTCCAACCTTAACCGGTGTGTTTTTCACAACTTGTTTGGGTGCGGCCTGCACAGCTTTCTCGGTACTTTGAGAACTGCTGGTGCTCGCCACACTGGTTGAGGGCTTAACAGGTGTTGGGTTCACTTGCTTAGGTGTAACATCGGCTTTCCTAAGTGGACAGTGAGAAGCAACATGCCCCTTCTCGTGACATCTGAAGCAAGACATCTTATCTATGGACTTTTTATGTGTTCCCTTAGATCTAGGTGTCTCACTAGTGTCTATTTCCTTTGGTACATCTACGGTGTCTGGCTCATCGACCAGATCAGCCCAGGCAATTTTCTGTTTTCCTGCAGGTGTTTCACTGGAGGAAGACACAAATTTGACTTTCTTAACCTTGACGGTTGAGTCAGCCACCTTAGGTGTATTTTCAACTATAGGCTCCGGAGTCGGTTCAGGTAGGTCCTCTAAGTCTACTGATTTATCAGTTTTCTCCTGAGGCTGAGGCACATAGTTCGCATTGAAAGGTTGAGGAATTTCATGAAATCCTAGACCTACGGGCTTCTTAGACTGTCGTTGGGCATCTAAAACTTTCCCTAGGTTTAGACTCGAATTCCTAAACTTCTCCAACTTGCTATTGGCCTCTGCTACCTTAACCTTTGTTTCTGCTAGCTCTATGTCCTTGTCCTTAAGACTTTTGGTCAAGGCTTCTACGTGCTCATACATTAGCTCTATCCTAACACACTGCTCACTCAGTTTGTCTTTTAGAACTACTACGTCTTGAGCATCAGCCTTAAGCTTTTCTTTAAGGTCTTGCTTGATATCATTTAGGCTAGCGTTTTCAATTTTTAAATTTTCATTTTGAGCAGTTATGATTTTATGTGAGTCTAAGACTAGATTTAACCTATCGTTAGAACTAACACATAACGTACATAATTCACGAAAGAGAGAATAAGACAGACTAACCTTTGAGTTATCAGATTCCACGTTGGCCATCTGAGCAGCAAACTCCAGCACTGTCTGATCATTCGCCTTTTCTACCCACATCGGACTGCTGTCCCGTGTGGTCTGCGCGTCCCCATCACATCCAGTTTCTGTGACTTCAGCCATGAAGGCTCTAGTATTCGACTCAGGATGTGAACTCCAATCATACGTACCATCTAGCTGTCTGTCTGAAGTAACATTGGATAGTAGACCCGCTAGATTCGCTTGACCAGATGATGAACTTGGAAGGTATCGTTGTTGGGACTGATTTTGGAACTGTCCATGTTGCTGAATCTGCCATTGGCATGTCTCTACCTTCGGTCTCTGACACTCCCTGGCGAAGTGTCCCAGTCCCTGACAGTTGTAGCATTTTACCTTGGACTTATCAAATCCTATCCCCTTGTTATTCATTTGCAGATTCCTCCCAGTTCTCTTAATGAATCTATTAACCCTCTGGGTTACCATGGCCAGTTGCCACTTAAGATCCATTTCCTCTAAGTCATCAGGGTCGACCTGATCGTAATCCTCGTCCCATAGAGCAGGATCGTTAATCTTCCCTTGAACACAATTTCCGTATGCGGCCACAAAAGAAGCAAGTAGATTCAGATGTTCTTCCGCTGATTTTGCGCTCATTGGCATCTTTGAATAGCTCTGAGTTGTCGATGCCTGTTGAACTTGAGGTTGCGGTTCTTCCGATCTTCCTAACCCTAAGAACGCGCGATTTAATGTGTCATCAGACTCTGCTGGTGACGACGTTTCTCCCGTGAAAAACGCAGTAGCAGTCTTCGGCTCGGCTGTCACTGAAGATTTGGTTGTCTTTCCAAAATACATTGCTGGATTCTGGACTTGTTCGTAATCAGTCTCGGCCTTCAGTAGCTCAAAGTGATATGCCCTCAACGTTCCCACAATATCATCCAGAGATTGAGTGTAATATTTGTCCTCATTCAGCTTAATCAGCGCCACATACATAGCCCATTTGGCTGGTAAGGCGTCAAGAAGCTTGTTATTCTTGTCTGTGTCGGTAAACTCAATCCCATGGCTTTCAAGTTCCGTCAACAAATGATAAAACCGGGTGATGATGTCATCCAGTTGTTCATCCTTTAACGCCTTGAAGATTGCGAACTGTTGTTTCAACAGCTCTGTACGCTTTCTGCGAACTCTAGGATTTCCCTCACAACGTTTCTCTAGCGACTCCCAAAGTTCTTTCGATGTCCTCTGAGTCCTAAATATGTGTAGAATATCCTGCGGCAACGCCATTCGAATTAGTGAGAAAGCTTTGTTTTTGGCTTCAAACAATTTCTTGTCATCCTCCTTCATCATTTGGTATGACAAGACTTTCTGACGACCTTCTACTTCTGAGACCGGTGGAATATACCCTTCGTCGATGCACACCCACATGCGCATGTCGTTAAAACGCACGAAATCAGTAAATCGGTCTTTCCAACAGTAATAATCCTCGACTTTCATCAGCTTAGGCGGTGCGTTTGCCTTCCCGACCTCGTGGTCCATTTCTAGGAATTTCTGAAGATTAGACATCTTTTCGAAAGTAATTGAATTGACCTTAATTAATTTAATTCGAAACTAATGAGAAATAATTCTTTCGAATCTAGGTAGATTCGAATGTAATCAGATTCTAATTTATTTGGGATTAAATTCGATTAAGTGTTATAATTCAAGTAGATTCGAAATTATGTCAGATTCGAAAAAGTCCTTAAATTCGATGGCCCTTAGATTCGATGACAGCAAACTCGAAGTAACAGCAGATTCGAAAACCCCTATTCGAAACTAAGCTAGACTCGAAACAAACTCGAAACTAAGTAGACTCGAGATCCTATTCGAATGAAGCAACAAACTCGAAACTAGGTAGATTCGAAACCCTCTGAAACAGACTCGAAAGGAGCGTATTTTGGTTAGACTCGAGACTAAGTGTAACCCTAATTACCCCTATTAGATTCGAGCGCCGCAAACTCGAAAAACGGCTAACACTTTGATTTATTAACGATTTTCAGATTAAACCAGTATTTTTCTAACGAAAAATACTGATTTCGACCAAAAACGTGAAAAACCACGAAGTGTTTCCCGGATTACTATTTGCTAAACTAAAAAAAAACTCGATTTTGAGAGAAAAACCGTCCAACTAGCGTCAAGAAACCTAGAATGTATTTGATGAACACGAAGAACACTCCGTAGTCTCTGATACCACTTGTAAGGTCTACCACTACGAGATCTATCTAGACGCGGATCCGTCAACGAGTGCGGAATCCTCGTTAACGGTTAGACGGACAACTCTCATCTACGAAACACGGAGACTATCAGAGGCTGAACGAACGACTGACGAACGATCCTACGAACTGATTCTCTCCGAAAGAACACGCACCAAACTGATAAACTCGAGATCGCTTTAAGCTTAATTCCTCACGAATTCTGCCAAAAGTCTGATAATATCTCGAGTCTATCCCTAATTATAGACCCTGATTCGAGTCTGATGTGGGCCAAACTCGAATCTGGCCCAAGGCCCATCCGAGTCTGTCCACAAGGACACTCTCGAATCTGCGCTCTTCGAATCTAGGCTACATTCGAATCTATCACAGATTCGAATGCCAAGCCTTGTATGATTCGAATCTAGCCTTTTACATACACAACTAAGTGTTGAAACTTATGTTATTACTTATGATTGATTTTATCTTTGTACTTTATGTTTGAACTTCTTATAATACGTTACATCAAGTTCAAACATACAAACACTAATAAATATTAACCATATATAAACATATATAACACACACTTGCTAAAATCACAATGTAGGATCACTTAGACTGCTATCGTCACACAGGATGTACCAACATTAGATCACTGCCATGCAAGAGGAACTCAATCAGTTTGAGAGAAATAAGGTATGGAAGCTGGTCCATGCTCCTAAAGGTAAAACTATAATTGGCACCAAATAGGTTTACAGGAACAAGATGGATGAGCAAGGTCATGTCATTAGAAATAAGGCAAGACTAGTTGCTCAGGGTTACAGACAGGAGGAAGACATTGACTACGATGAAACATTTGCTCCTGTGGCCAGGCTAGAGGCAATTCGTTTGTTTCTAGCCTACGCTGCTCATAAGAGCATGAAGATATTTCAAATGGATGTGAAGAGTGCATTTTTGAATGGTAAGCTGCAAGAAGAAGTCTATGTCAAGCAGCCTCCAGGTTTTGAAAATGAATATCATCCGCGTTTTGTCTATAAGTTGGAGAAAGCTCTCTATGGTCTAAAACAAGCCCCTAGAGCCTGGTATGACACTCTTACTGATTTCCTTATGAGCAATGGGTATTCCAGAGGTAAAGTGGATACCACACTGTTCATAAAGAAGGTGAAGTCTGATATTATGCTTGTTCAAATTTATGTGGATGACATAATATTTGGTTCTACTAATGAGCAGTTATGCAAGAATTTTTCATTACTCATGAAATCCAAATATGAAATGAGTATGATGGGAGAACTTACTTTCTTTTTAGGATTACAGGTTAAACAAACCTCAAATGCAATTTTAATCAATCAAAGAAAGTATACGTTAGATCTATTGAAAAAGTTTAAATTTGATCAAAGTTCTCCAATTAAAACCCCAATGGCAACCAATGTAAAATTGGATGCAGATGCAAGTGGCAAAGCTGTTTCAGTAACAGCTTACAGATGCATGATTGGGAGCTTGCTGTATTTAACTGCTAGTAGACCTGATATTATGTTTGCTACTTGTTTATGTGCTAGGTTCCAAGCTGATCCAAAAGAATCACATCTAGCTGCTGTGAAAAGAATCTTCAGATACCTTAAGGTACACCAGGTTTAGGTGTTTGGTATCCCAAAGACTCAAGCCTTGAACTAACAGGTTATTCAGATTCTGATTTTGCAGGCTGCAGGCTAGACAGGAAAAGCACAACAGGTGGATGTCAACTCCTTGGTGGTAAGTTGATAAGTTGGTGTAGCAAGAAGCAGAACTCAGTTTCTGCTTCTACTGCTAAAGCTGAGTATATTGCTGCTGGAAGCTGCTGTGGGCAGATTCTGTGGATGCAGCATCAGCTTGAAGACTATGGACTTGTATATAGGAAAACTCCTATTTTGTGTGACAATACAAGTGCCATAGCTATCTCCAAGAATCCAGTGTTTCACTCCAGAACAAAGTATATAGAGGTCAGACATCACTTCATCAGGGATCACATTTAGAAAGGTAATGTGGTGGTAAGTTTTATTTCCACAGACGAACAACTTGCAGACATTTTCACCAAACCTCTTGATGAAAACAGATTTAATTATCTGGTAAGCAAGCTGGGCATGTTAAACAAAAGTTACTAAGTGTCAAAAATGCTCTAAGTCATTATATGTCTCACACTGCTCAAGTTTCGTAGAACAGCTTAGACAGAACAGGCTATGCATGTTCTATACTTAGCCGTTTTCTGCAAAACTTTAACAACTTGAGCGTATAACAGGTGTGTCAATAACAGCTTATATGTCAAGCCTGATCTGATGATCAAACCTCCACCCTGCTCACTCTTTCAATCTGTCATACAAGACATTGTCTTGTAACCTGATCAACTATTCAACATAACCTGTTCTTAAATAGCTGAACAGGTTGAAGGAACAGCCTGAAGAGTGAACAGCTTGTGATGACCCTGCTCATCACAGGTTTGACCATCAGCTTAGACCATCAGTTCTAATTACCTCTCTTCACAATTAAGTTACTTAATTCTTGTTTTTTATTTAACTTAATTACTGCAGATAATGTGTGTTTACGTGTGTTAGTGAATAAAAAGGGCTCAAGTGGTCTGACAACCGTTCTGACATGGACAACCGTTCCGTTTTCCATTAACGAACATTTCAAATCAACCGCCCAAATGTTTCTCTCTCATACACACTCACATTCAAATCCTACAAATACCCCCTACTGTTTCATCTTCGTCTTCCTCACTACTTCCATAACTTCCTGGGAACCCTAAAACTCGACTAAGTTTCCTATGCTTCTACCACTCTCACTACTTCCCAAATGGCTCACCGAAACAACCCCTTTCTACCAGTATTTGTTGGTGCTTATGTTCAAAAACATGCATCTGTCACCACAATGCTAACACTGAAACCTAGCAACTACCTTACAAACCTAACCATCCCCAAAAACTATATGGGGAAAGGCTACGAAGAAATGGTGGAGTTTCTGAAAGTTCATCCTCTGAACTATGCCATGACTGCCAATCCTGGTGTCATGTACCAGGAAATGGTGCATGAGTTCTGGTACACTTGTGCCTACAACCCAGATACCAAAGTCATCAGGGGCACTATCCTCAATGGGACTCAGACCATTGAGGTCACCACTCATCTGATCAGGGAAGCTCTTCATCTCCCTGTGGCTGAAACATATGATCAGCCTCAGCCTGAAGATGAACAGATGAGGAATCTGCTGCACTTCTGTGGTGTAGCAGAACCAAAGGTTGGAGCTACGCTGTTTAGGAAGGATTTGTCTCCAACGTACAGTTTTCTATTTGCCTCTGTGGTGATGTGCTTCAGCAGTAAGGTTGGTTCCTTTGACCAACCAAGCCGTGATGAGATTCCTATAGTCCTACAGCTTGTGGATGGGACTACAATCAACATGGCCAGATGGATTTTCATGAATTTGAGGAATCTGGTGCAGCAGGAGACACGTCCAGCTGCTGTTCGTTATCGTAGATTTCTGAGCCTGATCTTCAAGCATGTTTGTGGTGAGCATCTGTATAACTCTCAGCCTTTACTTCGTACTGCTACATTTCCTGTTATAGGAAATAGAGTTTTCTACACTCCGGTTCTCCCAAATGAGCCTTCTCTATCCAATCCAACGAGGAGGCTGCTAGGATTGGTGGAGGGACCCTCTGCTGTGAGGGTGGATCTAGAAGATGCTCCCAAAGAAAAATCCAAAGCCTGGGTCAAGTTTGTTAAAAGGACCCTGGAAACGACTGAAGCTGGGCCTGTCCACAAGAAGGCCAAAACAGCCAAGTCTAAGTCTGCACCTTCAGTCTCTGTGGCTGAGGGGGAGCAGGCTTCTCACCCTGGTTCATTTGTTGAACTTGAAGCCTCTGTGGCACCTGAGACTATGGAACAGGCTAACCCACGTATTTCTTACCCAGTCTCCAAACCAGTCCAATCAGAACCTCTCATCACTTCCCCACAATCACCCACCTCATCTCTCAGATCATACCAACGAAAATCCCTTGCCAAAAAGAAACCAACAGCCAAAACAGCCAAAACCAGCCCCTCTGTTCCTTCTCAACAGGGTTTAGTTGAAAAGGGAGCACACCCTGCTGCCTCTCCAAAAAGAGTCCACCCAGAGTCAGCCTAGACCCTCTGGTTCCTCCCAACAGGAGCCAGTTGTACATAAGGAGACAGCCACATCCACTATTCCAGCCTCCCAACATGCTGAGAATATTGAAAGACATGAGTTCTCTCCACTCCATACTGAGTCCACACAGTCCCCACCTGATACTTCTTCACACCCTGAGTCTGCACGAGGTGCCCACACGGCTGGATTAGACCATCCAGTAGCTCAGCCTCCATTCTCTGCTCCTCATGATACATCTGTTGTGCACCCCACAGTTGTTGAAGGACCAACCACCCAAGCTAATGAACCACAGAGAACAGAACATCCCATTGGCGAGGCTGCTCCTCATATGCAAACTCCATCAGCAGGTTTCACCACTGCTGATGTTGAAAGCACATCCCATCTCCCAATGATGAGGTACCTTTAAACCAAGGTGCTGCAGAGGGAACCACCCCTGGCCTTAGTGAAGGTGCTGCAACACAAGCAACATATGTAAGGCTACCAACCTCTACCCCCTCTCTTGATGATGCTGCTACAGCCACTGTTGAAGGACCTATCGGCCCCTCCAAGCGGGGCCACATTACTTTTGCCCAGACTATGGAGCTTCTTTCTAAAGTACCTTCTCCTTCTCCATCAAATCCTCAAACACCAGCCTCATCATCTTCCTCACCCTCCACACAATCCAAACAGTCTACCCATACACCTCCATCCCCCAAAGATCTGCCTTTGAAGGATCAGCTTTCCTTGTTGACCAACAAAGTTGGCTCTTTGGAATGCTTCTTTACCCTTTCAAATTTCAGACTCTGTGTCTGAACAGATCAAAGGATTCTTTGATATGTTCAAGAATTCCTTCCCAACCACTCCTCAAACTGACAATTCCTCACAGCTGCTTGCACTTACTGCACAGCTGCAAAGTATCTCCACTTCCCTCTCCTCAATTCTTTCACACCAACAGGACTCTATGTCCTCTATGACAGCCATATCCCAACAGCTGTCCACTCTCCTCACTACTTGCAATTCTACCCTTCCTGATACACTGGCCAGCCTAAACACTCTAATAATCTCTCTATCAAATTTTGTGTCAGCAAACCTTGCTGATGTGCAGGACTCTCTTGAGTTGCATCTTGCACAACTTCAAAGTCTGCAGTTCACAGCTTCTGATAGAGAAAATATTCTTAAGCTGACCTCTCTTGCTGATTCCCAATCCTCTTCTATTCAAACCTGTCTTTCCCAACTTGCAGAGGTGAAGGACAACCTGGCTTTCTTAGTGCATAGCCTGGTTGGTCCCAAACCTGCTGCCAAAACTGCTGCAAAGCCTGCTGAATTTGTTTCTTAAGGCAGACCAGTTGTTGAAGGTGCTGGTCCATCTCCTTCAAAGGGGGAGAAGTTGTCTGCCTCGAAGACCAAGTCTAAGGGGGAGAAAGCTTCTTCTCCTAATGAGAAATCAGCATCTACTGGTCAAACAGTAGGTGCATCAGTAACAGGTACAGGTCCAGCTGAAGGTGCCTCTCATCAACCTGAAGCTGCTCAGCCAACACAGGCTGGATCTCCAAACCCTGCACAATCTAAGGGGGTGGAATTTATTCCTGAGGACAGGCCAAGCAGCAGAAAGAGGCATCTTATTCTAGAGGAAGAAGAAGAAGAAGAAGACGAAGACAATCCTGAAGCTGTTACCACTACAACAGTTAAAGGAAAAGAAAAAGCAGTTGTTGATTCTGACCGCCACAAAGCAGCAGAGCTAAAGTTTGACAAAGCCAGGGCTAAAGAAATGGGCGTTCCTATTGAAAAATACTATGAGCTCAGAGATGAATAGCTCAAAGCCCTGGAAATACTGAGAAAATAAGAAGCCTCTGCCAAAGCTGCCATATCTCTTGCATTTAAAGAGGCAAGCAAAACCAAAATGCCGTCTTTGGATGTGCAGAGACCACTGCTTGAAGCTGCTAGAGAATAAGCTGGTGGAAAGGAAGGTGAACAGGAAAAGGGTGCTCTGGTCTCTGTGACCAAACCCAAGCAAGCATCCTCTGCAAGGGCCCAGTTCCACTTTGACAACTTGGCAAGGAAAAAGTTCCATGATGTTGCTGACAGAAGACTTGCCAAGGAATCTATTGTCAAAGTTGTCCCTATCTCAAGAAAAGGCAAACAGTGGAAGCTGCAAATAACCAGAATGGGTGCTACAGGCCCTGAACTGGAATCTTATGACTACACTGATGTTGCTCAAATGGGGTACAGGGAATGGGTTGAGCTGGCAGTTGCCCTGAGCCAGTCTAAGTCTAAAATGGCTAAGACTATCAGGGCATATGTTAAGAAGCTGATGGAGAGAGTGAAAGACCTTGGCCTGATCTCAAAAGAAATAAGTGAGGGTGTCTCGGTGACTTACCCCAAGATAAAGGCCAAAAGGACCAGAAAGGATTCTGAGCTGGAGGAACTCCTCATCTTGATTGAACAAGGTTATTATGCTGTTGAAATCAAAGGAGTTGACTACAGCCTGCCCAGAGGAGTAGAGTTTGAAGAAGGCAATGTAATTAAAGAACCTGAGTTGGGGGCATTTTTTGTAGATCCCCTTACACAAAAGATATGCTTTCAGAGAGCTTCAGATCTGTACAAAGTGGATCTGAAACAGCTTGCAGCCTTCAGACTTGCAAACTCCTTCAGGCAATCCAGCAATTGGAGAGCAGGCATCTGCGACCAGCTCAGAGGCTTTTATGAGAGAGGAGAGCTTCAAGATCCCAAATTTATGTTTCTCAGAATTGAAGTTCAAGATCTGGAGGAAACAAGGGATGAACTTGAGACAATGTTTGAAGGAGCACTGCCACCACCAATGCAGTGAAGTCCACCTACTATCTGAGTAGGTGAAGAATGGAAGCTGTCCATCTGTGGGACAGGCTTGCCATTATCTGCTCCCAACATCAACAGTCCAAAGTGTTGAACTCTTTTGTACATTAGTTGTACTTACATCTGTTGTAACTTTTCTTATTTACATTAGTTGTAATATACATTAGTACATTAGTTGTCCTTCTGTAAAAACATGTGTTGTTTATGAAATCAAAATCAGTATATATAAACTGATCTTTTACTTTACTTAAATGTTGTAATTTCATTTCAGCAAGATGTACTGAAAAATGTATAGTGATTATTGATTAAATCAGCTCAGACTGATTATTTTAAATAGGGGGAGATTGTTAGGCACAAAAAGGCCTCAGTCAAACCTGCTCTACATCTGAGGGGGAGATTTTTAATCGAACCTGTTGGTGCACTTGAAGGTATAATTTAAGGCCTGTTTATGCCTTACTGAAACCTGAAAAGTGATTTGCAATATCAGCCTAAAGCTGTTCACCATGTTGCATTCGTTGCAACAAAGGCAATTTGTCCAAGCTGTTCTGTCTGCTGAACAGGCTGCACATAAACTGTCTATGCTGCTCTACTCTGATGAGCAGCTTGGACAGTTTACAAGTGTTCTGTTCTTTGTGAACAGGTTAACTACTTTATGGAATATGTTTTCAAGTCCTCGTGTAATGTTTTTGACTACAAGATCAGTTTACAAGTCGAAGAAAAAGTGGAAAACAGAACTGCACATCCTGCCTACGCTGTTCTGTTACATGAAGACAAATGGATATCTGAAAAGGGTGACAGACATTTTCTTATATCAAAATGGCCTTAGCAAAAGAAGAAAGATGCAAAGTTGACATTCCTCTTTTGGTTAAAGCCTTATGCAACAGTGACAAAAAGGAAAAGACAAAAATTCTGCCATGTGAAGACAAATATGCTTTATCAGAACGTGCAGAAAGATGTCTTGTGTTTCTAGAAAGACTTTCCACTATCTCATCTGTCCGATGAAGAAGCTTCACTGAGATTCTCCTTTTGAGTATAAAAGGAACCTTCTAAAGATTGTGAGATATCAAGAGTGTGAAAATCAGAACGTGCATTGAAGTGTGTTATTCCATGCATGCAAGTCTGCTTAAATAAAACAGTAGAGTGTGTCTAAGCTGTCTTCGTTTAAGCTGTCCATCTGAGTCTTGTAAAATCAGTGGGTACATCTAAGTGAGTGTAGTCAATTTATCTAGTCTGAGTGTGTCTTAGATTAGTTGAACAACTGTTGTATCTGTCATCTCAGCTTGAATCTTTCCGCATTCAAGCTTGTTTGTAATTAACACTTGTTAATAATATACACAAACATTGAGAAAAGATTGTTAAGTTTTTAAATAGCTGTATTCACCCCCCCCCCTCTACAGCTTAGAACTATACACTTGGGAAACCTTTTGGGACCTACATGGTACAACATAAGTGTTGACTTTCAATTTTTTATTAAAACACTCCATAACCCATCTCAATCAACTTTTTCACCATAACCTTTCAAGATCACTTAGATCTCACTCAACCTCCATCTCTTTTTCATCATTTCATCAACTTTACTCATCTATAAATAGAGACCAAATCCTCATTTCATTTCCACACCTTGAAAACACCAAACTCTCTCTTTTCTTCCTTCACAAATCCGGCCAACATCACTCAAACAAAGCCAAACTTTGCCAATTTTTAATCTTCAAGTTTTTCAAGAAAGTGTTGTGCAACAAAGTCCAAGATCAAGTATTCTACTCATTTGCATTCTTATACTTCATCAAAGTAAGTAAATACTAACTTATTACATCTTGTATTTATGTTTATATAAGTCTTGCATAATATATATAATCACCAACAACAACAAGTTTCATAAAAACTCAAGTTTATAAACCACTAGTTTTGTTTTTAAGTTGTTTTCTTCAAATGTGTTTATAAAAATATAAACACATTATGTAACTATAAATATTATGAAAACAATTTATATAAATGTGTTTTATAACCTTTTATAAAAGTAGTTTTTGAATAAACAACAAGAATCACAAGTTGTTTCAAGTTTATGAAATCCGGATTTTCGGCAGAACTATTACATCGACTTTGAAAAATGATAACTAATTCACAACTTAACAAAATGAGTTGATTCTTGTCTCAAAAGATAGATCTATGTCTTAACTAAAAATCTGGAGGTTTTCATAATTTAATATGGAGTTTAGAACCCCCAATTATTTGGGAACCCGAAAGTTTGACAGCTCAAAAATGGCCAACATAGGGTTTTTAACGAACTTTTTCCCCAACCTAAACACCTCGAAAAATGTCCGTTCTTGACTTTAAAAATTATTTGTATATATTATTTTATGTCTAAGAAATCCAATGCCTAAATCGGTTTGGAGCTTGGTCAAAAACCGCCTCAAAGTAGGCCGAAAAACCTTTAAAAAGCTAGAAAATTATATATATATATAAACTTGACGTTTTAAGTGGGTTTTATTTATAAACTTGTAATGTTGGGTGATTTAAAACATAGAAACCATTATACATACATATAATCATATATGGGAGTTATTAAGTCCCTTATATCATTTAGGACTCGGTTAAACACATCCGGTTTCATCACCCATCTACAACGCAAATTGCATTTTACGCTCGTTTTTGCCATCGCATTCACGGTGAGTCTTCATAGCCCTATTTTCACACTGTTATGTTTTGGGGTGAAACACATTCTACGTTTTCATATGGACACAGAAACTACTTCATTTCTATTATGTATTACACATGTGGTTCCATCAGCCCTCACATCATGAACCGTTAGTTACATTTTTATGTAAGCGCGAATATATTATGGATAGATCTATCGGGATTAATGTCCCCACCTAGGTTGGTCACTCCAACTACTAAGGGGTGCATATATATTTAACATTACGGTATTACATTGGGGAAGACTGCACAGGGCTAACTCATAATTAAGTTTCAGTTGCATGATGGTTTATATGTAATACATAACATGGAATTGATGATTTTATAAATTCAAACTCAACAGTTGATGTCCATACAAGTCATATATACGTGTAAACCTATCAACTCACCAACAACTATGTTGATGTATTTTAACGTGTATTTTCAGGAAATTAAGGCACGTGCACTACATCAGAAGTATTTCAAGGCTTCCGTACTTTTGGAGTCGCATAAATTTTTAAACCTTCAGAGATTTAATTGTATTATTAACGTCATTATGGTTATGTATTTGAATCTCTGTAATTTGCGAACTAATTGTTCTTTATTTTGGTTCTGTAAAACAATATTTATATTTAAAGTTAAATCAATGTATTATTGAAAACGTCCATATAGTGATCGTTCACTTGATTATGACTATGCTTCCGCAACGTCACGCTTCGTTGCGAACCGGGGTAACAGGGTGTGCAGATTGGTATCAGAGCCATAGTTATTGTGAACCAGATTGCATTACTACCCTAGATTATAACTACACTTAAGTTTTACTAATTTTTGAAAGATATTTTTGTAACTAACTAAAAGACTATAAATGGACCTTGATAGCAGAAACATGCAAACAACACAATCATCATCCTGTCTGACTCTGAAGACGAGTACGCCCCTTTAAGCCCGGAGGTCACGGTGGTGTTCGTAGAAGAAGACCCATCAGAAGAAGTAGACCCCTCTAAAGAAGAAGAACCCATGGAGGAGGAACCCATGGGGGAAGACAAATCCTCCAGCGGATGGGGAGAACCATCCGGAGAGGACCCGCCAGCACCAGTGGCCCCCTCTTATGTCCCATATCACCCATCTGTACCGTCTCACCGCACCTACCGCCCCCACCCCAATGAACCCCGGATGAAGTTCACGACCCACAAAAGAGCGTTCATGCCGAGACGGGAGTCTATCCCAGTACCAGCACCACAGCCAAGTTTACCACCGAGGCGACGGGAAAACGCCCTCCGCTGGGACTGGATGCCCAATACCCTCCAGGAATGGAGACGGGAGGATGTAATCCCCTCCAAATTTGAGATCAGAGGACCATCCTCCGCACCGACCCCACCGCTCACCCAGGAGCCGGCCGATCAGACCATACCTCTTTTGGTAGCAAGGTCATCACGGCACGACCTCCAAATCCGGTTAATTAACCAGGATATTGGAGAGATGACTGATCGTATAGAGCGGGAGGAGTTGAAAAACTCCAACCTCTATTGGGCCAACCAGCACGCCCTCACTATTTAACAGGACGGGCTGGAGGAGCTTCGGCAACGACTAGCCGAATACGAGGCCCGCAATGAGGAGCTAACACAGCGCCTCAATGCATTAGAGCAGGGAGAGACCCCCGATCACTCCCGCACTTAGTACCCCCGTTATCTCTGTAATGTTAGGAATTATTATGTAATAGCGTAGGACTTAAAAATTTTCGGGTAATAACCTGCCCCGATGTAAGAAATTATGAACTATTAATGAAAATTTCAAGTTATTTATGAATCTGTGTTTGGTGATTATAGAACTGTGCCTTAAGAAAAATCTAAATCTATAAGACTCAACTTCTCACACTATGCTCTTTTCTTTAAACTTTAAGTTAATGCCGCCGAAAAGAGCCTTGAACACCGCTGAGATCGAGCAACTGGTCGCCTAACGAGTGGCCTTAGCTATAGCCACTTATGAAACCAACCGCAATAGCACCGCAAATCTATAAGGCCACTTATGAAACCAACCGCAGTTCACCGTCTTCATCTTTTGATTCTTCGTCTTCTTCTGACTCTTCATCTTTCACAATGGTAGACCAGAGGATAATGCTTGAGCTTAACCAACCGGTCACCGGTCACCGATGACTCGGAAGGTGCGATAGTTATTCCTGGATTCGATGTCGTTAATTTTTAGTTATGGTCAAGTCTAATCGCTTTAGTTCAGAATAACGCATAGTTCTCCGGTCTATCCTCTGAGGATCCATATTCCCACCTGAATTTCTTCAGGAAATCATGCAGTCGGTATAAAGCAAATCAAGTTCTGAAGGAGGTAATTCGACTGATTCTTTTTCCTTATTCTCTTTCAGGACGTGCCGTGATGTGGTATGAGTCCCTTCCCTCGAACTTGATTCGTACTTGGGACGATATGGAATCCAAGTTTCTCCTCAAGTTCTGCCCTCCTCCTCGGACTACTAAGTTTATGAGTGACATTCTCTCATTTAAGGAGAAACCTTAAATGCCAGAATCATAAAATGACACTTAATCACCGTGTCAAGGTGTTCTATGAGAATGTGCCCCCAATGTATCACTCTCTAATTGACTCAACTTATAATGGGCCATTGTATATGAGGAAACCTGAAACTCAGACACCAGTGAATATTTTGGGTGGGGAGTTGATTCAAAGCAAATTAGTTAGTTATCATTTAAACAAATTACGACAAGAATATTAGTTAGTTATTGTGATTTGATTGTTTACGTTAGTTACTTTAATTTTTGTTGATATTGTTGGTTTTTAATTATTTCATAAAAGCCAAAAATAGAGTTTTTTTGTTTTATTCTTGCGTAGTTTGTTTGCCTTAGCCATTTAGCTATTTATCCTTTATAGTCGTCTTTAGTTCTTAGTTTCTTGAAAAAAAAAATCCAAAATATCTAAATATTGGATTAGGTTGTAATATTTCGGTCTACGTTATTTATTTCGTTTCCTGATTTTGATAAATCCTGGGTCATTCTTGAAGCTATATTGCACATGATTGCTACACTGCAGGTTGTGTGATTTATACTTTGGGTTCTTTTAGATATTAAAACTTGAGGTGTGTTTTGCACGCATCAATCGCGTGCATAGCTTTTGCTGCAGATTAAATTCCAACAAAAAAAACATGGGAGGTTTATTTAGCATTTTAGGAAAAAAAAAACCCGGGGTTTTTTAAGTGGGGTTGAAACGTCTTTTTGTAGTAGTGAAGGTTGCATGAGATAGCAAAAAAACACTACAATAACACAATACTGAAACCACCTTCTCTGTCGCAACAAAACATATATGATGCTAGTGAAATAGTTCATCTTCGAGCGTAACCTAGAAAGGTAAAACCACCTAAAATAATTGAAGAGACTTGTTCATTAAACATGATCTCCAAAATTCACGAAAAAACCTTTCTGACAAAAAATTTACCAAACCAAATTGTTTTGAACAAATCAACTAGTGATTGTAGAAATAGCTAGCCAATGTAAGAAGATGCTATCAGCAATTGCTAGCTTGAATTAGATGATGACACTGAAAAAGATGTACTGGATACAATGACAAAATGTTGGGGTTCAAGATAAAAGTCAGACAAGAGGAAACATAAAATCTTTGCACAAAACACAAACTAAAACTAGAAATAAAATTACATGGTTATTAATTAAAAAAGACATAGATTTGAAGATAGGATTTTTTTTTTCTAGCACTAGAACAACAAAACAAAGTAACAAACACAATGATAACAAGTTGCAAAACTAGTTTGTTAGAAACATAATGGACTAGGGTCCAAAACATTGAAACGACTTCAGAATAATGATCTGGAAATTATCAGCGCAATAATATGTTTTTGTGGCTGAGCAAACCTGCATCAAGAAAATAAGATGCCGGGAATAATATTTATTTGCAGAAAGAAATAATAGTCTAAAGCATGTAAAAGTTCCTACCTGGATGCCACATTTAATACCCCCATGTTGCTCTCTCTCATAAAATCTTTCAATGACATTAAGCTAGGGGTATGGTTCATCGCTCTATGTTGAGACTCGAGAGTTGAGTGCTGAAAGATCATACCCCTTTTTTTTAAACAAATCATGAACTACAAGAACACATTCTCCACCAACCTGACTACCTCACCATCCGTTCGACATATTGTAGGCTTATAATTAAAGTGAAGGTAGTTCAAACCCCAAGTGGTTGTGTCAATCACGAAGTCATTTGTAAAGGAATCTCTAACAACATATTCTTTCATTATCCAGATGTTAAACATTACATTCATCATGAATCTATCATATAAAGATCCAATCCCACCAAGGACAACCTACCTCAAGTTGTCACCATATGTACAATCCTTCCCCATGTGGGCAAGGGCACGAAGTCCCCAAAACAGTGCCTCTTGATATTGAACAAAACTATAAGATTTGGAACACTCTCTTCGGCACATAGAGAATGAGCAACTTTATCCAAGTAGCATGAAGAATATATTTACTAAGGGGAGAATACGGTAAAATTTCCAAGGGGCAACCATGAAACGGAATCCCCTACAAGTAACTGCACCATTGTATCACTTTTTGGAAACATGGCACTAGAATCAGTATCTGATGAAAAATATATTTCCTCCATATTTGCATCTAGATCTAAACTGTTATCACTGTCCGAAAAGAGTTACAATATTACAATTTGATATCAGAAAGTGAAATTAAATAATCAGAATCTACAGACGGATCCAACGATTACATAGACACCATATATGAATCTAGACTTTCCAAATGAACTATAGGTGAGAAGTTTGCAAAACCTTGAATTGATTTGTTATTGAACAAGCAAAAAATGAACATTTCACATTTCTAGTAAATGTACAGTTTCTGGAAGCATAGTATATTCATGTATTACTGAATTGCACACGATACAACCAATAATGAAGTTCCTCAGGCAAATGCATACCTCCAAGAGAAGTATCCCTTTACATGTATGTGTAGCTTCAAAGCCATGTAACAGGAGGTTAAAGCTTGACTTAATTACAAACGGCTCAGAATCCTAATCGAAAAAGTGAAATTCATATTCTTGGGACAAAAGAATCACCAAATGGGAATCTGATCTTGCAAAGTGCAATTTTGCAAAATTGGAATATTCGAGGCAGCCATTGCAGTTACTCATTTTTCTTGTTTTGTTTCAAAGTGTCTACTGTACATCATTATAGATGATACCGATTTTGCTAAAATGAACTTCGCAAGGTCAGAATCCTAATTAAGATTTCTGCTCCTGAGAAAACAAGTTATCACTTGATTTATTTGGATGCTAATGCAACTAGGGTTTTGGTGAGCGGTTTGAAAGAAAGCCAAGGATTTACCTCCAGTTACATGACTTTGAAGTTATACAATCATGTAACAGGTTTGTTCTTTTGGAGAGTGTGAATGTGCCTAAGGAAGCTCATCATTATGGTATGTAATCGAGTAACATGTGAATATACTATGCTTCCTGAAACTATATATCTTACTAGAAACGTGAAATTAAAGCGGATTTTTGTCTGTCCAATAACAAATCAATATTGGGTTTTACGCACTTTTCACCATCTGTTTCATTTGGAATGTCGAGACTCACAATTATATTCCTCTATAGAATTGGATCCATCATATGATTTTAATGTTTCAGATTCTATTTCCTAGATCTCTTATCCGATCATCATAGCAATTTAGACTTAACTACGTACTCATGTGAACGAATTGAATCACATTTTTCTACTAATACAAATTTGATTCCATGTATTTTGAAAATAATGTCATGTATGGGAGAGTTACTTCTAGACGGCTCTGACTCAAGGGTTCTCCTTTTGGTAACTTAATTACCATTCTCGATCTCCCTATACTATGTACTCTCCATGCCACTTAGATAAAGCTACTCACCAGCTGCCGATGGGAGTGTTCCAAATCTTGTAGTTTTCTTTAAGTTTTGAGAGCCATCATTTTGAAAAAATGTACGCCCGTGCACACATGGGGAAGGCTGATACATATGAAGATTAAAACTTGCGCTTGATTGCACGTCATTGGTGGGAATCTAACAAAATTAGATAGTTTCATGACAAAAGGAAGGTTTAATATATGGACAATGAAAGAATATGGTGTAGGAAAAATCCTGGACTAATGACTTTGTGATTGACACAACCACTTGGGATGTAAACCAAGTACAATTTGATTATAAGCGTACAATATGTCAACTAATGGTTAGGTAGTCATGTTCCAAAAGGCGGAGTTATTTGAGTTTAATTATTTCGGGATTACAAAATCATTCTCCACCAACACTGACTACCTCACTATCCGTTTCACATATTGTACGCTTATAGTTTAAGTGAAGGTAGTTCAAAACCCAAGTCGTTGAGTCAATCACAAAGTCATTTGTCAAGGAATCTCCAACAACATATTCTTTCATTATCCACATATTAAACATTCCATTCATCATGAAACTATCAAATTAAGATCAATTCCCACCAAGGACAACCAACCTCAACTTGTCACCATATGTAAGATCCTTCCGCATGTGGGCAGGAGCAAGTAAGTCCCCAAAACGATGCTTTTTGATATTGAAGAAAAACTATAAGATTTAGAACTCTCTCATCAGCACATAGAGAATGAGTACCTTTACCCAAGTAGCATGAAGATAATTTACTAAGGGGAGAGAACAGTAATATTTCCAAGCGGCAACCATGAACCAGAACCCCCTACAAGTCCCCCTACAAGTAACTGCACCATTGTATCACCTTGTGGTAACATGGCATTAGAATCAGTATATGAAGAAAGATATAGTCCCTCCGTATACGCATCTAGATCTAAACTGTTATCACTATCTGAAAAGAGATACAATATGACAATTTCATATGAGAAAGTGGATTTAAATAATCAAAATCTAAAGATGGATCCAACGATTCCATAGACACCATATCTAAATCTAGACTTTCCAAAGGAACTAGAGGTGAAAAGTGCGCAAAACCTTGAATGATTTGTTATTGAGCAAACAAAAAAAATGCACAACTGACATTTCTAGTAAAATGTAGTGTTTCGAAGCGTAGAATATTTATGTGATACTTGATTGCTGTAAGGTCGCCTGCCTACGGATCCTATCTTGACGCGACGCCGTCCAACGAGTGCGGAATCCTCGTTAGCGGTTTGACGGAAAGACCACGCACACGAAACACAGAGACACACATGATGATAGACGAACACTAGAACGCCCCGACACGTGGTTCTCTCCAAGAACAAACACACAATCTCCTTGCAAGTTCGAGATCGCCTCCGCAATAATCTCTGATCGAATTTTTGGAAAAGTTCTTAATTAAAACAAATTAACCCTTAGTTATAACCCCTGATTCGAACTTGCTCTGGACAAGTTCGACCAGGCCCAAGGCCCTTCGAACTTGTCCTCTATAAGTTCGAACTAGTGATTTGAACTTATCTTTGAACTTATGTTTGAACTTAAGTTTGAACTTATCTTTGAACTTATGTTTGAACTTATCTTTGAACTTATGTTTGAACTTATTGTAAAACATCAATTACAACCAAGTTCAAACATACATACAATCAATATCAAACATATATCAAATATCTAACAAACATGTATCAAAAACATAACAAACATATATCAAACACGTATTAATATGCAATTATGAACAAATTGACTATTACAAAATATAGTCTATAGTTAGACTGCTATCGTCACACAGGATGCACTAACAATTGCACACGATATAACAATGAAGTTCGTCACACAAATGCATACCCTCCAAAAGATTTATCCCTTTACACGAATGTGTTGCTTCGAAGCCATGTAACAGGAGGTTAAAACTTGACTTAATTACAAACGGCTCATCGAAGCTTCGATTTTCATCGGAATCCTTTTCGATCAAGAAAAATTCATATTCTGGGGACAAAAGAATCATCAAATGGGGTTCACATCTTGCAAAGTGCAATTTTGCAAAATTGGAATATTCCAGGTTGCCTTTGCAGTTACTCCTTTTTTCTTGTTTTGTTTCAAAGTATCATCTACTAAACATCATTATAAATGATACCAAATTTGCAAAAATACACTTCGCAAGGTCAGAATCCTATTTAAGATTCCTTCTCCTAAGGAAACAAATTATCACTTGATTGATTTGGATGCTAATGCAACCATGGGTTTTGGTGAGCGGGTCGAAACTTAGCCAAGGTTTTACCTCCCGTTACATGACTTTGAAGTTATACAATCATGTAATGGGTTTGTTCTTTTGGAGGGTGTGAATGTGCCTAAGGAGGCTCATCATTATGGTATGCAATCCAGTAACACATGAATATACAATGCTTGCTAAAACTATATATCTTACTAGAAACATGAAATTAAAGCTGATCATTATGGTATCCAATTACAAATCAATTTAGGCTTTAGGCCCTTTTCACCATCTATTTCATTTGGAGTATCCAGATTCACAATTGTATTCCTATATAGAATTGGATCCATCGTATCATTTTTAATGTGGTTTCAAATTCTAATTTCTAGATCTCTTATCCGATCATCATAGCAATTTAGACATAGCTATGTATTGATATGAAGGAATTAAATCACATTTTTTTCAAATACAAATTCTGACTCCATGTATTCTGAAAATAAAGTCATGCATGGGAGAGTTACCTGTAGGTGGTGGCTCTGACTCAAGGGTGCTCCTTTTGGTAACTTAATTAACATTTTCGATCTCCCCAAACTATATACTCTCCATGCTACTTAGATAAAGCTATCCACCAGCTGCCCGATGGGAGTGTTCCAAATCTTGTAGTTTTCTTTAAGTTTGAGAGCCATCATTTTGGAAAAATGCTCGCCCTTGCACACATGGGGAAGGCTCATACATACGAAGATTAAAACTTGAGCGTGGTTGCAGGTATTTGGTTGGAATTTAACGAAATTAGATAGTTTCATGACAAAAGGAAGGTTTAATATATGGACAATGAAAGAATACGGTGCTGACTTTGTGATTGACACAACCACCTGGGATGTAAAGCAAGTTCAATATGATTATAAGCATACAATATGCCGAACTAATGGTTAGGTAGTCATGTTCCATGAAGACGGAGTTATTTGAGTTTAATTTTTGTATGAAAAAAATAGTTGAAATATTTCCGCAAACTAAAGTGGTGGTTCATACTTGTTTAATGTCATTGTGGGATTTTATAAATTGAGAAATAACAACATGATGGAGGGAAATTTGGGATCAAGTATGAACTTACAAGTTTAAGATTATTTTTCCTTTTAGTAAATTAACATCATTTATGACATGTTATATTATATATGTGGGTTTGCCCAGTCGATATAGGATATATGGGTTGATCCAATAAAGTGCTAAGATTACGAGAACATATGATATTCCAGATGCCCTAATCCGTCAACCTTTTTAATTTATATGTAGCATTTAAGCAAGAATATTAGACTTATAGCATAGGACTTGCAACTCTATAATACAGTATCTAATTTGTAGTGATAATTCAATATTTCATGCAATTCAATCAATCTAAACAAAATTATGACCGTATAACAACAATCACAATCCGTCGAATGATTAATTGAGAGAAGAATATTACATTGAGTTCTTCAACATTATTGCAAAGCACTCCTTCTCTCTCCTCTTCTAAATTCATATAATTCTATTGTGTCAACTGTATTCTCTCCAACTTACTCCTATTTATATACACACTACAAATATTGTGTACCAACAATCAAACCCCTGAACAATTACAAGATATTGTTTTCAACTCTATTTGTTGGGAAATAATCTAAGTATGTAAAGCTGTTAGTTAGATTTCTCAAGCTGTTAGTAGTATTTCTGTGTAATTACAAAGTTCGAGCTGCCAATTCAACAAACTCATGTTGCTAGTTCAAAAGTTCAAGTTGCCAGAGTTAAAAGTTCAAGCTGCTCAACAGATTGATAACAGAAAGTGCTGAAATTCAGGAAGTGATATATATTTCAAGATTTGAAGATCTTCCAAGCATATCTTCTACCAAAGAAAACAGAGTCCGTCAAGGAAACAATCAGAAGGCTATAAATATAGATAGACTAGGTCTGTCTATTGTGAATCGTGGTGCTTAAGTTTTTCATTATTGTCATTGCATTCTGATAACTTTCTCAAGCCTCTAAGGTTGTAAAACCCTAAGAACAATCTGTGTTCTTCGTCTAATCAAAACAGATTAAAGGTGATTGTAATCAGAGATTTTTTGTCAATATAAAGGTTTTGATATTGGTTATGTTTATTTGAATATGTGTTCTATATTGTTCTGAAAGTTTTCTTAAAACAGTTAAGTGTTATTCCACGAACTTTTTAATTGGACTTTGATTCAAAACAAGGTTATTGGTTTAAACTCTGATCTATTAAACCAGTTAATCTTAGGTGATTTTGATCCTGACAAGTGGTATCAGAGACAGGTTTTTATTTGTTATTCTTTGTTTTCAAAGTCAGAAACTTTCTCCGTCTAAAATTTTGTTTTTCTGCAATGGAGTTTGAAAATAGAAGTAGTGGATCTGGGCAATGACTCAAAGTGCCTATGCTCAAACCCACTGAGTTCGAGATGTGGAAACTCAGGATTCAACAGCATATTCAATGCATTGACTATGCCCTATGGGAAGCTGTTGAAAATCCTCCTGCAGTTGATCCTGAACTAGACGCTGAGGGCAAACCAAAAACCTCCAAAAACTGAGATTGAAAGAAAGGCTAGAATGAATGAAGTCAAAGCTCTTACTCTTTTACAAATAGCCATTCCTAATGCTTATCAACATCAGTTTAAAAAGTTCTATACTGCTCTTTCTCTTTGGCTTGCTTTAGAGAAAAGATTTGCTGGCAATGCCAGCAACAAAAGGAACCAAAAGGATCTTTTGAAATAGCATTATGAAAACTTTTCTGGTTGCAAGAATGAAAACCTTACTCAAATTTTTGATAGGTTTAATAAGCTGATAGGTGAGTTGGAGAGCGCTAAAGTCAGCCTGGATTAAGATGAAGTAAACAGAAAATTCCTTAGATTTCTTGGTGAAGAATGGACAGTCTTTGCTGCCCAATGGAGAACCAACGATACTCTAGATGAAATACAGTTGGATGACCTCCACAACAGCCTGAGAGTGTTTAAATCTGAAATTGAAAATAAAAAGAAATCTTTTTCTTACAATCAAAACACTGCTCTGCTATCATCAGCATTAACTGATAAATCAAACTGTTGTGATTGTTTTTCAAATGCTGATGGTAACTATTCTGAGGTTCATTATGAAGCATTTGTTGCAAGTGATGGACTTTTTGCTCTTAATGCAGAAGATCTAGAACAAATCCATCCATATGATTTAGAAGAGATTGACTTAAAGTGGCAACATGCTATGTTGACTCTGAGGGCCAAAAGATTTCCGAAAAGGACTGGCAGACCAAACTTTCAAGCCAGAACAGAAGGCAAGCCAGCATTTGACAAATCAGAGGTTGAGTGCTTCAAATGCCACAAACTTGGCTATTTTGCTAGAGAGTGCAGATCACAAGGTCAGCAGCCACGAAGACCCCAGCAAACCAGTCAAACATCATCTTCACAAGCTCTTGTCTCTCAATAAGACAATGTGTTTGACTGGAGTGACAAGACAGAAGAGGAGTTTCTGAATCAAGCTCTTATGGCTGAAACTACAACTGTCACTTCCACTGAACTACCATCTGTGGTAAATGCTAAACTCTGCTATCAAACATGCAAAAATATGGTTAAAAAGTACAGAGATCATAATGAGAGCATGTGCAAAACTCTAGCTAAGATGGAAGAAAGGAGATATGAGTATATGCAGGCAATAAAGGATCTTGAAAAACAGATCAATGACTATAAGGATAATGAAATTCAGATGGGACATGATAGAACATATCATGAGTGGGAGAAAAAGGAACTAAATGAGAAAATACAGACCCTAAATAAGAAATTAGATGAGGCTGAACAGAAGGTGTTAGAAGCTAACAAGAAAGTAGAATCAATAAACATAGACTTGGGCAGCTTCAAGCTGGCAAATCAAAAGCTAGAACACCTAATGGAAGTCCAATTTAAAGATACCGTAAAATCTCAACTAAATCCCAAGGAAGGGATAGGATATAATGCTACTCCACCTCCATACAACAATAAATACATTCATCCTATGAGTGAAGTTGCTGATAGGCTTGTGAATGAACCATTAGATGAGACAATGAAAATTGTAGATCCTATCCTTGAGGACAAGCCTGAACCTAAAGAAGAATTGGTTTCCAATGAAGGGTATAAGAGTAAGGAAGCTAAGAGTGACTCCAAAATCATGAGTGCACCTATAGGACCTCATGTTTCCAACTCTATCAGAACCAACAGTCTGAAAGGAAAATAGAAGTTGAGTGAATGCAATCATGCTCCTCAAACTATAATATTGCATCTTCTTCCAAAATAACTAAAAAGGGTAAAAATGTTCCAGTTTGGACATGCCAAAAGCATGGTGTCCAAAAGTTTCCCACACAGCAGCAGGTAAAGGGAAATTAAAGGTACAAGAACCAGTTATGGTCACACAAAACTGATTCCCCTATCAAAACAATCAAAAGATGTTTCCACTGTGGCAGAAAAAACCATTTGGCCAGGCATTGTTTATATAAACCACCTGTTGCACAGCAGCCTGTGTTTCAAAAACATGCCATTGCTCAAAATTCAAAAGTTCCAAAGGCCTCAAAACCTGTCACCCCAGTTCCAAAGAAGATAGTTGATCACAGGTTCTAATAAAACAACAAAAGGCAGCCTATACACCAAAACAAGTTTTAGTAAAATCAAAATCAAGCATGAAAAAGGTGTGGTGTGTTAAAGGCAAAAAAACACAGATCAAACTGCTAATGCAAAGGTTGAAACTGTTAAGTCAAAAGTTGGAACTGGTAGTGCAAATTCAGAAACTGCTGGCACTCAACATCCAGTTCCAACTGCTAAGTCAAAAACTGGAACTGGTAGTGGAACATCTGAGACTGTTAAAGAAAAGGATGGAAAGAACACCTGGATACCTCATGTCATAACTAAATTCTCCTCACCGAGTCAACCAGTGGATCTCACTAAGTTTAAAAAGACACAAACCGTATTTAGTTTTGTCAATGCACAAGGACAACCCAAAACCAATTTGGTTTGGGTTTACTCCACTAGTAACTAAGCTTTTGTTGTGCAGGTCAACCACAGGACCCAACATAAGACAAGATGGCATATGGACAGTGGATGCTTTAGGCACATTACAGGCAACTCTGAATGCTTGTCAAATTTCAAAAGCTTTAAAGGAGGGTTTGTTGCATTTGGAGGAAATTCCAAAGGAGGTAAGGTAATAGGTAAAGGTACTGTCAAAGCAGGCAATATGATATTCAATGATTTTTTGTATGTTGAACAACTAAAGTATAATTTGTTAAGTGTGTCTCAAGTTTGTGACAAACAAAACATTGTTTTGTTCATAGACTCTGAATGCATTGTCTTTTCAAAAGAATTTGAAATACCTGAAAATCTAGTCTTAATCAGAACACCAAGAAAGGACAATGTCTACTGTTTGGTCACAGAACTTTTATCCAAATCAAAAACTTTAAGCTGTTTAATATCCAAAGCATCATCAAATGAGTCTGCTCTTTGGCACAGAAGGATGTGTCACATGAACTTCAAATCCATGAATGTTTAGTCAAAAATAAGTTGGCAAGAGGTTTACCACAGAATGAGTTCATATGTGATGATCATTGTGTGGCTTGTCTCAAAGGCAAGCAACACAAAACTTCTCATAAGGCCAAGGAAGTAAATTCAATCTCATTTGCTCTTCATCTTATTCATATGGATCTTTTTAGTCCAACATCTGTTTTGAGTTTGAATAAAAGAGCCTACTATTTAGTTATTGTTGATGATTTCACCAGGTTTACATGGGTTTATTTTCTTAGGACTAAGGATGAAACTCCTGAGTTGGTCAAATCCTTTATTCTAAAAATTGAAAACCAATCTAACTTAAAAGTTAAGGTGATCAGGTCAGACAATGGAACTAAATTTAAGAATCATATCCTACACAGTTTATGTTAGTCAAAAGGAATTGCAAGGCAGTTTAGTGCACCTAGAACTCCATAGCAAAATGGTGTAGCTGAAAGGAAAAATAGAACACTAATAGAGGCTGCTAGAACCATGCTAGCTGATTCCAAATTGCCAATGACCTTCTGGACAGAGGTAGTAAATACAGCCTGTTATGTTCTAAATAGGGTTCAAGTTGTTTAGTCACAAGGGAAAACTCCCTATGAGTTATTCCATCACAGGATTCCCTTAGTAGCCTTTCTAAAACCTTTTGACTGTTCATGCACTATCCTCCATACTAAAACTCACTTAGGTTAGTTTGAAAGTAAGGCTGAAGAATGATTTTTTGTAGGATACTCTATTCAAAGCAAATCCTATAGGGTATATAACAGTGTGTCTAAAACTATTGAAGAAAGTGCCAATGTTGAGTTTAATGAAAACACTACAAATGTCAAAGGCACTGGTCCTGATTGGTTGTTTGATTTAGATTCACTAACAAATTCTCTGAGCTTTGTTGAGTATTCTGCAGGAGCTGTTGGAAACAGTGTAGAAACTGCCAGTACAAATTCTCATGCTGGTAACACAAACATTCAAGTTGTTGGCACAAAGTTTCCAACTTTTGAAGATTCTTATAAATGGGATGAGTATACTGTACTACCACTTCTCTCTTGTGACCCACCTGAGGTCTTGATTTACCAACAAGACATACATACAGAGTTTGAAGCGCCAATCCCAAGTCCTGTAGTAACAGCTCCTACCAATAGGGAAACAGTTACATCTCCAGATCAGACTGTTACCGAAGCAGAATCATCAAGTGGTGCAGAAGGTGATGATACAAATCTGGGGGAGCTCATTTCAGACAAAAAGTGAACCTCCACTCAGGGTTCACAAATATCATCCTCTTAACCAGATCATGGGAGATCCACGCACTCCTGTGCAAACAAGGACAATGATTCACAAGGAATCAACGGCTACTGAATCAGCAGTCCCTGCATTCAGTCTAGCTGCCTTTTAACATGCATGCTTCATGTCACAATTAGAACCAAAGAAGGCTTCTGAAGCACTGAAGGATCCATCTTGGATTGAGGCAATGCAAGAAGAACTTTCGCAATTCAAGATTCAGAATGTGTGGACACTAGTTGACTTTCAAGATCAAAATACCTAAGATTAACTGGTTTTAATAAATCATTGTGTAAACCAATAACCTTGTTTTTGAATCAAAGTTCAATTAAGAAGTTGGCGGAATAACACTTAATTGTTTTAAAAAACTTTTAGAATAAATAACAGATAAATATAATCAAAATCAAATCCTTTATATTGCCAAAATCACTGATTACAATCACCTCTAATCTGTTTGATTAGACGAAGAACACTAATTGTTCATAGGGTTTTACAACCTTAGAGGCTTGAGAAACTTTATCAGAAAGCAATTACAATGAAACACACAATTACCGAACTTGCACGTACAGACTTACAATAGAAAGACCTAGTCTATCTATATATATAGCCTTCTGATTTGTTTCCTTGATGAACTCTGATTTCTCTGGTAGGAGATATGCTTGGAAGATATTTAAATCTTGAAATATATATCACTTACTGAATTTTAACACTTTCTGTTGTTAATCAGTTGAGCAGCTTGAACTTTTAACTCTGGCAGCTTGAACTTTTTAACTAGAAGCTTGAACTTGTTGAACTAGCAGCTTGAACTTTGTAATTACACAGAAATACTACTAAAAGTTTGAGAAATCTAACTAACAGCTTGACATACTTATAATATTTCCCAACAATCTCCCCCTAACTTAAATTCTTTACATAAGACATTAAGTTTCTGTACAAATAAGGAAATAAAATAAAGTAAAACTATTATATACAAACTAAGGCATCCAAAAACTTACAACTGTGAAAGTTTCTGCCTTATAGCTTTTATGAATTCTCTCTTCAACTCCACTTGATCACAATCAATCTTCATGGAGCTCATTTGGAGTAGCCATGCCTTTGGTAAATTGAGAAATTCAAAATTGTAAAACCTGCTGGATCTGTCTGCAAGCTTGAGTCTATATTTCATTAGTTTTGCATATAAATCAACCTGTACAATCTTTATTTCCTTGGCAGCTTCTATATCTACTCTGGTAGATTCTGGGTCAAAAATGCTTCTGAGATATTTCAAATTTTGTTGTACCCATACAATTGGTGACCTAGAGTGACTGGCAGCTCCAATATGATGCATTTGTGATAGTTCATCTCTATTCAGTCTCTGTACCACGTGGATTAGACTTTTAAATTCTTCCTCTGGACCAGCCTCTCTTTTGATTACAAAATGATACACTAAATCAATGTCATCCATTGACTTAGCATACCAGTAAGGAATAGGAGGTTTAGAGAAGTCATGCTGATCCAGGACCTTTTCAATTTCCATAGCCTTTTGCAGCTGTTGTTCAAACATCACTCTTTTTACCTGATCAAACTTTGCTTGTTGAATGGTTTCAGATTGAGGATCATTAGCAACAGTTTGAACTTGGACTTGTTGGGAGGCTGTGGATTCTTTTTCTTTCTCCTTTTCTTTGTCATATAAATTACTTTTGATATCCTAGTTGTAGCAGAGAAATTTATCAAAAATCTTCTGTGTTCTGCCTTTGAATGCCCTATTGGCCTTTTTCTCTTCCTTTGATTATCCTTGACCACAAACCCTCTTAGGTAATCTCCTAAGGTTTCATCATCTCCCATTGGTTCAAGGGTTTGCTGGTCTAGGATCTCATCTTGTTCTTCTGCTACTTTCCTTGCCAGTTCCGCATCATGGGCAACTTGGGCTTCTTTAGAAATGAATTTGATCTTTGGAGGCTCAATTAGAATACCCTTTCCCTTGTCTTTGGAAGATGATATTGTGGGTTGGACTGCTGGGGCTAGAGCTTGGGGACCATCTTTGATAACCATTCCACTTGATTTGCTGGGAACAGCTTGAGCTTCTACACTAACAGCTTGAGAAACTGTTGGGACTGTTAGCCTAGAAAATGAAGCTGTTTGGACTGGATGAGGGATATCCTGATTCTCCCCCTTTTTGGATGCATTGGTTTGGCCAGGAGGACCAAAAACCTTTGCAAGCAGAGATTGAACCATCTTCTCGAGCAGGATAATCTTGTTTCCACACAGAGTGAAACCAAGATGAAACTGATCAAGGCGCTGTTGTTGTGCTGCTGTGAGTTGTTGTACGGCTGTGATTTGAGATCCCTGTGCAGCAATAATGGATTTGTAATGTTCCAAAATGGCTACAACAGGTTTCAGCTGTTGATCCGTCAAAGCCATAAGTTGCAGACTAGCCTCAAGATCTTCAAATGATAGTGGTATTTGAGATCTATCACTGGCATGAATTCCAGAAGTAGAAACATCTGGGCCCCTTTTTTCTTGGTACTGGGGACTTCCAAAAGGTGCTTGCACACCCTTTGTTTCCATGGGTGTGGTCTTAGAGATGTTGATACTGTCCTGTGCCTCTTGTGTAGAGACATCAGTAGTACCCGCCACAAAGCCCATACGAACATCCTCTGATGGTATGTTCACCTCCAAGTTGAGGGTGGGAGTATCCGCATTGGGTTCCCTCTCGATATTCTATGCAAGAGTGTCCCTCTGCACAGGGCTATTTGGATCTTGGAATTGGACTGAGGAGGAAGGAGCTCCTACAACCCTTTTGTCATTTATACATGTTCAGTGAGGGGGCTGGGGATGTATGTATAATAGAAGGAGCAGAGGAAGTATATGTATCATGGGGAGTGGGTTGGGGTCCTGGGGGTGAAGCAGTAATGGATGGCTGAGCCTGCTCAGGACCCTCTCCTCTATTTCTTGGATTGATCACCTGCATTAAAGAAGGCAATGGGACATCCACATTGTGAAAATTGGCACTTGGTTTCAAAAGCCTTTTAATAGTAGGTAAAGAGTGCCTATGAGAAACATGTATCCTTTTATGTATTTTAAAATTATTGCAAAACTTTGCAATTATTTCTGCCAAAAACCGTGGATACATCAAAAATATCCCATTCTTTAGGGCATGGTGCCTTAACATCCCTTGAAAAGTCATATTTGAAAAATTAAACTGTTGGCCTGTTGATAAGCACACTAAGGCAGTGGCAATATTTGAAGAAAATTCAGACCAACTGGTTCTTTTTGGGCTCATACACTGCTGAATAATATGCACAAGATATTTCCATTTAGGACCAAAATGTGCTTTGTAGAAGGTAAAAGAATCAGTAGGGCCCCTATACCCAATAGCAAAAAGACCCTCATGTTAAGTAGTAAGAGAGAGATCAGATATACTTGTGGCATCTTGAAGATGCAGAAGTTGGCGTGTTGTTTTCTCAGTGATGGTAATTGGGTTACCATCAATGATTGATGCAAAAGAAGTGACTCCATTAATGGTATTGAAAGTGGAGGATTTCCAGAACTGCTCTATGTGTGAGACGTAGATGGTAGGATTGACAGTTAGAGCATAATGGATATGGGAACCACGAAGAAAATGCATCATGTCATGGAATGGTTGTAGTTCAACATGTTTGAGAGAGTAGGGTAGGTAGTTATGTTTTTTGACAAACTCCATTTGAGATCAAGACGGTGATTTAGGGTTTGGAACGACTGTGTGAGAATCGCTCAGAGAGAGAAGATGAAAAGATTGTGGAAGATATTTTTGCAACTGGTAGTTACAATTGAACGAAACTGGGACTTTAAAGGTTTTGGGTTTTTTAAAATATCTAGTCCCGCACACAATCTTATGGAGAATGACTGAATTACCCTACACACTTGACAGACCAAGTGAAACAACTAACAGTTCGAGAAAATGAACTAGCACCTTGAGAATATTCTCAAGCTGTTAGTTGCAAATTAAGCATCATTTGATGAAACAATGTCTCCCCCTTAACTAAGCACATTTAATAAGTATGTTCCTTATAAAATAAGAGCGAATAATGAAAAACAAATTAATCTATATTAACCATAACAATATTTGATACTAGAAAGGTGAATCTTCCTACATCAAATGGTTTTGTAAATAGATCAGCTAACTGATCATCTGTATGAATTTTGGTAACTTGGATTAATTTCTTCTCATTACAGTCCGTTATAAAATGAAATCTAATGTCGATGTGCTTGGTTTTGGGAAATTTCACTGGATGTTGTACAATGCTTATTGCACTTGAATTGTCAATATAAATAGGAGTAGATAGAAAGTTCATATCATAGTCTCTCAGTTGGTTCTGAATCCACATTACTTGGGAACAGCAGCTGGCAGCTGGAACGTATTCTGCCTCAGTAGATGAAGTGGAGACTGTGGTCTGCTTTTTGCAATGCCAAGAGACTAGTCTTACTCCTAGATATTGACATCCACTAGTTGTTGACTTTTTGTCTATGTTGCAACCTCCATAGTCATTGTCAGAATAAGCTGTTAGTTCAAGAGGAGAGTCCTTAGGATACCATAGGCCCAATTTTGGTTGGCCCTTGAGATATCTAAAGATTCTCTTAACAGCAAACAAATGTGAATCCTTTGGAGCACATTGAAACCTGGCACACACACAAACAGCAAACATTATATAAGGTCTAGAAGATGTGAGATACATTAGGGAACCTATCAAGGATCTATATAAATGAATATCCACATCCACTCCTTCTTTATCCGCATCAAGCTGCTTATGAGTGTCCATTGGTGTGCTTGCCACTTTGGTGTCATTGTATCCAAACTTTTCCAGGATGTCATTCACATACATTGATTGACTTATAAAAATTCCAGTAGATTTTTGCTTGACCTGCAATCCTAGTAACAAAGTTAGTTCCCCCATTGAACTCATTTGAAACTTCTTATGCATTAAAGTTTCAAACTCCTTGCACAGAGTGTCACTTGTTGACCCAAAGATGATATCATCAACATAGATCTGAACAAGAAGAATCTCTGATATGATGGATTTTGTGAATAATGTCTTGTCCAGAGTACTTCTTTTGAATCCATTCTGTAGAAGATATGAAGACAAAGTATCATACCATGCTCTTGGGGCTTGGTGGAGTCCATAGAGGGCTTTGTCTAACTTGTAGACTCTGTCTGGATACTTATAATCCTCAAATCCAGGGGGTTGACACACATAAACCTCTTCTTCGATTGTACCATACAAGAATGCAGATTTCACATCCATTTGGTACACTTTGAACCCTTTGAAGCTGGCATAAGCTAGAAACAGTCTGATGGCTTCTATCCTTGCTACTGGGGCAAAGACATCCTCATAATCTATTCCTTCTTCTAGAGTATATCCTTGAGCTACCAACCTTGCTTTGTTCTTGATCACTACACCTCTCTCATCCTTCTTGTTTCTGAAATCCCATCTTGTACCAATTGCCCTCTTACCTTTAGTCAAGTCAACTAGAGTCCATACATTCTGAATCTTGAATTGCAAAAGTTCGTCTTGCATTGCCTCAATCGAAGACGGATCTTTCAGAGCCTCAGATGCCTTCTTTGGCTCCAATTGTGACATGAAGCATGCATGTTCAAAGGCAGCTAGACTAAATTCAGGGACCGTTGATTCAGCATCAGCGGAATCCTTGTGAACCATTGTCCTTGTCTGCACAGGAGTGCATGGGTCTCCAATTATCTGTTTGAGAGGATGATACTTGTAAACCCTGAGTGTTGGTTCTCTTTCTGTCGGAAATGAGCTTCCCAGATTTGTATCATCACCTTCAGCACCACTTGGGGATTCTGCTTTAGTAACAGTTTGATCAGAAGATGAGACTGTTTCCCTATTGGAAGGAGATGTTACTTCAGGGCTTGGGATTGGCACATCACACTCTGTATTTATGTCTTGTTGATCAATCAGGACCCCTGGTGGGTCACAAGAAAGAAGTGGCAGTACAGTGTACTCATCCCATGTAGCAGAATCTCTAGTTGTTGGAAACTTTGTGCCAACAGCTTGAATATTTGTGGTACCAGCATGAGAATTTGAGTTGACAGTTTCAACACTGTTTCCAGCAGTTCCTGCAGTATACTCAACAAAGCTCAGAGAATTTGTTAGTGAATCTAAATCAAACAAGCAATCAGGACCAGTGCCTTTGATATTTGCAGTATTTTCATTAAACTCAACATTGGCCCTTTCTTCAATGGTTTTAGACACATTGTTATACTATAGGCTTTGCTTTGAATACAGTAACCTGCAAAGAAACCTTCTTCATCCTTACTTTCAAACTTTCCTAAGTGAGTTTTAGTATTTAGGATAGTGCATGAACAGCCAAAAGGTTTTAGGAAGGCTACTAAGGGAATCCTGTGATGGAATAACTCATATGGAGTTTTCCCTTGTGACTGAACAATTTGAACCCTATTTAGCACATAACAGCCTGTATTTACTGCCTCTGCCCAGAAGGTCATTGGCAGTTTGGAATCAGCTAGCATGGTTTTAGCAGCCTGTATTAGAGTTCTATTCTTCCTTTCAGCTACACCATTTTGTTATGGTGTTCTAGGTACACTATATTGCCTTGCAATGCCTTTACTCTCACAGAAACTGTTTAGGATATGATTTTTAAACTCAGTTCCATTGTCTGACCTGATCATTTAAACCTTTAAGTTTGATTGGTTTTCAATCTTAAGAATAAAAGATTTGACTAGCTCAGCAGTTTCATCCTTAGTCCTATGAAAGTAAACACATGTAAACCTGGTGAAATCATCAACAATGACTAAACAGTAAGCTCTTTTATTCAAACTCAAAACAGATGTTGGACCAAAAAGATCCATATGAATAAGATGAAGAGCAGATGAGATTGAATATACTTCTTTGGCCTTATGAGAAGTTTTGTGTTGCTTGCCTTTGACTCATGCTACACAATGATCATCGCAAATGAACTCCTTCTGTGGTAAACCTCTTACCAAGTTATTTTTGACTAAAACATTCATACATTTGAAGTTCCTGTGACACATCCTTCTGTGCCAAAGAGCAGACTCATTTGATGATGCTTTGGATATTAAACAGCTTAAAGTTTTTGATTTGGATAAAAGTTCTGTGACCAAACAGTAGACATTGTCCTTTCTTGGTGTTCTGACTAAGACTAGATTTTCAGGTATTTCAAATTCTTTTGAAAAGACAATGCATTCAGAGTCTATGAACAAAACAATGTTTTGTTTGTCACAAACTTGAGACACACTTAACAAATTATACTTTAGCTGTTCAACATACAAAACATCATTGAATATCATATTGCCTGCTTTGACAGTACCTTTACCTATTACCTTACCTCCTTTAGAATTTCCTCCAAATGCAACAAACCCTCCTTTAAAGCTTTTGAAATTTGACAAGCATTCAGAGTTGCCTGTCATGTGCCTAAAGCATCCACTGTCCATATGCCATCTTGTCTTATGTTGGGTCCTGTGGTTGACCTGCACAACAAAAGCTTCGTTACTAGTGGAGTAAACCCAAACCAAATTGGTTTTGGGTTGTCCTTGTGCATTGACAAAACTAAATACGGTTTGTGTCTTTTTAAACTTAGTGAGATCCACTAGTTGACAGATGGTTTATATAAACAATGCCTGGCCAAATGATTTTTCTTGCCACAATGGAAACATCTTTTGACTGTTTTGATTAGAGAACCAGTTTTATGAGACCATAACTGGTTCTTGTTCCTTTGATTTCCCCTCACCTGCTGCTGTGTGGGAAACTTTTGGACACCATGCTTTTGGCATGTGCATATTGGAACAGTCTTACCCTTTTTATTTGTTTTTGAAGAAGATGCAATGTTACAGTTAGAAGGTACAGAAACATGTGGAGCATTATTGCATACATTCATCTTCTTTTTTCCTTTCACACTGTGAGTTTTGATGAAACTGGAAGTAGGAGTTTCTATAGGTTCACTCATTGTTTTGAAGTTACTCTCAACTTCTTTACACTCACAGCCTTTATTTGGAATCAATTCTTCTTTAGCTTCAGGCTTGTCTTCAAGGATAGGATCTACAGTTTTCATTGTCTCATCTAATGGTTCATTCACAAGCCTATCAGCAACTTCACTCAAAGGATGAATATATTTGTTGTTGTATGGGGTGGAGTAGCTTTATATCCTATACCTTCCTTGGGATTGAGTTGAGATTTTACCCTATCTTTAAATTGGACTTCCATTAGGGTGTTCTAGCTTTTGATTTGCCAGTTTGAAGCTACCCAAATCTATATATATAGAATCTACTTTCTTGTTAGCTTCTAACACCTTCTGTTCAGCCTCAACTAGTTTCTTATTTAGGGTATCTATTTTCTCATTCAGTTCCTTTTTCTCCCACTCATGGTATGTTCTATCATGGCCCATCTGAATCTCTTTATCCTTACAGTCATTGATATGTTTTTCAAGATCTTTAATAGCCTGCATATACTCATATCTCCTCTCTTCCATCTTAGCTAGAGTTTTGCACATGCTCTCATTATGATCTCTGTACTTTTTAACCGTATTTTTGTATGTTTGAGAATAGAGTTTAGCATTTACCTTAGATGGTAGTTCAGTGGAAGTGACAGTTGATGTTTCTGCCATAAGAGCTTGATTTTAAAACTCTTCTTCTGTCTGATCACTCCAGTCAAATACATTGTCTTCTTGAGAGACAAGAGCTTGTGAGGATGAAGTTTGATTTGATTGTTGGGGCCTTGGTGGCTGCTGGCCTTGGGATCTACACTCTCTAGCAAAGTGGCCAAGCTTGTGGCATTTAAAACACTCAACCTTTTATTTATCAAATGCTGGCTTGCCTTCTGTTCTGGCTTGAAAGTTTGGTCTGCAAGTTCTTTTCAGAAATCTTTTGGCCCTCATAGTCAACATAGCGTGTTGCCACTTTAAGTCCATCTCTTCTAAATCATCTGCATGAAATTGTTCAAGATCTTCAGCATTAAGAGCAAAAAGTCCATCACTTGCAACAAATGCTTCATAATGAACTTCTGAAGAGTTACCATCAGCACCTGAAAAAGAATCACAACAGTTTGATTTATCAGTTAATGCTGATGACAGCAAAGCAGTGTTGTGATTGTAAGAAAAGGATTTCTTTTTATTTTCAATTTCAGATTCAAACACTCTCAGGCGGTTGTAAAGGTCATCCAACTCTATTTCATCTAGAGTGTCTTTGGTTCTCCATTGGGCAGCATAGACTGTCCATTCTTCACCAAGAGATCTGAGAAATTTTCTGTTTACTTCATCTTGATCCAGACTGACTTTAGCACTCTCCAATTCGCCTATCAGCTTGTTATACCTAACAAAAATCTGAGTAAGGTTTTCATTCTTGCCACCAGAAAAGTTTTCATACTGCTGTTTTAAAAGATCCTTTTGATTTCTTTTGGTGCTAGCATTGCCAGCAAATCGTTTCTCTAATCCAAAGAGAATGAGCAATATAGAACTTTTTAAACTGATGTTGGTAAGCATTAGGAATGGCTATTTGTAAAAGAGTAAGAGCTTTCATTTCATTCATTCTAGCCTTTTTTTTCAATCTCAGTTTTTGGAGGTGTTCTTTTAGGTTTGCCCTCAGCATCTTGTTCAGGATCAACTGCAGGAGGATTTTCAACAGCTTCCCATAGGGCATAATCAATAAATTGAATGTGCTGTTAAATCCTGAGTTTCCACATCTCGAACTCAGTGGGTTTGAGCATATGTACTTTGAGTCTTTGCCCAGATCCACTACTGCTATTTTCAAATTCCATTGCAGAAAAATAAATTTTTAAAAAAAAAAGTTTCTGACTTTGAAAACAAAGAATAACAAATAAAAACCTGTGGCTCTGATACCACTTATGAAGATCAAAATCACCTAAGATTAACTGGTTTTAATAAATCAGAGTTTAAACCAATAACCTTGTTTTGAATCAAAGTCCAATTAAGAAGTTTGCGGAATAACACTTAATTGTTTTAAGAAAACTTTCAGAATAAATAACAGATAAATATAATCAAAATCAAATCCTTTATATTGCACAAATCACTGATTACAATCACCTCTAATCTGTTTGATTAGACGAAGAACACTAATTGTTCTTAGGGTTTTACAACCTTAGAGGCTTGAGAAACATTATCAGAAAGCAATTACAATGAAACACAGAATTACAGAACTTGCACGTACAGACTTAAAATAGAAAGACCTAGTCTACTATATATATAGCCTTCTGATTTGTTTCCTTGATGAACTCTGATTTCTCTGGTAGTAGATATGCTTGGAAGATATTCAATTCTTGAAATATATACCACTTCCTGAATTTCAGCACATTCTGTTGTTAATCAGTTGAGCAGCTTGAGCTTTTAACTCTGGCAGCTTGAACTTTTTAACTAGCAGCTTGAACTTGTTGAACTAGCAGCTTGAACTTTGTAATTACACATAAATACTACTAACAATTTGAGAAATCTAACTAACAGCTTGACATACTTAGAATATTTCCAAAAATAAGAAAGATGAGAGAGGTGTAGTGATCAAAAACAAAGCAAGGATGGTAGCTCAAGGATACACTCAAGAAGAAGGAATAGACTATGACGATGTCTTTGCCCCAGTAGCAAGGGTAGAAGCCATCAGACTGTCCCTAGCCTATGCAAGTTACAAAGGATTCAAGGTGTACAAAATGGATGTGAAATTTGCATTTCTATATGGTACAATTGAAGAAGAGGTTTATGTGTGTCAACCCCCTGGATTTGAAGACAATAAGTATCCAGACAGAGTCTACAAGTTACACGAAGCACTCTATGGGCTTCACCAAGCTCCAAGAGCATGGTATGACACTTTGTCTTCATATCTACTACAGAATGGATTCAAGATAGGTACTCTGGACAAGACACTATTCATAAAGTCCATCAAATCAGAGATTCTTCTTGTTCAAATCTATGTTGATGACATCATCTTTGGATCAACAAATGACATTTTGTGCAAGGAATTTGAGACTTTGATGCACAAAAAGTTTCAAATGAGTTCAATGGGGGAACTAACTTTCTTTCTAGGATTGCAGGTCAAGCAGAAACCTACTGGACCTTTCATAAGTCAATCAAAGTATGTGAATGATATCCTGGAAAAGTTTGGATACAAGGACACCAAGGTCGCCAGCAGACCAATGGACACTCAAAAACAGCTTGATGCAGATAAAGTAGGAGTGGATGTGGATATTCATTTGTACAGATCCTTGATAGGTTCACTAATGTGTCTTACATCTTCTAAACCTGATATAATGTTTGTTGTTTGTGTTTGTGCCAGGTTTCACCGCATGAATTTGTCAAGGCGTACGCCGCTCACCTCAAGTGGTCCAACATGGTTTGTCTTTTCTGTTCTTTTCCTATCTAATGATCGAAGATCTTAGGAGGTTTGCATCTATGTATGCCATATCACCAGATTATTGTTTTTTGTGCTTTCGTTAATGGACGTGATACCATATACATTCGTGGTTTGATCTACCGTACGAACGTTTATTCTCGTTAATATCATTGTTTTTGAGTCTGTTTCTCGCTTAAATTCATATGCAATTGCCCTTTTAACCGTTTAATGTGTCTATTCATCATCAATGTATGAACTCTTACGTGTTTTGATTAGTCTATCTTCGATGTCGATAGGCGCTTTTCCTCGCAATTGAAACAGCTATTCAAGTAGTGGTGGGGGCTTGCTAGTATCCCTTAGATGCTATGATCAGTTAGGTTAATTTGTTGGTATAAGTTAATCTGGTGTATACTATTTGACCATAAATATAGTGTAGCGCTTTTATTCCGGAAATTCTGTGTACACATTTTTATTAGTTCTTATGGGATTTTAGCTTGTAGTTTGTATCTATTAGATTTGTGTACCCGAATAGTTTGTCTATGTAGTTTTGAGCAGACATATTCAATCCTTAGTTGCTTAAGTAATTTAGTTTTCATTAAACGAGTTGTTTTTCCTAAAGAGTTCTATTAAATAACATTATTCATATTGGTTTTGATGTTTAGCTAATTTTGTTGTTACAGGAACCACTAACTGCAGCTCAAGAAAAAGAAATGCAAAAGTCGAAGAAAAGGAAAAAACAATACACAACGGTAGAGGGATTAAAAAAGCAAACAATAAGCAATGCTCTTAAGGATAAAATATAGATGTTTGGTTTTTCGGTGACTATGGATTTTGCATTTTTTGAGCAGTGTATGGATTTTATATTACTATTAACAACATTTCAATGGATTTTGCATCTTTTTTTAATGGTGTATGGATTTTACATTCCTATTAACAGCATTCCCCTTTTTATTACATTTTATCGTATATTTTCATTTTTGATATATAACTTTATATTAATAGTAGCTTAGTATTTGTTATTTAATTACCCATGGCTAAAAGTAACAATTAGTCATGAAAAAAAGAAAAAAATTGTCACCATAACTACTTTAAGGTCACATTTTATATTATTTTGTGTAGCAAAAAATAAATAATGGTCATAGTTTAAAAAAAAAACATGTGATTATAAGTATTTTATCGTCACGGTTAAATGTCTTATATGTGTCTAAAACTAATATTAATCACGATAAAAGAACACAAACCGTGACTACAAGTATTTTATGGTCACGTCTAATTTTACTATATGTGGCTAAAAGTAATTAATTGTAATAATTTAAGGAAAGAATGTGACTATATGTATTTTATGGTCACACTTAATTTTCTTTTGTATGACTAAAAGGGACCAACGATCACCGTTTACGAAACAACATGACACTATAAATATTTTACGGTCACCATTATAAATGTTATGTGTGTCTAAAAGTAAACATAAATCACGATAAAAGAAAACACATGTGGATGTAAGTAACTTATTGTCACGGTTTAATTTTTTACACGTGTCTAATAAGAACAATATTGATTTTAAATGAAATATAACGTGACAATAAGTACTTAATATATGGTCACAGATTGTATTGTTGTATGTGTCTACAAGTTACCAATTGCCACGATTAGGAAGAAATAGGTAACTAAAAATGGTCTGTGGGCACGGTTTTGTTTATTATATGTGTCTCAAAGTAAACAATTGTCATGAATCAACGAATTATTCTGTGACTAAAATAATGGTATGTTCACGGTGTAATTATTTTTGTGTGTCAATGTACCAATTGTCACGGTTTAATACTTTATTTATGTCCAATTGCAACCAATCGTCACATTTTAATTAATCACGTGTGTCTAAGTGTACCCGACGGTCACGGTTTAATTGTTTATGCATGTCTAAATGTACCAATGGTCACACAACATAATAGTTTATGTTGGTACACCCTGTGTGACGATAGCAGTCTAAGTGTATTAGCATTTTGGTTCAAGTAATATTACAAAGTATTGAGTATTAACAAGTGGTTGATATATGTGTTTATATATGTTTGATAGTTATTGATTGTATGTTTGAACTTGATGTAATGTATTACAAGAAGTTCAAACATAAAGTTCAAAGATAAATTCAAACATAAGTTAAAACCTAAGTTCAAATATAAGTTTAACATGTAAAATTCGAAGTTAGAATAAATTCGAAATTATCATTAAATGACATTCGAATCTATGGTAAATTCGAATGTGCTTTATGAGGCAGATTCGAGAGTGTCAAGGGGACAAACTCGAATGGGCCTTGGGCCTGATTCGAGTTTGGCCCATGACAAACTCGAATGAGCCTCTATAATTAGGGATTAACTCGAACCATTAGTAGACTTTTGCAGAATTCGTGTGAGATTAAGCAAAAGGGCGATCTCGAGTTTATCAGTATTGTGAGTGTTATTTCGGAGAGAATCATCTCGTAGGTGCGTTCGTCGTCGTTTGTACAGCGTTGTGATAGTCTCCGTGTTCCGTGTGAGAGTTGTATCCGTCAAGCCGTTAACGAGGATTCCGCACTCGTTGACGGTGTCGCGTCTAGATAGATCTGTGTAGTGCAAGACCTTACAAGTGGTATCAGAGCCTAAGGGGTGTTCTTCGTGTTCATAAAGATACATCCTAGGTTTCTTGACGCTTTTGGACGGTTAATTTCACAAGTTTTTGGATTTTTCGAGCTTATCAAATTGGAATCCGGGAAATACTTTGTTGTTTTTCACGTTTTTTATCGAAATCAATATTTTTCCTTGTAAAAATATTGATTTAATCTGAAAAACGTTAAAAACTCGAGGTATTAGCCGTTTCTCGAGTTTGCGGCGCTCGAATCTGTTAGGAGTAATTAGGGTTTTGCTCATTTTCGAGTTTGACCAAAAATACGCTCCTTTCGAGTTTCCTAAAGAGTGATTTCGAGTTTAGTGGTTTCGAGTTTGCTTTAAGCTTCGACTTTGGACTAAAGTCGAATAGGGGATTCGATTTTAACTGGGCTTCGATTTTGACTGTTGTTCGAGTTTACTTGGACATTCGAGTTTGGAGACCTTCGAATTTGTCACACATTTCGAATTTAATTGGATTTAATAACTTAACTCGAATTTAATCCCAAATAGGTTTAAACTTAATTATATTCGAATTTACCTAAATTCGAAAGAATTAATTTAAATTAATTTCGAATTAAAGTAATTAAGTTGAAATTCAATTACCTTTGAAACAATGACAAATCTGCAACGGTTTCTGGAAATGGATCATGAGGTAGGAAAAGCAAATACTCCGCCTAAACTGATGAAACTTGAAGACTATTACTGGTGGAAGGATCGGTTTGCCGACTTTGTGCGATTCAATGACATGCGTATGTGGATCTGTATCGATGAGGGATACATTCCACCGACAGCTGAGATAGAGGGACGACAAAAGGTTGTCACGTATTCTAAAATGAAGGACGATGACAAAAAGCTGTTTGAAGCAGAGAACCGCGCATACACTATCATACGAATGGCGTTACCTCAGGACATACTGCACACTTTCCGAAATCAAAAGACATCGAAAGAGCTATGGGAGTCATTGGAGAAGAGGTGTGAGGGTAACCCGAGGGTTCGAAGGAAACGTATGGAGATGCTCAAGCAGCAGTTCATGATCTTCAAGGCATTGAAGGATGAAAAGCTGGACGACACCATCACGCGTTTCTATCATCTGCTGACTGAGCTAGAAAGTCATGATATTGAGTATAGCGACACTGAAAAGAATAATAAGCTTCTGGATGCTTTACCGGCCAAATGGGCGATGTACGTGGCCATGATTAAGCTTGATGAGGATAAATACTATACTCAATCTCTGGAGGATGTGGTGGGAACGCTGAGGGCGTATCATTTTGAGTTACTGAAGGCAAAAACGGATTATGAACAAGTCCAAAATCCAGCAATGTATTTTGGAAAATCAAAACCTTCAGTGACAGCCGATATGAAGACAGCTACAGGCTTTTTCACGGGAGAAACATCGTCACCAGCAGAGATTGAAGAATCGCAATGTAGAGCTTTCTTAGGGTTTAGTAGACCAGAAGAACAGCAACGTCAGGCTACACCGGCATCAACATCTCAGGGCTATTCTAAGATGCCTATGAGCGCTAAATCGGCTGAAGACCATCTTAATCTGTTGGCTTCATTTGTGGCCGTATATGGAAACTGCGTTCAGGGAAAAATCAACGATCCTGCACTCTGGGATGAAGATTACGATCAGGTAGACCCTGATGACCTTGAGGAGATAGATCTCAAATGGCAACTGGCCATGGTAACTCAACAGGTTAAGCGATTCATCAAGCGGACAGGAAGAAATCTGAATATGAATAACAAAGGGATTGGCTTTGATAAGTCCAAGGTCAAATGCTACAACTGTCAAGGCTTAGGACACTTTGCTAGAGAGTGTCAGAGACCGAAGGTAGAGAATTACCAAGGGCAGAATCAGAATCATGGATGGTATCAGAACCAATCACAACAACGATATCTTCCGAGTCCATCATCCAGTCAAGCAAACATAGCTGGTCTGTTATCTAATGTCACATCAGACAGACAGCTGGACGGTACTTACGACTGGAGCACACATCCAGAATCTAACGCTAGAGCCTTTATGGCTGAAGTAAGTGAGAATGGATGTGAAGGAGCAGAGCAGAACACAGGGGACAACAGTCAACAAGAAAGCAGTCCGATGTGGGTGGAGAAGTCGGATGATCAGACGATTTTGGAGTTTGCCGCTCAGATGGCCAACGTAGAATCAGATCATACAAAGGTAAGTCTGACATTCTCTCTTTTCCATGAATTGTGTGTTTTATGTGATACTTCTAATGATCGGTTAAATTTAGTTCTAGAATCACATAAAAATATATGTGCTCAAAATGAATCATTAAAATCGGATAATGCTAGCCTGATTGATATTAAGCAAGATCTTAGGGATAAGCTTAAGGCTGATGCACAAGATGTGATAGTTCTAAAGGACAAACTGAGCGAACAGTGTGTTAGGTTAGAACTCATGTATGAACATGTTGAAGCATTAACCAAGGAGCTGAAAACCAGAGACATAGAGCTAGCTGAGTCTAAAGTGAAGGTAGTTGAGGCCAATAGTAAACTTGAAAAGTTTAGGAATTCAAGTCTTAACCTAGGGAACGTTTTAGATGCACAACGACAATCTAAAAAGCCGGTAGGTCTATGATTTCATGAGATTCCTCCACCATTTAATGACAACTATGTGCCTCAACCTCAGGAGAAAACTGAGAAATCAGTAGACTTAGACGAAATACCTGAACCAGTGTCTGAACCTGTAAAGGAAATTACACCTAAGGTGACTGATACAAATGTCAAGATTAAGAAAGTCAAATTTGTGTCTTCCTCTAGTGAAACACCTGTAGGAAAACATAAAATTGATTTTAATGATCAGGATGATGAACCAGTCACTATAGATGCACCAAAAGAACCAGACTCTAGTGAGACACTTAAGTCAAAGGGCACACACAAGAAGTCTATTGACAAGATGTCTTGATTTAGATATCACGAAAGGGGGCATGTTGCTTCTAACTGTCCGCTTAGGAAAGTTGACATTACACCTAAGTCAGGGAAGCCAGCACAAGCTAAGCCTTCAACAAATGTCGCGAGCACTAGTAGTTCTCAGAGTACCGAGAAAACTGTGCAGGCTACACTAAAACAGGCTGTGAAACAAATACCGGTGAAAGGTGGACTAAAAGAAGTGATTAGGACTAATTCACCAAATCGAGTCGTTAATCAATCTAGGTCTGGACCTCAACAACAATATAGGAGCACAACACCTAGCAGAGCATACACTCCGGTTAGGTCACACACTCCCGTTAGACATCACACACCGTGTAGAGCTCAGGGATATCAATCTGAAATGCAATATAATCGTAATTATTCAAGAGCTCCACAGAAAATGCCTACTCAAAGGCAACGAGTGAACTTAAATCACTCGGCACCACAAAAAACTCCAGTTCAACGACCCAAGTCACCTGAAAGGCGAGATGGGTATTTGAAAGAGTTTAACTATGTGGACGAGAATGGTATAACCAAGTAAGTTATGGCTTGGGTTCCCTGTGATAACTAACCTATTTTCTTTCATGTGCAAGAGATAACCACAGGTCTAAACAACAAATGGTTCGTCGACAGTGGATGCTCCAGGCACATGACAGGGGATAGAAGTCTCCTTACAGACTTCAAGGGTGGGAATCAGGGATTTGTATCATTCGTGGGAAACAAGGGAGGAAACATCACGGGTACTGGAGTGGTCACTAATGGGACGATTAAGTTGGATCAAGTTTATCACGTTGATAAACTGGTTCACAATCTCATTAGCGTATCTCAAATCTGTGATAAGAGATATTCAGTGTTGTTCACTGATACTGAGGCGTTGGTGCTAAAACCGGGTTTCAAGATTCCTGAAGAGTGGATATTGATGAGGGCTCCAAGGAAGAATGACTTGTACATGCTCGATATGAACAAGCCGGAAACTTCGATGGGTCCAATTTGTCTGTTATCTAAAGCTTCGGAGATTGAATCGGTTTTGTGGCACAGACGCATGGCACACTTGCACCTGAGAAAGATGAATTATATTACAAAACATGGGTTAGTGCAAGGTGTGCCTATGAAGAGTTTTTAGTTCAAGGATAAGTGTCAACCATGCAAGAAGGGCAAACAACATAAGAAGGCACACAAGTTCAAGACTCAGAACTCCATAACTTCTACATTCGATTTGTTGCATATGGACCTCTTCGGATCAATCAACAAAAGGAGTATAGGTGGTAGTTGGTATTGTTTAGTTATCACTGACGATTACTCACAATTTTCTTGGGTTTTCTTTCTAGGTACAAAGGACGAGACGGCTTCCAAGCTCACCGGGTTCTTAGACCAAGTGGAGAATTCCTATGGAACAAGGGTTAAAAGGCTTCGTAGTGATAATGGAACTGAATTTAAAAACACTGTAATTGGTGTATATTGCCTATCAAATGGCATAGTGCATCAATTTAGTGCACCCTATGAGCCACAACAAAATGGGGTGGCCGAACGAAAGAACAAGACATTGATTGAGGCAGCAAGGACTATGCTTTCGGATTCAAAGCTTCCTACCATGTTTTGGGGGGAGGCAGTGAATACCGCATGTCATATTTTAAACCGGGTCCTTACTGTCAAGTCTTTGAACAAAACCTGTTATGAAATTTTGAATAAACGGCCACCTAATTTAATTGGCTTCGAACCTTTTGGGGTACCATGTACTTTATTAAGAACAAAACATCCACCTAAGTTTGGTGAAAAGGCTGACGAAGGATACTTCCTAGGTTATGTGCCGAACTCACCAAACAAACGTGTTTTTAACAAAACTAATGGTACAGTAGAGATTGTGTATAATATTGAAGTCACAAGTTATACACATGAACCCTAAACAGGTCAGGAATGGATATTTGACTATGATAAATTGTTTGAGTCATTTAACAATCCTTTGGATGAAAATGCAGGTACCATCGAAAGGAAATGGCGACGTTGAATTTGAATGACAAAGGTCATAACTTTCCGAGGACCACATTTCAATCCACATCCGAGCCTACTTCAATTGAAGATGGATCTCCAGAAGTCACTAATTCAGAAGCACCTACAAATGAGAATCAGTCTCAGACAACAAATTCCATTTCTGAGGAAACTGTCCACGAGGAAGGAAATGTAGAATCTGAGGTCGTTCCCCCGTTAGGTGAAATAGGATCAAACATAGGAGATAATCTGAGAGTTGACGAGATAGAGACATCTAGGATCAACAAGAACCATCCTATAGAAAGCATCATAGGAAATCCTATTGAGGGAGTGAGGACTAGGAGTAGTTTAAATAACAACACTGTGTTGTTGTCGATGATAAACGACTCTAAGTCCTTTCATACCTGCCTCTATTCTTGTTTCATTTTGCAAGTAGAGCCGAAAAACGTGCAACTGGCACTAAAAGATAACTCCTGGGTTGAAGCGATACAGGAAGAACTCTCTCAATTTAGGAAACTAGAAGTGTGGGAGTTAGTTCCATTACCTCGAGGGGAAATTGCAATAGGAACCAAATGGGTTTTTAAGTGCAAAAGAGACGATCGAGGTATAGTTACTCGCAACAAAGCTAGGTTAGTTGTAAAGGGTTTCAACCAAGAGGAGGGAATCGATTACAATGAGGTGTTTGGGCCAGTATCAAGGTTGGAAGCAATTCGTTTGTTTCTGGCTTTTGCTTCCTTTAAGGGCTTTAAGGTTTATCAGCTAGACATTAAGAGTGCTTTCCTCTATGGGAAAGTGAAGGAACTGGTGTATGCAGAACAGCCGCCCGGGTTTACAGATCCGAAATATCCAGACAGAGTATATCGATTAGATAAGGCTCTGTATGGATTGCATCAAGCAGCAAGTGCGTGGTACGAGACTCTGTCCAACCATCTGTTAGAGAATGGGTTTGAAAGAGGTAGGATAGATAGTGCGCTGTTCGTTAAGCGAAACGGAGAACAGTTTATCTTGGTACAAGTGTACGTCGATGATATCATCTTTGGATCATCAGACGAGCAAATGTGAAAGGATTTCGAGAAGGTGATGAAGTCAAAATTCAAGATGAGTGCAATGGGTGAGTTGAATTTCTTTTTGGGTCTGTAAGTTGACCAGAAGAAGGAGGGGATGTTCACTCATCAGACGAAGTATGTCTACGACATATTAGAGCGCTTCGGGATGGAAGGGACAAAACTGACAACTCACTTCAGCACGCCGATTCAAGTGAATCACAATCTCGGACCGGGTACTGAAAGTGATACCGATGTGGATCCGACATTATATCTGGCCATGATTGGATCACTGATGTATTTAACTGCTTCAATACCTGACATTATGTTTGTTGTGTGTATTTGTGCTAGGTTTCAAGCTAATCCGAAAGAGATGGACATGAAAGCTGTGAAGCGGATTCTACGATACCTCAAGTCGAAACCGAAGCTGGGACTTCGGTATCACGCGGAGGGAGATCTGGAATTGGAGGCATTCACGGATTCAGACTACGGAGGATGCAGCTTGACGCGCAAGTCAACAACTGGATGTCAGGATCTAAATACGAATTACCAAGACTAACTGATTTGAATTTATCAGAGTATAAAGCAATAATCTTGCTTTGAATCAAAGTTTAATCAAGAAGTTTGCGGAACAACACTTAATTATTTTAACAAAAACTTTCAGAATCAATAATGAATAAACACACAAGAATTAATCAAGACTGTTTGTATTGTTGGACTCAATGATTACAATCACCTCTAATCTGTTTGATTAGACGAAGAACACAAACTGCTCTTAGGGTTTTACAACCTTAGAGGCTTATGAAAACTTAATCAACAAAGCAATTACAGACTCAAAATATGCAGAAAACTCCTATACAATAGAAAGACCTATTCTATGTATTTATATTGCTTCTTGATATGTTTCCTTGACGAAGAATGACTTCTCTGATAGTAGATATGCTGGAATCTTCACATAGATATCGTTTCCTGAAAATCAGCACTTTCTGTTTCTGAAACTGTTGAGCAGCTTGAATCTCTTGACAGCATGAGCAGAGCAGCTTGAGTTGTTTCGCTCTGGCAGCTTGAACTTTTACACTAGCAGCTCGAGTTTCTTCAACTAGCAGCATGAACTTTGTATTTACATTTAAAAACTACTAACAGTCTGAGAAGTCTAAACTAACAGCTTGAATATACTTAAACTATTTCCCAACACTGGAGGTTGTCAATTCCTTGGAGGGAGACTCGTTTCCTGGCAATGCAAGAAACAGACGTCGGTAGCCGTGTCAACGTGCGAGACCGAGTATGTTGCTGCTGGTAGTTGCTGTTCACAGGTTCTGTGTATACAACAACAATTGCGGGATTACGATTTGGCTTACACTCAAACTCCTATTAGGATAGATAACCAGTCTACTATCGCAATAACTAATAATCTAGTTAAACACAGTAAAACCAAGCACATAGACATAAGACATCATTTTATACGTGATTGTGCTGAAAAGAACTTAATCAAGCTGGTAAAAGTGGCAACGGATGATAATAATGCTGATTTATTTACCAAAGCTTTTGATAAGTCACGGTTTGAGTATTTGATTCAACTAAATGGAATGTGTAACCCATAGTGAATTGACCTTAGTAGAATTTTTATTTCTTTTTATAGCAGTAGTCTTTCTTTCTTTTTATAGTAAGTTTAGTAAATTAGGATAGTTTCTATTTTTAGTAAGTTAGTAGTTTATATTATTTTCTTGCTATTACTTATGAAAAACAAAAGAAAAAAGAGAGAAAACCATAAAAAATTCAAAAAAAAAAAGAGAATATCAGAAAAAGAGTTAAGTCTTAGATGCATAGGTTCAAAGTGACGAAAATTAGCACAGTCGTTACAAACTCTAAGTGTTTAGGCTTTCACACATAATGCACCTTAAATTCTAAGTGTTGTACATTATCTAGTTAGATATGTTGGTAGGCATAATACATATAGGGAATCTGAAGGCTAATGAAATACTCCATAAAAAGTCAAACGTGTCACTAACTTAGATGTATGACCAATCGGTCTTAATTTTTATGTACGAGACATACAAACTTTGATTATAAATGAGGTATGCAACCATTCTGGGGATGTATAGCAACATCAAATACATCTTAAAATGGAAAACATAGAAAAATCATACTGAATTGAGAGTCAAAAACACGTAACTCTGTTGTACGTAAGTACAGACCTGTTGCCTCTATTTTGATTCGGGTTAGCAAGATAAGTCGCTTTGTTGTACGTCGGTACAGACCTGTCACCGCTGTCATGCTAGCTTTAAAAATAAACCTTAAGACAAACTAAGACACTTTGTTGTATGTAAATACAGACCTGTGTCCAATGTTTGCCTTTTAAAGAAAGTTTGCAAATACCAAAAAGTTAGAATCATTGACTGTATGCCTTGATCATAAAAGTATGTCTATGTCTGAGTCACGTAAGATAATTTCATGATAAATAAAAAGGCCAAGGGATATTCCGAAATGTGACATGTTTAAAGGGGAAATAATACCAACAATCGGCTAGAAATGTATGTCACGCCAAACAATCAAAGGGATCAAAAATTCCTAAGTGTGAAAGTTTAAATACTGAAAGTGCATATTTGACACCGCTATCTGATTGAACATTTCTTTGACTATGCTTGTCAAAAATATTCTGTTAAGTTTTTAGTATAGGTTGTAAATTCTAAATAATGTAGATTAGTCTAAGTTTAATTTTTGTTCAAAATTTTAACTATTTTTAAATTTATTTTTATTTTTATTTTTAGTTTATTTTATTTTATTTTTACTTAGGAAAAAGGTCAAAATTACTGAGGGTGCATTCCTAGTTGAATAAAATAAACATTGCGTGAAAATCTTGTGCTTGGGGTAAAAGATTTGGCATAGTTTATTCTGTTACACGAAAAGATTGAAAAAGTTGAATTTATTTCAAAAATTTTTGAAATTTTCAAAAGTTTCAGATTGAATTCGAGTCTAAGCCAAACTCGAATGTGGCAGGGCCTCGATTCTGTCAGTAAACTCGAGAAAGGATCAAACTCGAAGGTTGTTGATATAAATAGGTCAACAGTGACAAGTCATTATCACCTACATTCGATATTGAGTCTTCGAGTTTATCAACAGCGATCTCGAATCTGTTCCTCGAGTTTACCGTTTTCGAGATTCTTACTATTTGTCGAGTTTCTGTTCATTTGGGTTCGATTCTACCAGTAGATCTAGGTATAACCAAGTGTATTATACAAGATTTTGGTAGTTTTATACTCCATTTAGGCCAAAATTATTGGATTTTGAAGTTTTATTGGTAGAAAGTTTGTTTTTCAAAATTACAAACTTTGAACCGGTGAAAAGTCAAATTAACTACAAATATCATTGATTAGAACCTAGTAGGACTAATAGATGTGATTTTCTAATTCTAACATGGTTAAAATCTTGGATTTTTGTGATGATAGTGGCCGACTCCTTCGAGTTTGTTCTTGGCCAGTTTCGAGTTTGTCACTAAACTCGAAAGGTCATTAAACTCGAATGAGTGTTCATTCGAGTCTGTTGTTCGGTTTTGACATTATATTTAAATTATTTAATTAAAATTTTAATTAAACTTGTAGAAATTCATAAGTGTTGGATTTTGTCCTTATACAAGTTCAAAATAAAACAAATTTAAATTTACACAAGTTTATTGCTTTTTAATAATTCTAATATTTTATTTGGTATATTGTGTAGACATGGCTGATAGAATCTTTGTTCCAATGCGTAACATGGTCATTTCCCCTAACCATGCTATTCCAGAGGCGCAAGCCTTCCGCCAGATGGTGGATTTTTTGGTGGGATCCAGGATTTCGTAGGCGCTATCTCGCAATATTCAAATTGTTATCCCTTACGTGCGTCAGTTTTATGATCACCTGCAAGTGGATTGTACTGTTACCCCAACAGTTTTGAGGACAAGGATTGCTGGGCATCCTTTGGTATTTTCAGCTGACATGCTACGCCAAGTGCTACAGCTAGGCACTCAAGAGCAGGAGAACGGGCCGATAGACTTCCCATTAGCCATTAGGCAAGCAGCTTTTGTGAGAATGGGATATAGTCTGGATGTCACGAAGTCGTCGTATATGAAAAGTGGGCTTATTGGTCAATGGAGATATGTAGCTCATGTCTTCATGGTGTGTTTTGCGGCAAAGAAGGTCGGTTTTGACTATATTGTATCAAAGATCCAGTCGGGGATGATTGCGTTAGTCTACAACCAAAAGTTCAGCTTTTCGGAAATGTTCTTTTCTGAGTTCGTTCATCAAATAACAACTCCATAAAGAGAAAGATTTTTGTTATATCCACGCTTCATGATGATGCTAATCAGGCACTTCTTGCCAAATCTGCCACAGCTCAATCAAATTCAGAGTGTTGCGGTCATCGACAAAAGAATATTTGCTGATTGCTCCTCTCATCGAGGAAGATTAGCCATTCCAGTGGAGGGACCATTGTTTGGTGCTGTAATCGATCCTAATTTTGTAGCCCCGGAAGATGCCAACTGGGCAGGGGATGTGCAGGTTCCACAGCAACAGCAACAACAACCACAGCAACAGCGTCAGCAGCAACAAAGGCCTCAACAACAACGAAGGAGGCAAAGGCCATCAGCGAGACAGATTCAGGCTGATAGGCCTTCTACAAGCCAAGCTCAAGAGCCGGAAGAGGCTGGCCCTTCGAGTGGACCATCTGTATCTGATCCGACATTTCAAACGTTGGAAGAGATCTGGGCAGCCGGTCCGAATGCAAATGAGGAAATCACTATTGAGCTTGTGGGAGACATTCTAGAGCCTCCAGAAGGAGAAGTGGATATCTTTACACAGATAGATGAATATCAACCTGAGCCACAAGGCGATGCCATTTCCACTTCTGAGTCTGAAGAAACTGAAGAGATTGAGGTTGAGGCTCCAGATACTGTAACTGCAGATCCGTCCATCCAAATAGGAACATAGGGATCGAGAATAGTGGTGACAAATGAAGAAGCTACAAGGAGACGAGCGTCAAGGGAGTCTGACGACTCAGATTTTGAGGAGGAAGAAGTTGCTCCGTTGGTGACCAGGCAAAGGGCCAAACGACATAGGTTCATGCAGGGAGCTTCCTCGGCCTCTGCTTCTGAGCCAGAAATACCTCAACCTCCACCCGTTCAAACAACCATTCCACCTCCACCACCACCCGTTCAACCATACATTCCCTCGCCAATCATTCCAACTCCCATACTATCCATACCATCCACTTCATCCACTTTCATGGAAAATCAACGGTTTTCTGAGCTAAAAAGCAAGGTCGACTTCCAACAAGTCCAAATCTTTGGTCTGACTAAAGCTCTCGGTGAAATTCAAGCTCATAATGCAAAAATAGACATCGAGAATGCTGAGTTGAAGAAAGTTGTGGGCAAGATTGAGGAAGAAAACTTAGAGCTTAAAACCTTTGTTTTCGATCAGGCGGCCAAGATTCGATCAATGCGATCCCTTATTGAGCAATTATTGAAAAATCTAAAGGCTCAGGGGGAGACGAGTTGTCGGGATCAGGAGGAGCTGCCAAGGGATGGAGATGATCACGGCAATGATCCTAGTGCACAAAGAGATAATGAGCCAGTAGATTTTTCTACTGCTCAGCATGCTGAGGTTCAGGGGGAGCCGAGTCAGTCGGGAACTGCAGGAGGTGAGGCTAGTTCCTCAAAAGTCACAGAGTCTGAGATACATGAAATGATTGAAGCATTAATGGATATTGATGAAGACCCTCTAGACTTTGGTTTTGATTTTGAAGATGAAATGGAAGACCTGGAAGAGGGTGAGTTTGTTCCTGAGGATATTGTTGATTGGCAATCTGTCGACGAAGTGATAGAAGACGAGGACGATAATGTCAACGAGGTGATCATAAATTCACAACCTATCACGGAGTTGTATGTGCGCAATAATCACAATGTGATTGATATAGACGAGATCAAGATAGCCTCGGACGAAGATTCTGAGTTTGAAAGAGTAGAAACGGAGCCTTCCAGGGCCGACTTATGGAATCTATGGTTTAAGAAGGAACAAAAGAAGGAAGAGCCGTAAATGAAGAAGAAGATGAGGATTCCCGGTGCAGGAAATCTCTCTGGAGGCATTATAAGCTGGTTCTTTGACCGAGAACTGCAGCTGTTCATATTAAAAAGAAGAGATGGTCTACAATACCTAAGGCGAACGCTTAAAGTTTTCAAAATTTTCCGAAGGTTGAAGTGAAAGAATTGGCATGGAAAGAGCTGATAAATATTGGTGACGACCCATATGCTGAAGTAATTGCGAGAATTATTAGGAAAGAGGGTCGGTCAGGGAAAATTGAAAGGCTCAAGCCAAGAACTGGGAAGAGAGTCGAGGATGCATCAAGAATAGATCCTCATACAGGTAGACCATGGGCTAGAATGGTATACAAGCCTGTAAGATGTTTGAAGAGAGTGCCAATGAAGACGATGCCACAGGATGTTTTGAACAACATGAAGTGGTGGTACGTTGATAATGAAACTGCAGAAGCAATCATGGAGGATCAAGACGAGAGAGTCATTTTGAAGGTATATGATCCACTGCATTAGATAAATCTATCGAAGGACGACCTACAGAAGCTGAATGATCAGCCTATCTTCTTTCATGAAGGTTGGAGATCTGATGCTAGGAAGTACCAGAAGGTAGTGAAAGTATGTATAGATGCAGGTCTATATGCAGGTAGTAGTATATATAGTTCTAGTACTTAATCAAAATATAAAAAGTTAGTTAGAAGCTATCGTCAAGGGGGAGTCTGTTGGTACACCCTGTGTGACGATAGCAGTCTAAGTGTACTAGCATTTTGGTTCAAGTAATATTACAAAGTATTGAGTATTAACGAGTGGTTGATATATGTGTTTATATATGTTTGATAGTTATTGATTGTATGTTTGAACTTGATGTAATGTATTACAAGAAGTTCAAACATAAAGTTCAAAGATAAATTCAAACATAAGTTAAAACCTAAGTTCAAATATAAGTTTAACATGTGAAATTCGAAGTTAGAATAAATTCGAAATTATCATTACATGACATTCGAATCTGTGGTAAATTTGAATGTGCTTTATGAGGCAGATTCGAGAGTGTCAAGGGGACAAACTCGAATGGGCCTTGGGCCTGATTCGAGTTTGGCCCATGACAAACTCGAATGAGCCTCTATAATTAGGGATTAACTCGAGCCATTAGTAGACTTTTGCAGAATTCGTGTGAGATTAAGCAAAAGGGCGATCTCGAGTTTATCAGTATTGTGATTGTTATTTTGGAGAGAATCATCTCGTAGGTGCGTTCGTCATCGTTCGTACTGCGTTGTGATAGTCTCCGTGTTCCGTGTGAGAGTTGTATCCGTCAAGTCGTTAACGAGGATTCCGCACTCGTTGACGGTGTCGCGTCTAGATAGATCTGTGTAGTGCAAGACCTTACAGTTTATGTGCATCAAAATATTACCAATTGTCACGGTTTTATTCATGGAGTGTGTTTAAATGTCTCAAATAGTTACAATTTAGCTGATTATGTGTGTATAAATTTATCTAATGGTCACGATTAAATATTTGTGTGTCTTTAAATATACCAGGTGGCCACAGTTTATTTGTTTATGCGTGTCCGTAAGAATGTTAACGCCACGGATTAATTGTTTATGTGTGTCTTAATGTATCCAACTGTCATGGTGTAAAAAGAAATTGTGACAAAAAGTATTTTATGGTCACAGTTACTAAAAAATATAGATCACAGCTATATAGAAATTGTTACCATATAGCCACGGTTTTAGGCTATGAAAACGGTTTTACATATGATTTAGTCACGAATATTTAATGTAGCCATAAGGTATCAAAAGGGGATGCGACCTTTGGTCACGATTTGAATGAAAAATAAAACTGTCGGGGCCAAAGGTCTATGGCCACGGTTTTTTAACGTGACGGATGACATATTTTGTACTAGTGATCTGAGGATGTTCATATGGGCTTTGTGGCTGGTGCTAGTGATGTCTCTGCACAAGGGGCACAGGACAGTACCAACATCACTAAGACCACACCCATGGCAACAGAGGGTGTGCAAGCACCTTCTGGAAGTCCCCAGTACCAAGAACAAAGGGGCCAAGATGTTTCTACTTCTGGAATTGATGCCAGTGATAGATCTCAAATCCCACTATCATTAGAAGATCTTGAGGCTAGTCTACAACTTATGGAATTAATGGATCAGCAACTAAAACCTATTGTAGCCATTTTGGAACATTACAAGTCCATAATTGCTGCACAGGGTTCACAAATCAATGCTCTACAACAACTCACAACAGTTTAACAGCAAAAACTTGCCCTGTTTCAGCTTGTGTTGAAGTTATATGGAAACAAGATTGTGTAGCTTGAGAAGATGGTTCAAACCCTACTAGCAAAGGTTTTTGGTCCCCCTGATCAAACCAATGCATCCAAAAAGGGGGAGAATTAGGAGATCCCTCGTCGAGTCCAAACAACTTCAACTTCACCAAGAGCAGCTTCAGTTTCTAGGCTAACAGTCCCAACAGTTTCTCAAGCTGTTAGTATAAATGCTCAAGCTGTTCCCATTAAGCAAAGTAGAGTATTCATCGGAGAAGGTACTCAAGCATCTGCCCCAGCAGTCCAAGCCACAGTAACAGCTTCAGCAGCAACCACAGACAAGGGAAAGGGCATTCTGATTGAGCCTCTAAGATTAAATTTATTTCAAAAGAAGCCCAAGTTGCTCATGATGATGAATTGGCCAGAAGATTGGCAGAAGAACAAGATCAGATCTTAGACCAGCAAACCCAGGAACCAATGGGAGATGATGAAACTCTAGGAGATTATCTGAGAAGGTTTGTGGTCAAAGAAAGCCAGAAGAAAAGAAAAAGGCCAACATGGCCTTCAAAGGCAGAACACAGAAGATTTTTGCTCAATTTCTTTGCAACAGCGGGTGTATCTAAGGTTATGGCTCAATCATGGTCAACAGAGAAGCTTCAGGATTTATATGACACGGAAAAAGAAAAAGAAAAAGCCTCCAAAACCTCCAAACAAGTCCAAGATCCCCAAGACCTCCCTCAAACTGTTGCTGATGCTCCCCAATCAGAAACTATCCAGCAAGCAAAGTTTGATCAAGTAAAGAGAGTTTTGTTTGACCAACAGTTGCAAAAGGCTATGGAGATAGAAAAGCTCTTGATCAGCATGACTTCTCTAAACCTCCAATTACTTACTGGTATGCCAAGTCAAAGGATGACATTGATCTGGTATATCATTTTGTAATCAAAAGAGAAGCTGGTCAAGATGAAGATTACAAAATGCTGTTTCAATTGGTCCAGAAGCTGACTAGAGATGAGCTACCCCAAATGCATAATACTGGGACGGCTAGCCACTCTAGGTCACCAATAGTATGGGTTCAGAATAACCTAAAGGACCTTAAAAGCATTTTTTATCCGGAATCCACCAGAGTGGATATAGAAGCTGCCAAGGAAATGAAGATTGTACAGGTTGATTTGTATGCAAAATCTATGACATATAGACTCAAGTTTGCAGACAGATCCAGCAGATTCTATAGTTTTGAATTTCTTGATTTGCCAAAAGAATGGCTACTCCAAATGAGCTCAATAAAGATTGAATGTGATAAAGAGGAGTTGAAAAGAGAGTTCATGAAAGCTATAAGGCAGAAAATTTCACAGTTGTAACTTTTTGGATGCCTTAGTTTGTATATAACAGTTTTACTTTGTTTTATTTCCTTATTTGTATAGAAACATAAAGTCTTTTGTAAAGAATTTAAGTTAGGGGGAGATTGTTGGGAAATAATCTAAGTATGTCAAGCTGTTACTTAGATTTCTCAAGCTATTAGTAGTACTTCTGTGTAATTACAAAGTTCGAGCTACCAGTTGAACAAACTCAAGCTGCTAGTACAAAAGTTCACGCTGCCAGAGTTAAAAGTTCAAGCTGCTCAACAGAAAGTGCTGAAATTCAAGAAGTGATATATATTTCAAGATTTGAAGATCTACCAAGCATATCTACTACAAGAGAAATCAGAGTCTGTCAAGGAAACAAATCAGAAGGCTATAAATATAGATAGACCAGGTCTTTCTATTGTGAATCGTGGTGCTTAAGTTTTTCATTATTGTAATTGCATTCTGATAAGTTTCTCAAGCCTCTAAGGTTGTAAAACCCTAAGAACAACTGTGTTCTTCGTCTAATCAAAACAGATCAAAGGTGATTGTAATCAGAGATTTTTTGTCAATATAAAGGTTTTGATATTGGTTATGTTTATTTGAATATCTGTTCTTTATTGTTCTCAAGGTTTTCTTAAAACAGTTAAGTGTTATTCCGCAAACTTCTTAATTGGACTTTGATTCAAAACAAGGTTATTGGTTTATACTCTGATCTATTAAAACCAGTTAATCTTAGGTGATTTTGATCCTGACACTATTATAATTTTACCCAACAATCTCTCCCTCAGAGATGAAAACAATTTTCAATTAAAGTTCTCTGTTCAGGTTGATTCTTTCTTGAATCTTCTTTTCTTGGATCTCTGAATCTTCTGATAAAATCTTCTTCTTTATTGTCTCTCTCTGATCCACATCTTTTCTATTCTGATCTTCTCTTTTCTTGAGAGGACACTCCCCCTTGGATCATGAATCGCTTTTCTCCATCTCCGTTGATCAATTGTCTTGAACTATTGTTCCAATTATCTTCAGGCTAATCAGTAATTGTATGTCTCTGAAATTCAACTTTACTCCCCCTCATGATGATCATAAAAAATATGAACATCATGCAAAACTTTCAGAACAGTGACATATACAGTAACAAAAATGTAACAACAATTACAGTTTGAGAAATAATCCAAAAATTCTGTCTCCCACTCAAACTGATATCTCTCCACCTATTCTAAACAAATTTATCTCACTCCCCGTTAAATGAATAAAAATTTCACTCCCCCTCAAAATGATACTTTTGATTTAAAGAACAAAACAAAGCTTTTCAACTTTGGGAAAAATGAAACACATTTATTTGTGAAATAACGAGTCCAGGTCCACATAGGATTCCTGTTTGCACAATAGACATAATCTATGTGACCTACGTTCAACGCTGGCGTGATTTTTAAACTGGTAAGATTTCCAAATAGTCATTGTGAAATCCTTTATCATGATAGAATCACTCCTATTTGTTCCGGCTTAGTCACTTTGGACTAGCTGTTTATAATCACGTAGACTATCAGACTCGATATGTCCTAAAAGTGTATAAAATCAGCTCTAGACACAATGTGCATCAAATGAAGTCGGAGACCGGAGCAAATGTCTTCCTAGTTTCAATATCAATAATATCAAACTCGAATTAAACACATATCAAACTTGATCAAAGAGGCATACAACTAGAATATAAAGTAAATCAAACTCGAAAGCTTCTTATTAGAACTCGATTTATACTATGACATTCAGTATGCACGAGTTTCAACATATTACTTCAAAAATCAAATTCAATTTTTAACAAAAATTCACCAAATGAGCCCAAGTTCTGAACGAGAATGCGTTTTTCACACAGCAAAAACTTTTGTGAAACAACTTTGGGTAATTTCAGATTAAAACTCAAAAATCAAAGAAAAACCTCAAGAACAAAAACTTTTTCAAAAAATCAGTAAAATCCAAATTAAATCTTGTGTGTTTGGAATTAAAATCTAATGCTTATCACAATCAAATTCCTGCAATCCAATTTTCAACTCATTTTATCCAATAACCGTAAGAAATTTTTGAATTTTCGAACATATAAGAATGTAACAGTGTTCGTAAAATTCAATTTTCAGATCCAAAATTCACTCAAAATCAGCCATGTTAGTCTCTGATACCAATTGATAATTCAATATTTCATGCAATTCAATGAATCTAAACACACTTATGAACAATTAACAACAATCACAATCTCTCGAATGATTAATTGGGAGAAGAATATTACATTGAGTTCTTCAACATTCTTGCAAAGCACTCCTTCTCTCTCCTCTTCTAAATTCGTATGTTTCTATTCTGTCAACTGTATTCTCTCCAACTTAGTCCTATTTATATACACACTACAACTATTGTGTAATTACAATCAAACCCCTGAACAATTACAAAAATATTGTTTTCAACTCTATTATAATTGTACCCAACATGTCGATAGCTAAATAATTAATAAATCAAACAAAAACTTTTATAAAATTGATATATAACACAACAAATCAAAACATAAGATAGAAGAAGAAATTGTACGTGAGAAAGAGATGAAATTAAAGAGTCACATAACACAATTAGGTGGAATTGAACCAATTCATGTGTTCGTGAAACGGATTGGAAATCAATGCGAATTTACCACAGAAAATTGCAAAAAAAAAAAAAAAAAGAATGAATTTGTTAGAGTTTTATGGTTTAAAAGAAAGTGGTAGGACAAACAATCAAATATTAGGGGTTTGGTTTTTTTTATGGGATAAATCATAAATGCAATTTTATCAATTAATGATTTATGCAATAAATTGTTTGCATTAATTGTAATCAAGGTTTTAATTGTTAGCTGTTAGTAATTTATTGTCTTACCAATGTTATACATAAATATAGTATTACGTAATGTAAATTTATTAAAAAATTCCAAAAAGCATTTTATTCAATGTGATTTATTATTATTTTTACTCATTTATACAGAATTATGGGAAAATTATCAAGAAAGGTAATTTAAAATACGAAATTTGATAATTAAGGAATTTTTTTATTCAAATAAAGATAATGTAAATTCTAGTTTTACCGAAAAAAGGATCTGAAATTCAAATTTTTGGCCATGAAAGAAGATAAATGTAATTCTTTTACCAAAAAAGGATCATAAAATCAAAATTTTACCTTTTTAACGAGTCAGAATACACTTTTTTGACAAAATTGAATTTTATGTTAACTTTTTGGCCTAAATTTATCTAACGCATAAACTACTGCAAGCAATTACTTTTCAGTCGTAGTGTAATTTATTTGAGCTCCTGAAAATGTTTTACTTGCATAGTAGATAACCACAGGCTTTTTATCCACTCTTTGGCCAAGGACAACACCTACCACATGATCACTAGCATCACTCATGATCTCAAAGGGTTGAGACCAATTAGGTGATTGCAATATAGGTGCCTCTGTGAGCTTAGCTTTTAGTGTCTCAAATGCTTCTACACATCCTTTGTCAAAATTGAATTGGGCGTCTTTTAGCAATAGGTTACACAAGGGTTTGGTTATGGCACTAAATTCCTTTATAAACATTCGATAAAACCCCACATGACCTAATAAGGAGCGCACCCCCTTGTTATTGGTAGGTGGTGGCAGAGATGAAGTAAGTTGTATTTTTGCGCGGTCGACCTCCATTCCTGTTTCTGACACTATGTGTCCTACTACCACTCCCTCTTTGACCATAAAGTGATTCTTTTCCCAACTTAACACCAAATTAGTTTTATAACATCATTTGAGCACTTTTTCTATGTGAGATAAACACACTTTAAATGATTTATCAATTGTTGAAAAATCATCCATGAAGATTTCAAGAGAGCATCCGACCATATCTGAAAATATCCCCATCATACGTCGCTGGAATGTGGCCGGAACATTACATAATCCAAATGGCATTCTTCGGTAGGCAATAGTACCATTTGGACATGTAAAGGTAGGTTTATCATGGTTCTAATGGTGTATTGGAATTTGATTATACCTGATTAGCCGTCCAAAAAGCAATAAAATTTTTGTCCTGCTAATTTCTCTACAATTTGGTCGATAAACGGTGGTGGAAAGTGATCATTCGAGGTTGTAGCATTTAATTTTCTGTAATTGATGCATACTCTCCACCCAGTAACCGGTCGAGTTGAAATCTTTTCTCCTTCTTGAGTGTCGACTACATTGATTCCTAATTTCTTGAGAACCGTTTGTTTGGGACTAACCCACTGGCTATCCAATATGGGATAAATAATTCCTGCATCTACCCATTTCAACACTTCTTTTCTTCATCACTTCTCTTAGATTGGGATTTAGCCTTCGCTGAGCATCTCTGGTTGGTTTACGATCGGTGATAATTTCATGCATGCACACTACTGGACTAGACCCTTTAAAATTTATGATAGTCCAGCCTACCGATTCCTTGTGTCTCGATAATACTTCCAATAATGCTTTTTTTCTTTGGTAAGATCAGTTGCAATGATTACCGACAATGTGCTATCAGAACCAAGAAAAGCATATTTAAGGTGAGAAGGAAGTGGTTTCAACTCCAATACTGGTGTCTATTCCATAGAATGTTTCACTGACTGTGGTTGATTAATAGGGAGTTTTTCAATTTTGTGTGTCCATGGTGGTTGTTTAGAATCCACTAATTGAACACATTCAATTTTGAATGCCCTACATTCTGACATGCTTTCTGCCTTATGCTCATTATAATATAGAATGAGTTCCAATGGATACTTACATGTCAGAGTCCAAAACCAAGAAATCAACTAGATAGTAGAAGTCCTCAACCTTAACAATTGCATCATATAACATCCCCCGTGGTACTTTGGTGGATCCATCAGCTAATTGCAAGACTACATCTGTTGTTTTGCAATGTGCCTAGATCATGTTGATCAAATATATTTTAAGGTAGGATGTTGACACTTGCCCCTAAGTCTAGAAGTGCCTTGTTAATCTGAACATTGTCAATAGTAACCGGGATGAAGGGTGAACCTGGGTCTTTTAAATTAGGCAGTAGTGATCTAGTAATAATCGCACTAACTTATTCAGTCAGATTTATTTGTTTAGGAATAGAGACTTTGAACTTACGTTTTTGGGTACATAGGTCTTTTAAGAATTTAGCATAAGAAGGGACTTGTTGTATAGCTTTGATTAAAGGAATATTGATTTTTACTTGGTTAAAGACATCCCATTGACAGGCCATCGTTGTGACCCGCAGATTTAGTCCTTAAATCCACAATTTAGCTTAGAGAAGTAAGGGTCGAATCCACAGGGAGTGAGTTTGTAATTAGGGTTAGGCAATTGGCCTTATAAGTTTCATTGAAAGCACCGTAAATTGTGAAATGTGGATTTGAATGATTTGTCTAGATTAATGAGTTACTATTTCTTGCGACTAAAATTAATGGCAAAATAACTAACGTAATAAATAAACAATCAAGAGACGAATAAGCATTCACGGGATCACCACGGCATAAGTATTACTCACTCTAATTTCATCCAATAGTCACATATACATAATTAATTGCGCGACCAAATTACTCAAACATGTTTTAACCAATAAATCTCGGCATAGCGTATGAAATATTCATTACTTGTCTAAATTCCTAAACTAATGGACTCGGAACAAATAATAATACTACAATAAACTATCTTGCTTTTACCAATCAAAACATACAATGATAATCATAGCCGAATGCTTATCATTTGCATACACATAATTTATCTCAATCAATACGAATACATCAAAACATAAGAAACTAAACTAGAGTAAACTTAGCCGTAGATCCTCCACAAATGGCTAATGGGATTAGCCACTCATCATATGCTCTTCACAAGTCTAGATATGAGGCATATTTGTATCTTGCGTATCACCATCTTTGTTCTTGTATCGTAGATCCACTCCGGCAAGGCTTCGCCAACTCTTTCACACACGTCGGGACTCCCCTCCAAGGCTGCCCTCGACCTCTATTTATAGAGGAGTCGAGATTAGGGTTTAACAGGCTGGAAAATGCGTTTTTGTGCAATCCCGGCCTGGCCTGCGCCCGGGTGCGGCTAGGGTTTTGCTGGGCTGCGCTGGAATGCATTTTAATAGCTGGAATTCTTCTGTTGTGGTGCGCAAGGTGGCGCAGGCCTGTGCCCCCTTCGGCTTGGTTTGCTCTATATTTTCTCTAGATGCTTTCTTTTAATATCTTGGCCCTGAAACACAAACTTAGAGTAATAGTATGGATTTTACGAAGTATCGGTGCTTAAAAATGGTCATAAAATGACTTTGAAACCATATAAATTATAGACTCATCAAATCTCCCCAAGTTAACTCTTGGTCGTCCACGAACAAGCTTTTGGAACCAGAATTAAATATGTAACGAGCATGTATTACGAGTGACTCTAGGAATTTTATATTAAGCTAGCCTTCGCACTAATTTAAAATTTTTAACATGTAAATTGAAGACGTTTTCAGTTAAAATATACTTCCCTTAGAATTTATATAATGTATCTCACTCTTGGAAATACCCTTTTAGCTCAAGGTTGCAATACTTAAAACACGTGGGTCTTTCGACCATCTTTACCTCTTCGCATGTTTAGGACAATTTTTTTTCTATAATATCATGCTTCTATGTATTTTCTTTTCAACTAGATTAGCTAGATGGTCCATGTAATGAGATTTCGGTCAACCACTCCAAAACCAAATGGTTTTAGGGGATTACGCATGAATGGTACCTCTATGAACTTAGTTTCTCGAACCATTTAGACTACAATTAACTCATTTTTGAGGCTAAAACATGATTAACTTCTCCTCCTTATTGCATAGGTTTCCAAAATATTTTGACACATTACTTATATTTAAGCCCAAATACATTTTAAGGTACGACTTTTTTCTTAGTTATAAAATATCCTATCAACAGTAGCCAATTCCCTCGTACATGTATTTTCTATGTATCATCATGTTCCACGGCCTGAGCGGCAAACAAGACTCAATTGGGGAAGATAAGACAGACTATATAAACATTAAAAGCTCTAAATAGGACTCGGCTAAGACTAAAATTAAATGGAAATTACGACAAAGAAATTAAATGCATAACGAACTAAAATAAAATAAAAGACAGAAAAGTAAAGAATAAGGAATTACAGTACCCGAACATTCAAATGGAGGAGGCGACGGAGGAGGACAAAAGACGCAGTTGAAGAAGTCGGTATATGGCATCTGGCCGGTGGTGAACTGTGCAGTCGGCGGAACCAAGTGAGGAGGCATCGGGTGTGGGAGGTCCTGCCTGCCATGCGCCGGATAGCGCTGATAAGAATCTAGGGCAGGGTCGTAGGTCTGGCAATTGGGCATCGTGTAATCCTCATAGGACTAATATAGCATACCGGCTACGGAGTCCTCGTGATGTCATACTCTCTCCCAATATGCCATGTTATGATGCTCGTAATAGGCATTTTGGTATGTCAGCGCTCTCTGCCCGTCCTGCAGCTGATCTACCAGACCCGACAAGTGATCGACCCTATCAAAAATATGGGTCGTACGCCCATTCATCTCATCTAATCTTTGGGTCACTTCCTCTCGGAACTCACCCTGATCCACTGCTATGTCCTCTATCCGCCTCATCATGCGGTCAAAATCAAAACCGTCATTACCTTGATAGCACGAGGTAGACGCCCCTAGGTTCGCCTCTTCATGCTGAACTCCCGTCTCATTGGCGGACTTCTCCTCTCTCTCTCTCTCTCTCTCTCTCTCTCTCTCTCTCTCCTCTCATCCTCAGTGTAGTCCTCGATATACTACTCATTTGTCTCTTTGTCGAATTTCTCGAACCCTTCATCAACTTCCTTAAAAATCAAGGTAGGGAACATGGCGGCCGTAATGAACTTCGTTGAAATGGGGGATAGCAGGGAATCGGGCGAAAGTGAACTCGTCCTCTCGAGGAACTTAGAGATCAACCATGGGGGATGATCGTCCTCTCTCTCCTATCATACATAGCCCAAATATCATTCATAATTGTCCATGCAAAGGACAGTCTGGGCTTACCCTTAAGAAGGGCGTGAAGGACCGTGATATCCCTATGTCTGACCTTAGTCAGGTGAAACGAGTGTCGTTACCTCGCGAAAAATAACCACTAAATACAATAGAAGCTTGGGTAAGTAAGGATCATATCCACAGAGAGCGAGAGGTTAATTTTCACATATTCGAGCGACTAGCGTTGTAATTAAATTACTTGGAAAAAGTGGTTGATTGAAAAGGATTGTTATTGCTTTTATAAACTTAACTACTTGCGTGAATTAAAGAAAAAGACTTGAGTGATTGCTTGATTAAATACTTTAATGAATATAACCATTCCCGGATTCCACATCAAACTTCGTGTTTAATTACAAAACGATATATAGATTACATAGACATAATCTTTTCTTTATAATTGTTATAAAAACTGTTACGTGATCCTGGGCATAGCGCGTGTTACTTGGATTAGTCGTCTTAATTAAATAAATAACTCGGCACGAATAATAAAATACCAACGAACTATCTTGCGAAGCGCAACAAAATAAATAACAATCAATTGTTCACAATCAAAACATAAACCGTAAAACATGCAAACAAAGTAAATCATTCATAAACTAAGACACTTAGCGTGATGTTTCCTCCGAGAATGATTAATGTGAGACTAGTCGGACATCGTTGCTTTAAAGTTCAAGAGTTGTGTTGTCATCTGAATGTCGTAGCTTCCCTCGTGCTATCTTCGTCTTCGTATTCGCTCCAAACGGGACCTTTCCAAGCCTTTCTTCTCTCCAAAAAAACGATCCTTTTTTCTATCTATGACTTTTGTATTTATAGAGAAGTGCTGAAAACCCTAATAATGGCTGGAAAATAATTAAATGGGTTGGGCGTAGCCGTAGGCGCAGGCATGCGCTCCCGTGCGCCTGGTGTTAAAATCTGTATTTTGGCAATTTAATTCTGTTGAGCACGTGGTTGGGGAGCAGGGCTGCGCCCCCCTCTGCGCCTGGCTCTCTACAAAGTGTTCTAATTTTCTTCCATTTTTTCCAACTTAGACTGAATTTTATTTACTTACACAAGCACTGAATTCAATCAATAGTAGCACATTCTATGACGTTTTCTTATTAAAAACAACTCTTTTTCATTCTAAAAACATGCATAAATATAACCCGTTCAAACTTCCCCGACTTAATTCTTGGTCGTCCCGAGCAAGCAACGAAAATCAGATTTTTAAACATCGGGTTTATCAAGCGCGAAATATACAACAAACTTATATAAACAGCCACTAGCCTTCATAAACACACTTAATATTAAAAGACAGGAACTAGATTACTTTCAGATATATCCTGACGTCTCTAGGATAGTTGTTTGAAAAATTCCTCACCACTATCATCCTTTTAGCTCAAGGTTACAGAATTGAATTCACGTGGGTCACTGGGCCATCTTCTTCCTCAATGCATGATTATAGTTACTGGTTTTTCTATTCTTTTCGTTTTACTCTTTTTCATGCAATGTTTCTATTTTTTCGTTCAAGTTTAACATGGCTTTCTAGATGATCCGTGTAGCAGAATTTGGGTCAGACACTCCCAGACCAGTTGACCTTAGGGGGCTAGGCATGATGGTACCCTTCAGACTTATTCTCCTGAATCAACTAGGCCACACTTGAATTGAGGCTTGTATTCGTGTTCGCTTCCTACGCCTTATTGCATGAATTACTAGCGTCTATTGGAAATTTTTGTCATATATCACTCGTTACGGCACATTATATCCTACTTTAAATTCATTTCACTTCTTTGAAATTACGCATTTATGACTCTTTATGATCTATCTGAACTCATTTATTTATACCTTTTTGCTTGAAACCGACCTAACTAACATCATCATATTTAAGTCACAATCTCAACAACAAGGAATTAAAGGGGAATTCGATCGAATTAACTACTGACTTGCTTATCACTTAATATAGCTCAAAAAGAAACACACTTATTCGATAATGGAAATGCACACAAAAGTCGTAAATAAACTGACTAAAATAGAGGAACGGGACAACCTGACTACTGTGGTGGTGGTGGTGGTCCAAATATGCCGGCAAAGAATTCACCGAAATGGTTTCGGTCTTCTTGCATCAACGGTGCCGGTGGGTACTTGTTTGCTGGATGAACCATGCTGTCCCCTTGGGTAGTCGTCGGGATTCGGCCATAAGCAGGGAAATATTGAGGTGTTCCTTCCTCGATGTTTAGCCTTTCAAAGTTTTGCCACTGGTAGTCCTCGTATTGTTGATGTGGCAAGCCGGCGTTATAGTTCATGTGATCTCTCACTGCGTCTGTGTATGCCAAGTGCTGCTAATTATAAAAAGCATTTTTATATGTCGTAGCTCGCACACCCGTGTAGATTTCGTCGATACGGCTCGTTTGGGTTTCGAACTCATTTTGGAACTCGTCCATATGCCCAACCACATCTTCTTGAAAACTTCCCAAGCGCAAATTCATTGCGTCTAAACGGGCGATAACTTGGGTCATGTCAATGGCTCCCCAGGCTGCATGTAACCGTTCGGCCTGGTGTTGGTGGTATGCCTCGGCTTCCTCGATACCATATGGATCTCTATGTGTCTTCCCCGTGTCCGAATTAAAGATCTCAAATCCTTGGTTTGTTTGGCGCAAAGTGATGCTCTGGATCATGGCTGCTGTGATGACGGCGTCGGAAACTGCTCGTGGAACGGAGATGGGTGAAATAGCAGCTTGTGCTCTTAGAAACTCTGATATAATCCATCCATGAGGAATAATTTTCCTCTCCCTCGTATCATACGTCGACCAGAGGTCGTTCATCACAATCCATGCAAAGGAGAGACTCGGCTCTCCCGTCATCAATGCATATAATATTGTTACTTCCTTGTGCCTTATCTTACTTAAGTCGCTATCTCTTGGGAGCACGTTATTGGTAACAATTTTATGCAATACTTTCGCCATTGGCCTTAGATCGCGTCTAGCATAAGCTGTGTACCCTGCGGCGGCATTATAGTCAATCCTTAAGATTTCTGCCAGTTGCGTTGTCCACTCCCCATCCCACGTTCGGTTTGTGAATGCTAGCGGTGCATCTGTCTTGTACTCGTAATTGAAGACTCGTGCTTCATCCATGCCTACTCCAATGTCCACTCCAAAAGTGTCCCTTAACGCACGTGCGGTCATCGGAAATTCATGTCCACTAACACAGCCTATTAACGTGAAATCACCCCTAAATCGGCCCTCTTCTCTTCTCAGTGTGGACAACCATTCCACGACCTCTTCGTGGTAAATATGTTCTCCTCCTAAATCCAAAACAACTTCCCATCATAACCGATTAAAGCACCGCACTACCCCATAGTTTTCAAACTCATATTTCTTTATCGTTTTCTCAACTAGAACCTTCCCGGAAAATGTCTTGGTCATGAATAATTGCTGCCGGATGTTGGCCGGATGTTGTGACAGGTAGAAATCCGGGTTCCATTTTACCCTCGGCCGGGTAGAGGAACTGGCACCTTCTACAACACGTTGGCTAGTTCGTCGAGACATCTGCAATTACGACCACTTAAGTATATAATTTTACAACCTTTTCAAATTGTTCTAGTTTTCAAAGCAAGAGACCACAAATTGTAGTCTATGCATTAACCATGTCATATGCAACATATGCATGTATATTCTTGACTATTTAAGCTAAGCATATTACCATATTGATCAATTAAGCAAATTGCATAAAATAACAACGAACTTTTGGTGACTTGATTAGCATAACTCTCCTTCAAATTTTAACCATGATTTTACCTTATATGTACTTTGCAACATATAACAAACATTTAAATCTTGCTTAATCGGTCATACAAAAAGTCAACCTAAAAAGTCAAAATTGATCCCAAGAACTCCATTAAAGCTATCTTTCATCCTTTCATGAAAATTGTAAATAACTCATACCTTGTTTGATGAAAATGAAGAAGAACTTTGGTCTAGCTTAAAAGTGGATGAGATCCTAGCTTGGCTCTTTCTTCCCTAACTTGAGTTGAAAACTCAAGTTTCTTGCCCAATCTTGCTTAATATGAAGTTCTAGCTTTTCTCGTAAGGATTTTTGTAGGCAAAAATGGAGTTTTTGTGTTGAAATGGGTTGACAGAATGATGGAACCGTAATGGGGGCGCGAGGGGTACTTCTTGTAGGGTTTTTTAAAAAAAATTTCTATTTAAAAAGGGGAGAAACACGAGCGGCGCACCCTTGGGCGCAGGCCTGCGCCGGCGGCTGTGCTTGGTGGCCTATTCGGCTCAAAACTTTTTCGCTTTTCAGTTTGTTTGGGTGCATGCTTGGCTCGATAATTTATGTTTTTTTTCATTATAAAATTATAATTTGCAAGCATCTTTCATGACATATTAACACATGTTTGTGTTTTCCCCCTTCCCCAACTTAAAGAAAGTGTCGTCCTCGACACTAATTGAAGATAAGAATAGGAACAATATATATTGAGAACAAAATTAAAGCAAGTAATGTCCTACAACCACTTGACTTAGATCAAGTGGCCACCACCAAAGGTGGGAGGGGTTCCCCTTGGTTGAGGTCTCGGGTTCGAGCCTCACCAAGGGCGTTTCTCCTTAGGTGGAGGTGTGGGGTTTGGTCCTCATCCTCAAGTTGTCTAACAATGGTGCTAACAACTAACCACTAACATCTGCTGTTCAAAAAAAAAAAGTAATGTCCTACGAAATTAAGAGTAGCGCATGAGAGTTTAAGAGTGTTAGTACAACCATCGGTGCCAACACGAACACCGAAATTCAAATTGTTTTAGGCCCGAGGCCAACTACGTAGTGAAAAGTAAATTGTTTGAAGACATGAGATTGTTTGTTAGCAATGAAGCCATGAAGGACAGAACTAGAATTCTTCTAGGGAAGTCATGTGTGATGTGCGGGCAGAATTTGCTTAAGAGTTTCGGCGGCCGACAACTCATTCGAGCTCGTCCACTCGAGAGTGGAGGCTAGAGAGCCAACGGGAGTGAGCTCCCATCAAGATGCCGTGCACGTTTAAATCTTGTTTCAACTTCTCCATTTCCAGAAGCACCGCCTTGTTCGCAGCTAGAAGCCCTTCCACCGCATCCTTGATAGCCTTTAACCGTGCTTCCAAAATCACATTATCAGAGGGTTGTTGAGTTGATGGTCCGCCTACTTCAGTCCGATGCTCCACAAGACGAGCTTTCCCGTTACCAATGTCCTTCTCATAGATATAAAATGATCTCGCGGATGGAATTATAGAAACCGCGTCATGTGCAGGGTCGCGGATCAAGAAGGTGTCAGAAACTTGCTCAAATACCAAACCAGCCATTGTATACCTAGTAAACCAAACATTATTGGGCCCTAGAAGACGCAGACTTGACCCCTCCGAAATAATCCCCATATTAATAAACAGCTCACTCAACATTCGTGCGTAAGGAATTTTAATTGGTGTCTTTGATAAGGTGGCCTCCCAAATGGTTTGCAAAATGATGTATGCGAGTGAAATGGCGGGTTTACCGGTTAGGAGAGCATGAATAATCATGACATCATTCGGAATGCCTTAAAACACCACTCGATAAGTCACGCTCCGTCCAAAATTCTCTAGTTGTAGGATTTTCGTATCAAAATCGAAATAGTCACAAAGGTCGGTCCTAGTAACCACTACTTCCTTTCCGTCGGTTCTTCCCCGAAGCTCAAAATCGTGTTCTACATCGACTTCCCTTCGAACTAATGATCGCATCCATTCACGAATTTCGTATTTATGCACATAAGGTGTCTCAATCCGCAAGTCACCCAACCATCCGATTCTATCAAAGCTCTCAATAATTCCAAGGTTCTTGAAATCCGTCTCTTTAAGTGTATTCTCTATGTATAAATGAGTTGGTGGTTCCAAAACGGGCGGTGATGGCGGAGGTGAGGGGTACTCTATGTTGATAGGAATTGGCATGTGTACGCGCATGCGGGGTGTGCGTGTAACGCGGTGGCGAGAGTTGCCAGAAAATTGATGTGCCATCTATATATATAGCAAGAATAGATTTAGAACGAAATAATGCACAAATTGGGACGCATGTATGCACGTCTCGATGGACTCCAGTGACTCCGATGAGACAATCATGAGTTGAATGCCATGTTTCGAATAATGCCTCGGAATACTAACGTACACAAATAACAACGATGGAATGAGAATTCTCCTACCATAGGTTTTTTTTTGTCTCATATGCATGATGCATGAAAAATGGAAGTACGTAGCATGGCAATAGTTACGTAAATGACATGAACTTTGTGATTTCTTTGGAAGATGTAGCGATTACAAGTGCAAAGCATGTGATGTGTTATGATATACATGTTTATAAGAATTCTAACACGAATTTGGTGAACCTAGGGCATGGCAAAATCACTAATATAGACTTTTATGAACAAGTCACAGTGAAAGATTTCTTCAAAAATCACAATTAGAAAATATGAAATTCATGAGTTGTCTATAATCTAGGAATTTTTGCTCAAATAATAACATAATGTTTATCTAGACATTTTTCCTCAAGCATAAACTTGGAATTAGGACAGAAAGCTAGTTCATGACATAATATCACTTCTTGACTTGAAAAGAAGAAAAATGGAGGAGAAAACAACTTACATTGGAAAGATGATCACAAAGAGAGGATGAAATTGAAGAAAACTCCTGCTTTTGGAAGATCCGAGAGCAAAAGTGAGCCTAATTTTCGTGCGTTTTGGGAGAGAAATGGGTGAAATGGTGTGAAAATAGGTTAAAAGTTCACCGATTTTCAATGAGGCGCAGACGCAGGCGCACCGCTGCGCTGGCTGGTACGCCTAAGGCGCAGCACGGGGCGCAGGCCTGCGCTGGCCGGTGCGCTGCCCTGGCTGCCAGGTGTTTTTTGTGTGTGCTTTTTGTGGTGTTTGGTCCCCATAATGCTAACGAATTTACGTACGAAACACCGATTCCTTCTCCGATTTTGGCCGTTTTTTAGTCATTCTCCGTCTTTGGATTTTTCCCAATGATGTATGATTTTTCTCCAACTTAATCAGACACTACGTGTGAGGTTTTGTTGTAGGATGAATTTTTATGTGGCTAAGTGTCTTAAAGGAGCGATAGATATTAACTAAAATATATAAAACTAATATCTAATTGAATAACTAAAATTAACGCAAACTTTCATGGTGAAGAACGATTGAACTTAGCATGTGCAACAAGCCTTTAAATCCCTCAGTAGCCTGAGTGGACGAGTTATAGTCTCGTGAGGGTTTCTATTGAACACACCCACAAAGTTCACTGGATTGCCTTCCAGGAAGCACTAAGTTTAATGTCTTCAGCCAGACATTTTGGAACTCTAATATTTAAGTGATATCTTCCAAGACCATTGTCTATAATGATATAATTTCATTATCAGCCCATTGTACAAATAATTTTAATCGATGTCCGTTCACTTTAAACGGCTCACCGCCTTTTTGGTCTATTATTTCCACTGCATCGTGAGGGTAGACGTTAGTAACTGTATATGGGCCTGACCACTTACTTTTTAGTTTGTCTGGGAAGAGCCGCAGGCGTGCATTGAATAACCACACTTTGTCACCTTTATTTAACACCTTTCGTTTAATTAGTCGATCATGGAAAGCTTTTGTCTTTTCTTTATATATTTTTGCACTTTCATAAGCTTCCTTACGTATTTCTTCTAATTCGTTTAATTGGTGTTTTCAATTTATACCGGCAGCTGTGAAATTGAAATTTGTATTTTTAATTGCCCATAACGCTCAGTTTTCTAGTTCAACCGGGAGATGACATAGTTTCCCATACACTAACTTATAGGGAGACATGCCAATAGGGGTTTTAAAAGCAACGCGGTATTCCCAAAGTGCATCGTCTAGTCGTGTTGACCAATTTTTCCTATCGTGTCGTACTGTTTTCTCTAGTATGCGCTTAATTTCCCTATTGGACACTTCTACCTGTCCACTAGTTTGTGGGTGATATGGGGTTGCGATTTAACGAACTCGTAGGAGTCCTTAAAGATAGTCGGTCAAAAGAATCCACTTTGTAAGATTCGATGGCCTGTCTTTATAGCACTAAAGTGACCTCCACATGCATACGAGTGGCAATAATTTAGGATGTCGTAATGCTCATTATCTGGCACACATCGCCGGATGATCTGATCTACTCCTATTTTGAATAAATCTAGCTCCTCCCAAATTTACTGTTTAGTTTGGGAAAAAAAATACTTTCTTTGATGTGAGTTCCAGTGGCCTGGGATTTTCCCTGCGACAAAGTAGTTCACTAAATTAGCAAACCATGACACCTTTGCGATGAACAGTAATTGTTCATCTGGGAAGTTAAACCGAATGGAATCTAGCATATCAGTGGTGATTGTTGGCAGTCTCCCTAGATGGTCTGCTCCTACATTTGCTGAACCCTTTTGGTCTCGAATTTCTAATTCAAACTCTTGTAATAGCAATATCCAACGAATTAGCCGTGGTTTAGCATCTTTCTTAGCCAAGAGATGTTGTAAGGCACTGTGATCGAAATACACAATCACCTTAGCACCCCAGACATAAGATTTGAACTTGTCTAACACATAAACTACTGCAAGCAATTCTTTTTTCAGTTGTTGTATAATTAATTTGAGCTTCAGAGAATGTTTTACTTGCATAGTATATTACCACAGGCTTTTTGTCCACTCTTTGGCCAAGGACGGCACCTACTGCATGATCACTTGCATCGCACATGTTCTCGAAGGGCTGAGACCAATCGGGTGATTGCAGTATCGGTGCCTCCGTAAGCTTAGCTTTTAAGGTGTTAAACGCCTCTACGCCTCCCTTATCGATATTAAATGGTGCATCTTTAAGCAGCAGATTACATAAGGGTTTGGTTATGGCACTAAAATCTTTTATAAACCTTCGGTAGAATCCTGCATGTCCTAAGAAGGAACGAATTCCTTTAATATTAGTAGGCGGTGGTAACGATGAAAATTACTTTATTTTAGCGCGATCAACCTCCATTCCTCTTTCAGACACTATGTCCTAAAACTACTCCCTCTTTAACCATGAAATGACTCTTTTCCCAGCTTAATACCAAATTGGTTTCGGTACACCGCTTGAGAACTTTTTCTAAATGAGAGAGACACCCTTCGAACAACTTATCAAATATAGAAAAGTCATCCATGAAGATTTCAAGAGACCCTCCAACCATGTCTGAAAATATAGCCATCATGCATCACTGGAATGTGGCCGGAGCGTTACATAATCCAAATGACATTCTTCGGTAGGCGAATGTGCCATACGGACATGTAAAGGTCGTCTTATCTTGGTCTTCTGGTGTATCGGGATTTGATTATACCCCGAATAGCCATCTAAGAAGCAATAGATTTTTTGCCCTGCTAATTTCTCTACTATTTTGTCGATGAATGGCAAATGGAAATGATCCTTAGAGGTTACGACATTAAGTTTTCTATAGTCGATACATACTCTCCATCCCGTTACAGGGCGAGTTGCAATATTTTCTCCTTCTGGAGTATCGACAACAGTGATTCTGGATTTCTTGGGAACCGTCTGTGTGGGACTAACCCATTGGCTATCTGATATAGGATATAGGATTCCAGCATCTAGCCATTTCAGTACTTCTTTCGTCACTACTTCTCCAGGTTTGGGGTTTATCCTTCGCTGAGCATCTCTGCTTGGTTTAGCTGTTGGAACAGTTTTAATCCTATGCATACACACTGTTGGGCTAATCCCCTTAAGGTCTGCTATAGTTCAACCTACCGCTTCCTTATATCTCGATAGAACTTCTAATAAAGCCTTTTCTGGTGCAGTAAGATCTGTTGCAATGATTACAGGCAATGTACTCTCAGGGCCAAGAAAAGCATATTTGATATGAGATGGAAGTGGTTTCAACTCTAACTTAGGTGGTGGTATAGAGATGGTTTTGCTGATGGTGGTAGATTAGTAGGAAGTTTCTCGATCTTATGTGTCCATGGTGGTTGAGTAGAGTCCACTGACTGAACACGTTCAAGTTCGAACTCCTTACCTTCAGGCATATTATCTAACTTATGCTCATTATAATACAGTAGCAGTTCCACTGGATCTTTACATGTTATTGTTGATAATTGTTGTTGTATTAAATCATCAACTAAGTCGATCACGTAGCACTCTGAATCCAATGGTGCATTAGGTACATTATTAAAGACATTGAGTCAGAGTTTGCGGTTTCCGAATGCTATGACTAAAGCACCTGTTCTGCAATTGATATGAGCATTGATTGTAGCTAAGAAGGGACGTCCTAATATGATTGCCGGTTGGCTTTCTTTATAAGTATTGTCCGAGTCCAACACTAAGAAATCTACTGGATAATAGAAATCTTTGACCTTAACAATTACATCATATAACATCCCCTGTGGTACTTTGATGGACCTATCTGCTAATTGTAGGATGACATCTGTTGTTTGTAGGGTGCCAAGATCGTGTTGGTCAAATAAATTACCAGGTAGAATATTAACACTTGCCTCTAAGTCTAGAAGTGACTTCTTGATCTGAACATCGTCGATAGTCACCAGGATCAAGGGTGATCCTAGGTCTTTTAGTTTAGGCGGCAGTGAGCTAGTGATAACTGCACTGAGTTGTTCAGTGAGGTTGATTTGTTTAGGAAGAGATATTTTGAATTAACTTTTCAGAGTGCAAAGGTCTTTTACGAACTTAGCAGAAGAGGGGACTTGTTGTATTGCTTTGATTAAGGGAACGCTAATTTTAACTTGATTAAAAATGTCCCATAATTCTTCATTTTTGGGTCCTTTCTTACCATAAGGAAATGATGCCGGATTTTTTAAGGTCGTTGGGTAAGGAGCAATTTCAGTGTTTGAAATGCCTTCCCCAACTTTAGTCTCAACTGGTTTCTTGGCTTCTAAATCCTTAAAGGTTACTTTCTTAATCCTTGTTTCTACCTTTGACCCTGATTTAGGTGGTTCCTCTTCATAGACAATTTCTACCTCATCGTCTATCTCACTTTCCTTAAGCATTTCTATCTTATTATCTACTTTCTTTCCACTCCTAAGGGTAGTGACTTTGTTCACTTCATTGACTTCGTATTTCTTTTCCTTGCCATGGTGGTGCGATGGATTAACTGTGGTGTTACTTGGAAGTTTCCCTTCTTCTCGTTTAGTTAAAGACTCTGCAATTTGTCAATTTTCCTTCCAAGCATATCCATAGTTTTCGCTTGTACCATGGTCTGTTGTTTCATGAATTCCATAAATTCAGAAAAATCTGTCGAGTTCCCCGACACTGGTCGTGACTCATGCTCTTCTTTAGGGTCTTGACGCTTATAGTATCGGTCATCCTTCATAGCTTAGGTTGATCCGTATTGCAATTCTAGGTTCTGTTGACGAGGTTGCTCATATCCTGGCTTCGTGGGAGCATCATTGTCTTGATTGTCCCTCCAACTAAAGTTCGGGTGTTTTCTCCATCCTGGAATGTAGGTTTCCGAGTATGGGTTCTCCCGTTATCTTCGTTGCCAATAACCAAAACCTTCATTCACATACTCCTCATGGGCGATGGTATGTGGGCAATTCTCAGATGGATGGGAAGGGTCTCCTCAAGTGACACAGGAGACCAGTGCCACTGTGGCCTTTCCCATTCCCTTCATCAACAAGTCCATCTTTTTGCTTAATTCAGAGATATCAGATTTAACTTCTTTTTTCCATGCATTGTCTATGCCCATGACTTGGACACCAACACCACTCTCCAAACCCGCTTGGACTTTTAAACCCTTGCTCAACTGGGATATTAATTCCCAGGCTTCGTCATCTTTCTTGGCTAAAAAGGTTCCGCCTGCAGCGGCGGTGATCATATTCCTACTTTCTAGACTAACCCCATCGAAGAAAGTTTTAGTTAGCATCCATCTAGGAATCTCATGGTGAGGGAATGTTCTTAGTAATTCATTTAGCCTATTAAATGCTTCGTGAAATTATTCTCCGACTTTCTGTTTAAATCCAGTTATTTCTTTGCGTTTTTCTATAGTTTTGCTAATTTGGTAATATTCTATTGAAAATTCTTTCTTCATTTCATCCCAATTAGTTATAGTATCAGTGGGAAGTGACACAAACCAGTTTTTCACTCTTTCCTTCAAGGAGAAAGGAAACAGTCTAAGTTTGAGTGCGTCTACAGTCATTCCCCTAATGTGATTAGCCTTCCATATAGAAGTGAATTCAACTAAGTGCTCGTACGGTTCTTCGCTTGGTGCTCCGCGTAAAACTGGTAAGATGCTAAATAGTTGTGGCCAAATTTTAGGTTCATTCTCGTTGATTGGGTAGAGAATGGGTGATGGATCAGGGATTTCACCCGACCTATAATGGGATTCTACGGTTCTACGGTCTCCCATTGGTCTTTGGTTTTGTTGGACTTCGATAAGAACGTTATCGACCTTCTCGTCTTCTGAACTAACTACTTCTTCTTCCACGTCTACCTTAGGAGTAATGTTTTTATTTTCGTTTGCTTGAGTTGTGGCTCGCCTATTAGATCTAGCAGTGTTTTCTATTTCTGGGTCAAACTTCAAAGGTGAAATTCTACCAGACTAACGTGTGTGCAACAACCTATGAGGACTAAATGAAGAACTAGAACTAGAAGCTTTCTTTTTGGTGAGAATTGATGCTTGCGCCACGATTCCCTTTTTCTTAATAAAACTAAGGCAATAATTAAAGCTTAAAACTAAATGACTATAATAATAGCAAATAAATAATTTAAAACTAAATAAGCAACTTAAAGCAAATAAGCAAATAACTTGAATTAAACTAAATTAATCTAGAAAAACTAATTAACTAAATTAAAGCTGATTACTAAAATACGTGACTTTAAGCGCAACCGCTCCCCGGCAACGGCGCCAAAATTTGATACGAGTGTCGTTGCCTCGCCAAAAATAACCACTAAATACCTTAGAATCTAGGGTAAGTAGGGAACGTATCCACATATAGTGAAAGGTTAATTTTCACGTATTCGAGCGACTACCGTTGTAATTTAATTACTTGGAAATAGTGGTTGATTGAAAAGGATTATTATTTCTTTTATAAACTTAATTACTTGCATGAATTAAAGAAATAACTTGAGTGATTGTTTGATTAAATACTTTAACGAGTATAACAATTCCCGGATTCCACATCAAACTTCGTGTTTAATTATAAAACGATACAAAGATTACATAGACATAATCTTTTCTTTATAATTGTTATAAAAACTGTTACGTGATCTTGGGCATAGCGCGTGTTACTTGGATTACTCGTCTTAATTAAATAAATAACTCGGCCCGAATAATAAAATACCAACGAACTATCTTGCGAAGCGTAACAAAATGAATAACAATCAATTGTTCACAATGAAAACATAAACCCTAAAACATGCGAACAAAGTAAATCATTCATAAACTAAGACACTTAGCGTGATGTTTCCTCCGATAATGATTAATGTGAGACTAGTCGGACATCGTTGCCTCAAAGCTCAAGAGTTGTGTTGTCATCCTAATGTCATAGCTTCCCTCGTGCTATCTTCGTCTTCGTAGTCGCTCCAAACGGGACCTTTCCAAGCCTTTCTTCTCTCCAAAAAACGATACTTTTTTCTATCTCTGACTTTTGTATTTATAGAGAAGTGCTGAAAACCCTAAAAACGGCTAGAAAAATAATTAAATGGGTTGGGCGCAGCCGTACGCGCAGGCCTACGCCCCCCCTGCGCCTGGGGTTAAAATCTGTATTTTGGCAATTTAATTGTTTCTGTTGAGCACGTGGTTGGGGAGCAGGGCTGCGCCCCCCTCTGCGCCTGGCTCTCGAAAAAGTGTTCTGATTTTCTTCCATTTTTGCCAACTTAGACTGATTTTTATTTACCTGCACAAGTACTGAATTTAATCAATAGTAGCACATTCTACGACATTTTCTTTCTAAAAACAACTCTTATTCATTCTAAAAACATGCATAAATATAACTTGATCATCAGGTCACTATCACGAGGCAAGATGTTGTTCACAATGATCTTGTGAAGCACCTTACACGTCGAAGTAAAAGCCTTGCGGCTATAGGAAACGGAGGACTCAGATTCCAAAATGGATGGAACAAAAATTTAACTCACCTGCTCTGTCCACTCCCCTGACCGAATCATGTCAGTAAAGTCCAACTGGGCCTCATTCTTATACTCATATCCCCGCTGGTTAGACCCTTCGTGGCCCACCCCCATATCTAAATTAAATAATCGGTGAAGGATTTGCGCATCCATCGCCACGTCCCTACCATGGACGATACATATCTATCTAAAGTCGTTCGGTGAACGACCCGTCTCCCTCCGTAGGGTAGACATCCACTCAACCACATCGGCCTGATAAATATCGGGGCCGCCTAATTGAAGAATACTTTCTCACCCCAAATAGTCAAAAAGGTATGGGATCCCATAATCCTCAAAATCAGTCATGTTAACCCTCTTTGCAGCTAACACATTATTCGAATATTTTCTATATAAAAACAAGTGCGTCCTGAACATGTTCAGGGTGTTGGGATAATAAGAGGTTCGGAGATTGATCTATCACAACGTTCACATTTTGAGTTCTTTGTCTCGTTCTCCTCGACATCTACAATTTGTGCCAACCAACCACAATATGCATGAAATAAATCAAGTAATGTAACCTATAATTGCATTTTGCACAATTACGCTCACTTTAAAGATGCATATATATATATATATATATATATATATATATATATATATATATATATATATATATATATATATAGCTAATTGTAAGGTTGCCTTCCTATGGATCCTATCTTGACGCGACACTGTCCAACGAGTGCGGAATCCTCGTTAGCGCCTTGACGGATAGACCACTCACACGAAACACGGAGACACACACTGTGATAGACGAACAACGGAACGCCCCGACACGTGATTCTCTCCATGAACGAACTCTCAAACACCTTGCAAGTTCAAGATCGCCTGCACTAAGCCTTATTCTAATTCTGCAAAAGCTCTGTAAATCTTCTGCTAAAAACTTACTAATTAAATGAATTAACCCTTAATTATAACACCTGGTTCGAATTTGCCCAGAACAAGTTCGAATAAGCCCAAGGCCTTTCGAACTTGTCCTCCACAAATTCGAATCATGAGCTTTGAACTTATGTTTGATCTTATCTTTGAACTTATGTTTGAACTTATCTTTGAACTTCTGTTTGAACTTATTGTAACACATTAATTACGCCAAGTTCAAACATACATACAATCAATATCAAACATATATAATCATATTTATAACAAACATATATCAAACACTTGTTAATATGCAATAACAAGCAAATTGACTTTTACAAAATATTGTCTATACTTAGACTGCTATCGTCACACAGGATGCACTAACACTAATCATCCAAATTTTATAATTTTAACAATATATGCACATTTAGGCAACCAACTTTATAAATCCAAATTAATTCTTAGAAATTAACCATGGCAAATTAACAAACTTAACAAATAAACACATATCTCATAAAACATATATCAAGGTTATCATCAAGTTCATGCAATTTTACATACTTTGACTCTAAAAAGTCAAAATCACCATGAAAACGTCATGGATGACCATGAAGCTCAAGCTTTCATTTTTGCACAAAAAGTATGAAATAAGTTGCAATTACTTAATAAAAACACTAACCTTGGTGATTGGAAGCTTAAGATTCCACCCGAGAGATTTCCAGAACTTGGTACTCTCATTCTCTTCTTCATCTTTTAGCTCTGATTTCTTTTCTTCCTTTCGGAACCAAAGCTTTATCAAATCTTTTCTGGTTTGCTCTTTATCCGGTGTATCAAATTCGGAATCATCCATAGATGCCAACTTAATTTCATCTATGTCAATCACGTTTTGATCATTATGCACATACTGTTTTGTGATAGGCTGTGTAGGAACGATTACTTCATCTACGTCGTCGTCTTCATCTTCTACAACCTCTTCATCAGATTCCACTCTGCAACATCTTCTGGGACAAACTCCCCTTCTTCAGGATCTTCAATTTCATCCTCAAAGTCAAATATCACCTCTTCTTCTTCAATATCCATTAGAGCTTCAATCATTTCGCTCTCAACAGTCTTTGAAGTTCCACTATCACCTCCTCCTTCTCTCATACCGGACTGACTTGGCTCCCCCTGAATTTGAGCCTGCTGAGCAGTCTTTATAGAAAGATCTACTAGCTCACTCTCTCTTTCCGTATCTGGATCATTTCCATCATCTTCTTTCCTCAACACTTCTGCTTCTATTGTTGTTTTCAACTCAGCATTTTCCTTAACTGAATTTGAGCCTGCAACTACTCTCCCCCTGAGCTTGTAGATTTTTCATTAACTGCTCCAGGAGAGTCCTCATTGTCTTTATCTCAGACGCTTGATCTGCTACTGTTATTTTCAACTCAACATTTTCCTGAGCAAGTCTGGCATTATGTGCTTGAAGCTCTGTAACTGCTGTAGACAGCTGAAAAATTTGGACTGTCTGGAAATCCACCTTTCCCTTCAGCTCTGTGAACCGCTGATTGTCGGTGAATGTAGATGATGTTGATGGAATGGATGTAAACGGTGATGAATCGATGGTTGGTTGAGCAGCTGGTATCACAGGGGCAGGAGCAGAGGTGGATGGAGCTCCCTGCATAAATTGATGCCGCCTCGCCCTATGCCTAGGCACGAGTGGAGTTTCATCTTCCTCTTCGAAATCGGAATCATCATCCTCTGAATCCTGACCAGCTCTTCTAGTCATCTTTCGCCTACTTACGACTAGCCTCGATCCATATCTTCCAAATCTGACAGTCGGATCAACAGGTTCAACAACCTGAACTTCTTCAACTTCCTCAGATTCAGATTCAGACTCGGAGGCGGTCATTTCTTGACCCTCAGCCTCAGTCTGCATAGATTCTCCTCTTGCAGCTTCTTGAACCTGGACCTCAGTGTCCATACCCTCACCCTCCGGTGGCTGGTATTCATCGATCTCCTTAAAGATATCAGTTAACTCTTCCGGAGGATCTAAAACATCTTGAACCAGTTGTTCAGTGAGGTTTAGCTCCGAGGAACTCCCTGTGCCCATATCTCTTCTAGGGTCGGTGCCCTCTGATCAAATTCTGGGGCTGAAGTTGAAGGACCTGTAGTGTCCATTGATGGACCTGCTGCCGTAGACTCGGAATGTCTGTTGGAGGATGGCCTGATTGCCGGAATTTGTCTCGCTGGAGCTCTTTGCCTCCTGCGCGGTTGCTGTTGTGGTTGTTGTTGTTATGGTGGTTGTGGTGGTTGTTGTTGCGGTTGCTGCGGTTGTGGAGCTTCACCTGCCCAGTTATCTCCTTCTGGAGCAACAAAATCTGGGTCAATAACTGCTCCGAACAAAGGTGCCACCAGTGGCCTGACCTGCTCAGCCCTACTTGCATTATGCGACTGGCAGTCATCAAATATTCTCTTATCTATGATAGCCACGCCATGAGTATCTGGAAGTTGAGGTAGATTGGGCAAAAAGTGGTGGATAATCCTTATCGCGAAGCGCGGGTACATCAAAAATCTTTCTCGGATGGGAGCTGTGATTTGATGCACAAACTCACCGAAGAACATCTCTGAAAATCTGTAACGCTTGTTGTATACTAATGCTATCACCGCCGATTGCATCTTGGACACAATGTAATCAAAACCGCTTTTTTTCGGCGCAAAACAGACCATAAACACATGCACTAAGTAACGCCATTGCCCGATTAAGCCACTCTTCACATACGAGGCTTTGGTGATATCTTGGGCGTATCCCATTTGCAAAAAAGTCGCTTGCCTTATATGGACTGGAAAGTCAAAAGGCCCTGCCACCTGATCTTCTGTGCCCAGCTGTAGAATTTGGCGAAGCATTGCAGCTGAAAACACTATAGGTTGGCCCCCTACTCTTGTACGTAATACGGTAGGCGTCACCGAGCAATCTACCTGAAGATGCTCCCAAAATTATCGGACATATGGCAACATGATTTGCAAATTATGAGTCTATGCATAAGCAACACGCGACTGCGTCAAAAATTCAACCATATGGCTGAATGGTTGAGCCTCAGGCAGCTCTCTATCTACTGACATGACCATGTTATGCTTATTTAAGAATGCGCGATCACCCATATCTGCACATAGAAACAACAACCAATATTAGTAATGAAAATTAAAATGAACTTGTTAATTTCGAATTTGCATAATTTCTAACTTACATAAGTTCGAAATCCAACACAATCGAAATTTTCACAAGCGCGAATTTATCTTATATTGACATTCGAATTTAAAACAAATTCGAGGAATATATTCGAATTTGACTAACTTCGAACTTGTAGATATTTCAACAAGTTCGAACTTGCGACAAGTTCGAACATGATGAACATATACAAATCCATGATTTTAACCCTATTTACACATATGACTTTTTCTTGAATATTTTATTAGCTTTTGAGATTCCATTTGTGTATTATGCCTACCAACACATCAAACAAGAAAATGTACATCACTTAGAGTTTACGGTGCATTATGTGTGAAAGCTTAACACTTAGAGATTGTATTGACTATGCTAATTTTCGTCACTTTGAACCTATGTATCTAAGACTTAACTCAATTTTTGATATTCTCTTTTTTTTGAGTTTTTTTTAAGGTTTTTTATCTTTTATCTTTTGTTTTTCATATATAAAAAAAATAAGCTAATAAAGAAACCCACTAACTTATTATAGAAGGAAATAAATTCTACTTAACTACTAACTTACTATAACAAGAAAGAAAGCTAAATAAGGTCAAGTTACTCTGGATTACGCATACCAATCAGTTGAACTAACAACTCAAAGTGTGACTTATCAAAAGCTTTAGTAAATAAATCAGCATTATTATCTTCCGTTGCCACTTTTACCAGCTTTATTAAGTTCTTTTCAGCACAATCACGTATAAAATGATGTCTTATGTCTATGTGCTTTGTTTTACTGTGTTTAACTGGATTATTAGTTATAGCAATAGTAGATTGGTTATCTATCCTAATAGGAGTATGAGTGTAAGTCAAACCGTAATCCCACAATTGTTGTTGTATCCACAAAACCTGTGAACAGCAACTACCAGCAGCTACATATTCGGCCTCGCACATTGACACGACTAACGAAGTCTGTTTCTTGCATTGCCAGGATACGAGCCTCCCTCCAAGGAACTGACAACCTCCAGTTGTTGATTTTCGATTCAAGCTGCAACCTTTATAATCTGAATCCTTGAAAGCTTCCAATTCCAGATCACCATCCGCGTGATACCAAAGTCCCAGCTTCGGTTTCGACTTGAGGTGTCTCAGAATCCGCTTCACAGCTTTCATATGCATTTCTTTCGGATTGGCTTGAAACCTATCACAAATACACACACCAAACATAATGTCAGGTCTAGAAGCAGTTAAATACATGAGTGACCCGACCATGGCCCGATATAGAGTCGGATCCACATCAGTATCACTTTCTGTACCCGGTCCGAGATTGTGATTCACTTGAATCGGTGTGCTAAAATGAGCAGTCAATTTTGTTCCCTCCATCCCGAAGCGATCTAGAATATCGTAGACATACTTCGCCTGATGGATAAACATACACACCTTCCTCTGTTCAACTTGCAAACCCAGAAACAAGTTCAGCTCCCCCATAGCACTCATCTCAAACTTAGACTTCATCACCTTCTCGAAATCTTTGCATATCTGCTCGTCCGATGAGCCGAATATAATGTCATCAACGTACACTTGTACCAAGATAAAATGTTCACCCTTTTCTTTTCACAAACAATGTACTATCAATTCTCCCTCTTTCAAACCCGTTGTCCAAAAGATGAGTTGATAGTGTCTCATACCATGCCCTGGGTGCCTGATGCAATACATACAAAGCCTTATCAAGACGATACACTCTATCTGGATACTTTGGATCTGTAAACCCGGGCGGTTGTTCAACGTCGACCAGCTCCTTCACCTTTCCATACAAAAAGGCACTCTTTACATCAAGTTGATAAACTTTAAAGCCTTTGAAGGATGCAAAGGACAGAAACAAACGGATTGCCTCAAGCCTTGCCACTGGCGCAAACACTTCGTTGTAATCGATTCCTTCTGCTTGGTTGAAACCCTTTAAGACAAGTCTTGCCTTGTTGCGAGTCACAATACCCCGATCATCTCTCTTGCACTTAAAAACCCACTTGGTTCCTATTGCAACTTCTCCTCGAGGTAACGGAATTAACCCCCACACTTCAAGCTTTCTGAATTGTGACAGTTCTTCTTGCATCGCTTCAGCCCAAGAGTTGTCATTTATTGCCATTTGCACATTCTTCGGCTCTACTTGAGAGATGAAACACGAATAAAGGCAAGTGTGAAAAGCCTCGGAGTCATTAATCATTGACAACAGCACTGTGTTGTTATTCAAACTACTCCTAGTCCTCACACCAACATTCGGATTTCCTATGATGCTCTCAACCGGATGATGCTTATTAATCCTCGATGTTTCGATCTCATCGACCCTAAGATTATCTCCTAAGTTTGACCCTATTTCACCTAACGGGGGAGCGACTTCAGATGCTACATTCTCTTCCTCATGATCACTGTCTTTGGAGTTAGGACTAGTAGCCTGATTCTCGTTTGTAGGTAACCTAGAATCATTCTCTGATGAAGACCCATCTTCTCGATGTAGGCTCAGAAGTTGATGGAATGCTCATCTTTGGAAAACCTTGACCGTCGTCATTCATATTTAATGACGATAAGTCATGTTCAATTGTACCTGCATTTCCATGCAAAGGAATGTTAAATGATTCAAACAATTTGTCATAATCAAATATCCATTCCTTACCTGTTTGGGGTTCATGTGTATAACTTGTTACATCAATGTTATACACAATTTCTACCGTACCGTTTGTTTTGTTAAAAACTCTTTTGTTTGGTGAGTTAGGCACATAACCTAGGAAATAACCTTCGTCAGCCTTTTCACCAAACTTAGGTTGATGTTTTGTTTTCATTAATGTACACGGTACCCAAACGGTTTGAAGCCAGTTAAATTTGGTGGTCTTTTATTTAGAACTTCATAACAGGTTTTGTTCAATGATTTGACAGTAAGGACCTGATTTAAAACATGACAAGAGGTATTCACTGCCTCCCCCCAAAACATGGTAGGAAGCTTTGAATCCGAGAGCATGGTCCTTGCTGCCTCAATCAAGGTCCTGTTCTTTCGTTCTGCCACCCCATTTTTTTGTGGCTCATAAGGTGCACTAAATTGATTCACTATGCCTTTAGATAGGCAATATACACCAATTACTGTGTTTTTTAATTCGGTTCCGTTATCACTCCTGATACGTTTTACCCTCGTCCCATAAGAGTTTTCGACTTGGTCTAAGAACCCAATCAACTTTGCAGCTGTCTCGTCCTTCGTACCTAAAAAGAAAACCCATGAAAATCGTGAGTAATCATCAGTGATAACTAAACAGTACCAACTACCACCTATACTCCTTTTGTTGATAGGTCCGAATAGGTCCATATGCAACAAATCGAAAGTGGAAGCTACAGAGTTCTGAGTCTTTGACTTGTGTGACTTCTTGTGTTGTTTGCCTTTCTTGCACGATACACACTTGTATTCAAATTGAAAACTATTCATTGGGACACCTTGCACCAATTCATGTTTAGTGATGTAGTTCATTTTTCTCAGGTGCAAGTGTGCCATGCGTCTGTGCCATAAGACTGATTCGGTCTCTGAAGCTTTGGATAATAAACAGATTGTTCTCATCGATGAATCGGAGATGTTCATGTCCATAACGTACAAATCATTCTTCCTTGGGGCTCTCATCATAATCCACTCTTCAGGTATCTTGAATCCCGACTTCAGCACTAACACTTCAGTATCAGTAAACAACACTGAATTTTTCTTATCACAGATCTGAGAGACACTAATGAGATTGTGAGCAAGTCTATCAACATGATATACTTGATCAAGTGTGATAGTCCCATTAGTAATCACTCCTGTTCCAGTGATATTTTCTCCTTTGTTCCCTCCCTTGAAGTCTGTGAGCAGACTCCTTTCCTAAGTCATGTGCCTAGAGCAGCCACTGTCGACGAACCACTTGTTGTTGAGACCTGTAGTTAGCTCCTGCACATGAAAGAAAACAAGTTAGTTATCACGGGGAGCCCAAGCCATGACTGACTTGGTAATACCGTTCTCATCCACATACTTGAACTCCTTAAAAAACCCATCTCTCCTTTCAGGTGACTTGGGTGTTTGATTGAGAACCTGTTGTAGTGCAGAGTGATTTAAATTCACTCTTGCCCTTTGTGTAGGCATTTGCTGTGGAGCCCTCGAATAATTTCTATTATAGGGCATTCCAGATTGATACCCTGGGCTCTACCTGGTGTCTAATGTCTTACAGGAGTGTGTGACCTTACCGGAGTGTAAGCTCTTCTAGGTGTTTTACTCCTATAAACTTGTTGAGGTCCTGACCTATATTGATTAGGGACTCTATTTGGTGAATTAGTCCTAACAACTTCATTTGGTCTAACTGACACAGGTGTTTGTCTAACCGCAGTCTTTGGTGTGGCATGCACAATCTTCTCAGTGTTTTGAGAACCACTTGTGCTTGCTACACTTGGTGAAGGTTTATGTTGTTCAGGCTTTCCAACGTTAGGTGTAGATTCTACCTTCCTATATGGACAGCTAGACGCAACATGACCCCTTTCATGACATCTAAAACAAGACATTTTATCAATTGACTTCTTATGAGTGCCCTTTGACTTTTGTGTCTCACTTGTGTCATGTTCTCCTAATATTTTGTCACTAGAAGACTGCACAAACTTGACTTTCTTAATCGTAGCATTATTGTCAGTCACCTTCGTTGATTTATCTTTACCACATTCAGATACATTTTCAGTTGCTTCCTCTGATTCAACTAGCTTATCAGTTTTATCTTGAGGCTGAGGCACATAGTTATCATTAAACGGTGGAGGACTCTCTTTATACCCTAAAACTACTGGTTTCTTAGATTGACGTTGTGCATCTAAGATTTTCCCAAGATTCAGTGAAGAGTTCCTAAACTTTTCTAATTTACTATTTACCTCTGCAACCTTAACCTTAGCTTCAGCTAGCTCTACTTCTTTAATACTTAGGTCTTTGGTTAAAGCCTCAATATGCTCATGCATCATTTCTATCATGACACACTGCTCACTTAGTTTGTCTTTTAGAACAATTACATCTTGAGCATCTGCTTTCAGCTTATTCCTAAGATCCTCTTTGATATCTAGGAGGCTAGCATTATCTGATTTTAAGGATTCAATTTGAGCAGTTAAATTACTATGTGTTTCTAGCACTAAATTAAATCTATCGTTAGAAGTAGCACATAAAACACATAAATCACGGAATGTAGAAAAGTTCAGAATTACCTTTGTATGATCAGATTCCACGTTAGCCATCTACAAGGCAAACTCTAGAACAGTCTGATTATCTGGCTTTGACAGGATCTAAAACTTGAATAACCAAGATTAACTGATTTGAAATTTATCAGAGTATAAATCAATAATCTTGCTTTGAATCAAAGTTTAATTAAGAAGTTTGCGGAATAACACTTAAGTATTTTAACAAAAACTTTCAGAACCAATGAAGCATAAAACATAAGAAGTAATCAAGACTGTTTGTATTGCTGAATTCAATGATTTCAATCACCTCTAATCTGTTTTGATTAGACGAAGAACACAGACTGTTCTTAGGGTTTTACAACCTTAGAGGCTTATGAAAACTTAATCAACAAAGCAATTACAGACTCAAAATATGCAGAAAACTTCTATATACTTCTATACAATATTCTGTCTATTTATATTGCTTTTTGGACTTGTTTCCTTGAAGGACTATGACTTCTCTGATAGTAGATATGCTGGAATCTTCGTGTAGATATCTTTCCTTAATCAGCACTTTCTGTTTATGAAACTGTTGAGCAGCTTGAATGTCTTGACAGCATGAACTGAGCAGCTTGAGTTGTTTTGCTCTGGCAGCTTGAACTTTTACACTGGCAGCTCGAGTTTCTTCAACTAGCAGCATGAACTTTGTATTTACATGAAAAAATCTACTAACAGTCTGAGAAGTCTAACTAACAGCTTGAATGTACTTAAACTATTTCCCAACAATCTCCCCCTAACTTAAATTCTTTACACAAGACTTTAAGTTCTATACAAAAATGGAAATGAAAAAGTAAACTGTTATTTACAAACCAAGGCTTTCAAAAACTTACAACTGTGCAAGTTTCTGATCTACAGCCTTCAAAAATTCTTTCTTCATCTCATCTCTATCACAAGATACCCTAACAGATTTTATCTGAAGTAGCATATCTTTTGGTAAATCATAAAATTCGAGATTGAAGAATATACCAGGTCCATCTGAAAATTTGATTCTGTATGTCCTTGAATTGACAAACAAATCAACTTGCTTGACCTTCTTCCCCTTCTTCACAGCATCCTCTATTTCTTTCCTTGCAGATTCAGGGTCAACAATTGATTTTAGATCTTTAATTACTTGCTTCACTTGTGGTAGAGCAGATCTAACTTGTGTTACAGACCCAATGTTGTGCATTCTGATAAGCTCATCTCTGGTCAACTTCTGAACCATCTGCCAAAATGTATCATATTCTTCTTCTGGTCCAGACTCCCTTCTTACCACAAACTTAACTCTCAAGTTACGGTCATCCAGGGACTTAGCAAACCAGTAATTGATTTGAGGCTTTGTAAAATCATGCTGATCAATCAACTTCTCTATCTCCATGGCTTTTTGCAGTTGTTGATCAAACAGCACTCTTTTAACTTGATATAGCTTTGCTTGTGAGGATGGATCAGATGTAGGAATAGATGCAACAGCTTGTTCAGTAGGAACAGGAGCACTGGTAGCAGCTTTAGTTTGGACTGATTGAGTTGATGGTTGGACTTCTTGGGATGGTTGAGCTTCTGGAGAGACTTTTGTTCTCTTTCTTTTGTCCATCTCCTTGTCATGAATCTCCTGCAGCCTTTCAGTAGACATGGACTGAGCCATTTTCTTTGGAATACCTGCTGCAAAGGCAAAATTGATAAGAAATCTTCTATGCTCAGCCTTGGAGTGCCCTGTTGGCATCTTTCTCTTCTTTTCACCTTGTTTGCCCACAAACCCCTTTAGGTAATCACCTAATGTCTCATCATCATCTATTGGGGGCTGGGCTTGCTGATCTAATTCTTTGTCCATTTCTTCTGCCAATTTCTTGGCAACTTCAGCATCAAAGGCAATCTGGGCTTCTTTGGAGGAGAATTTGTGCTTTGGAGACTCAATGAGAATGCCCTTGCCCTTGTCTTTTACAGAAGAGGATGTTGCTTGGACTGTACTTGATGGAGCTTGAATGCCTTCCCTGATCACAACTCCAGTGACTTTTGAAGGAGCAGCTTGAGTTTCTAGGCTAACAGCTTGAGAAGCTGTTGGGACTGCTAGCCTAGAAACTGGGACTGTTGGTGCTACTTGGACTGTTGTTGTTGTTGGAGCTGCTTGGACTGATTTAGGAACCTCCTGATTCTCCCCCTTTTTGGAAGCATTGGTTTGGTCAGAAGGACCTACAACCTTTGCCCCTTGGGTTTGAATCAAACGCTCTAATTGAATGAGCTTATTTCCACAAAGGGTAAACCCCTTATGAAGATAATCCATCCTCTGATTTTGAGCCATTTCTGATTGCTTTAGGGCCATTATTTGTGCACCCTGTGCAGCAATGATGGACATTTGGTATTCCAACATAGCTACAACAGGTTTCAGCTTGGGATCCGTCAAAAGCATAAGTTGCAGACTAGTCTCAAGATCAGAAAACACCTGTGGTGCTTTTGATCTATCACTGACATCAATACCAGAAGTAGAAACCTCTGGGCCCCTCTTTTCTTGGTTCTGGGGACTTCCAGCTTGTGTTTGCACACTTGCTGTCGCCATGGGCGTGGACTTAGCTATGTTGGCAATTTCCTGTGCCTCTTGTGCAGAGACATCAGTAGTCCCAGCCACAGAACCCATATGAACCATCTCTGAAGAGATGTTCACCTCCTGAGTGAGGATGGGAGTTTCCTCTAGTGGTTCCCTTTGGATATGCTGTGCAGGAGTATCCTCCTGCACAGTGATATATGGCTCTTGCTGATGGGAGGAGGAGGAAGGAGCTCCTGGTCCCCTTTTTCTTTTGTATGTGTTTCTGAGTGGGCATGTTGGCTGTACAAAAGGATCAGAGGGAATATTTGTATCATGAGGAGTGGGTTGGGGTCTTGGGGTTGTAGCAGTATTGTTAGGCTGAGCCTGCTCAAGACCCTCTCCTCTGTTTCCTGAAATGATGTTCATCATTGCAGAGGGCAAAGGAGCATCTACACTTACAAAATTGGCACTTGGCTTTATCAGCCTTTTGATTGAAGACAATGAGTGCCTATGGGAAACATGTATCCGTTTATGTAAATGTGGAGTTGTGCAGGTGTGTGCAATTATTTCTGCCAAAAACCTAGGATACATCAAAAATTTCCCATTCTTTAGGGAATGATGCCTTAACATCCCCTGAAAAATCATGTTTGAAAAATTGAACCGTTGGCCTGTTGAAAAGCACACTAAGGCAGTGGCAATGTTAGAAGAAAATTCAGACCAACCAGTTCTTTTGGGGCTTAAACATTGCTGAATAATGTGCACAAGGTATTTCCATTTAGGAGAAAAATGTGCCTTAAGAAAAGTAAAAGAATCAGCAGGACCCCTATAACCAATGTTTTGAAGACCAAAATGTAAAGCTTGAAGGGATAGGTCGGTTATACCTGAGGCATCTTGAAGATGCAAATGGTGCCGAATGGATTCCTCAGTGATGGTGACGGGAGTGCCATCAATTTTGGATAGAAGGGTAGGCACTCCATTGATGGTTTTAACATATGCATGGTTCCAAAACTGTTCTATATGGGAGATGTATATAGTGGGGTTTATGGTTAGGGCATAATGAATATGGGAGTGCCTGAGGAAATCCATCATTGTATGGAACGGTTGGAGTTCAGCATGTTTCAGAGTGTATGGGAGACAATTGTGTTCTTTTACGAACTCCATGGATGAACAAACGATGGTTTTAGGGTTTGAAAGAAGAATGTGTGATTCGTTCAGAGAGAAAGTAGAAGGCCGTGGAAGAAAAATATGTAACTGGTAGTTACAACTGAACGAAACCGGGACCTTTAAAGGTTTCGAAAGGATTAGGTCCCGCGCACACATTTGAAAAATTACCCAAATACCCTGCACACTTTGACAGATCAAGTGAAAATAACTAGCAGTCCGAGAAAATGAACTAGCAGCATGAGAAAATACTCATGCTGTTAGTGTAAAGTTGTGCAACTTTTCAATGGAACAGTGTCTCCCCCTTAAATTAGCATACTGAGTCGATAATAATGAAAACCAATTAATCCATGTTTACCATACCAATATTTGATATTAGGAAAGTGAACCTTCCCACATCAAAAGGTTTTGTAAATAGATCAGCTAGCTGATCATCTGTATGTATTTTGGTAACTTGGATTAACTTCTTTTCATTACAATCTCTGATGAAGTGAAATCTGATTTCTATATGCTTGGGTATTGGGAATTTCACTGGGTTTTGCACAATGCTAATTGCACTTGAATTGTCAATATAAATAGGAGTGGATAAGAAATTCATACCATAGTCTCTTAGCTGATTTTGAATCCACATTACCTGGGAGCAGCAGCTTGCAGCTGCTACGTATTCTGCTTCAGTGGATGATGTGGAGATAGTTGTTTGCTTTTTGCATTGCCAAGAGACCAGTCTTGCTCCTAAGTATTGACATCCACCAGTTGTGGATTTTCTGTCAATGTTGCATCCACCATAGTCACTGTCAGAATAAGCAGTTAGTTCAAAAGGAGAGTCTTTAGGATACCATAGACCTAAATGTGGTTGGCCTTTAAGATATCTAAAGATTCTCTTAACAGCAACCAAGTGAGATTCCTTTGGAGAGCATTGAAACCTAGCACACACACAGACAGCAAACATTATATCAGGTCTAGAAGATGTTAGATACATGAGAGATCCTATAAGGGATCTGTATAGATG
>JAANYP010000943.1:105486-122957 GCA_020465985.1 Centrapalus pauciflorus
TTCTATCTTAAGGATAAAAGATTTAACTAGCTCAGCAGTTCATCTTTGGACCTAAGAAAGTAAACCCAAGTAAATCTTTATTCAAACTCAAAACAGATGTTGGACCAAATAGATCCATATGTAACAACTGAAGAACAGATGAGATTGAATTTACTTCTTTGGCCTTATGAGAAGTTTTGTGTTGCTTACCTTTAAGACATGCTACACAATGATCATCACAAATGAACTCCTTTTGTGGTAATCCTCTGACCAGATTCTTTTTAACTAAATCATTCATGGACTTGAAGTTCATGTGACACATCCTTCTATGCCAAAGAGCAGACTCATTTGATGATGCTTTGGATATTAAACAGCTTAAAGTATTTGATTTAGTCAAGAGAGCTGTGTCCAGGCAGTAAACATTGTCCTTTCTTGGTGTTCTAAGTAAAACAAGATTTTCAGGAATTTTTAAATCCTTTGAAAGAACAATGCACTCAGAATCTGTGAACAGAACAATGTTTTGTTTGTCACAGATTTGAGAGACACTCAATAAATTGTACTTAAGCTGTTCAACATACAGAACTTCATGGAATGTCATATTGCCTGCATTAACAGTACCTTTACCTGTAACCTTACCTCCCTTTGAGTTGCCTCCAAATGCAACAAAACCTCCATCAAAACCTTTGAAATTTGACAAGCATTCAGAATTGCCTGTCATGTGCCTAGAGCATCCACTGTCCAGATGCCATCTTGATCTATGAGGAGACCTGTGGTTGCCCTGCACAAATAACAGCTTAGTTAGTAGTGGAGTAAACCCAAACCAAATTGGTTTTTGGTTGGCCTTGTACATTGACATAACTAAAAACTGTCTTTGACTTCTTATATTTAGTGAGATTAACTGATGGAGTCTTTGGAGAGTATTTAGTGATAATATGAGGTATCCAACTATTTTGATCATCTTTTCTTCTGACAGTCTCAGATAATTCACTAGTAGCTCCAGATTGATGCCCAGCAGCTTGAGCTGTGTTTGTAGTGCTAACAGTTTCAGTTTTTGCACTAACAGCATCAGATTTTGACTTAGCAGTCTGATCTTTTGCATTAGCAGTTTGAGCAACAGATTTGTCCTTGACACACCATATTTGTTTAAAACTTGATTTAGGCTTTGCCAAAACTTGTTTTTGATGTGTGGACGGTTTTTTATTAACTTTTGAGAATCTGTGATCAACTGTTTTCTTTGGAGCTGCTGTGGAAGGTTTCACTTTTGAGTGCTTTGCCTGATTAGGATTTGATTTTGTGTGATGCACAATCTGTTTTGCAAGAGCTGGTTTGTAAAAACAATCCTTGACTAAGTGATTCTTCCTTCCACAGTGAAAGCATCTTTTGACAGTTTGAATTGGAACACCAGACTTTTCTGTCAATTTCTGGTTCTTGTTTCTCTGGTTTCCTCTTACCTGCTGTTGTTTAGGAAACTTTTGAACACCATGCTTTTGGCATGTGCAGATAGAAACAGTTTTACCTCTTTTAGTTCCTTTTGATGAAGATGCAGTGTTACAGTTAGAATGTACAGAAACTTGTGGAGTAGCATTGCATAAACTCATCTTCTCTTTTCCTTTCTTACTGGAAACTTGGACTTCTATGGGTGCACTCTTTGTGTCACAGTCTCTATTTTGATTCTTATCTTCTTTTAATTCAGGACTGTTATCAAGGATAGGATCTACAATAGTCATAGACTCATCTAGTGGTTCATTGACAAGTCTATCAGCAACCTCACTCATTGGGTGTATGTACTTGTTGTTGTATGGAGGAGGAGTAGCTCTGTATCCTATTCCTTCTTTGGGATTGACCTGAGATTTGACTTTATCTTTGAATTGAACTTCCATTAGGTGTTCTAGCTTTTGATTTGCTAACTTGAAGTTACCTAGATCTATGTTAACAGATTCCAGTTTCTCATTAGCCTCTAACACCTTCTGTTCAGTTTCTTCTACCTTTTTATTCAGAGATTCTATTTTCTTATTGAGTTCCTTTTTCTCCCATTCATGATAGTTTCTATCATACCCCATTTGAATCTCATTATCCTTATAATCATTGATCTGTTTTTCCAGATCTTCTACGGCTTGCATATATTCATATCTCCTTTCTTCCATCTTAGCTAGAGTTTTGCACATGCTCTCATTATGATCTCTGTACTTTTTAACCATATTTTTGCATGATTGAGAGCAGAGTTTAGAATTTACCTCAGATGGTTGTTCAGTGGAGGAGACATTGGATGTTTCTGCCATAAGTGCTTGATTTTGGAATTCTTCCTCTGTCTGATCACTCCAGTCAAACACATTGTCTTCTTGAGAGACAAGTGCTGTTGATGAGGAAGCTTGGATGGGCTGTGAAGTCCTTGATGGCTGTTGACCTTGAGACCTACATTCTCTGGCAAAGTGACCAAGCTTATGGCATTTATAGCATTCCACTTTTGATTTATCAAAAGATGGTTTGCCTTCTGTCTTGGCTTGAAAGTTGGCCTTACCAGTTCTTTTCAGAAATCTTTTGGCTCTCATGGTCAGCATTGCATGTTGCCACTTTAAATCCATCTCTTCAAGATCATCTGGATGAATTTGTTCCAAGTCTTCAACATTTAGAGCAAATAATCCATCATTGGCAACAAAAGCCTCATAGTGAGTTTCAGCAGAATTGTCATCACCACCTGAAAAAGAATCACAGTTATTAGATTTTTCAGAAGACAGAAGAGCAGTGTTGTGATTATAAGAAAAGGATTTATTTTTAGCATCAATCTCAGTCTCAAACACTCTTAAACTGTTATACAGATCATCCAATTCTATCTCATCAAGAGTGTCTTTTGTTCTCCATTGTGCAGCATAGACTGTCCATTCTTCTCCAAGAGATCTGAGAAACTTTCTGTCGACTTCATCTTGATCCAGATTGACCTTTGCACTTTCCAGTTCACTTATCAGTTTGTTGAACCTGTCAAAGATTTGAATGAGGTTTTCATTCTTGCCACCAGAAAAGTTTTCATACTGCTGTTTCAAGAGGTCTTTTTGATTTCTCTTGGTACTGGCATTACCAGCAAACCTCTTCTCTAAGGCATTCCAAAGAGAGTGAGCAGTATAAAACTTTTTGAACTGATGTTGATAAGCATTAGGAATGGCTATTTGTAATAGTGTGAGTGCTTTCACTTCATTCATTCTAGCCTTCCTTTCAAGTTCAGTTTTTGGAGGAGTTTTGACTGGTTTTCCCTCAGCATCAAGTTCTGGATCAACTACAGGAGGGAATTCAACAGCTTTCCATATGGCATAATCAATGAATTGAATATGCTGTTGAATCCTGAGTTTCCACATCTCAAACTCAGTGGGCTTGAGCATAGGCACTTTGAGTCCTTGCCCAGATCCACTGCTGCTATTTTCAAATTCCATTGTAAAAGATTAAAAATTTTGAAGAAAGTTTTCGACTTTGAAAAACAAAGAACAACCTGTGGCTCTGATACCACTTGTCAGGATCTAGAACTGAATAACCAAGATTAACTGATTTGAAATTTATCAGAGTATAAATCAATAATCTTGCTTTGAATCAAAGTTTAATTAAGAAGTTTGCGGAATAACACTTAATTATTTTAACAAAAACTTTCAGAACCAATGAAGCATAAAACATAAGAAGTATTCAAGACTGTTTGTATTGCTGAATTCAATGATTACAATCACCTCTAATCTGTTTTGATTAGACGAAGAACACAGACTGTTCTTAGGGTTTTACAACCTTAGAGGCTTAAGAAAACTTAATCAATAAAGCAATTACAGACTCAAAATATGCAGAAAACTTCTATGAACTTCTATGAACTATTCTCTGTATTTATATTGCTTTTTGGACTTGTTTCCTTGAAGGACTATGACTTCTCTGATAGTAGATATGCTGGAATCTTCGTGTAGATATCTTTCCTGAAAATCAGCACTTTCTGTTTATGAAACTGTTGAGCAGCTTGAATCTCTTGACAGTATGAACTGAGCAGCTTGAGTTGTTTTGCTCTGGCAGCTTGAACTTTTACACTGGCAGCTCGAGTTTCTTCAACTAGCAGCATGAACTTGGTATTTACATGAAAAATCTACTAACAGTCTGAGAAGTCTAACAGCTTGAGCATACTTAAACTATTTCCCAACACTTTCTACTATGTTATTTATAGACAAAAGACAAACTCAAATACTACTTAATATAACTGGAGAAACATATTAATTTATTAAAAGAAACAGTTATATGATTTAAATAAATCTTCGGTTCATGGAGCAAAGGGTCCGAAAGAAGCTCTGAATAGGAAAATTCAGAAAGTGAAATCATGATTCAATGAGTAGTTGTCGGTTGCTCTGCTTGCGAGATTGAGACGTAGAGATGACATGACATTGCCCCAAACCAATCGGTTCCACCCATCTAATCGGAAGCTTAATTAGAGCAATCCAGTTAAAAAAATAAAAAATGTTTTTAAACATATACTAAAATAATAACTTAATTTTTTTTAAAAAATGTAATGGACAGCGAAACCAAAACAAAATACATTTTATTTCTTAAAATAAGAAATTAAAATAAAGTTGAGAAAAAAGAATAAAATCCCATGTGACTTATCATTCCGTGAACCAAAGGGGCCCTAAAATACTTCTTACCATTTTTATTAAAATATGAGACGGTGCCTTAGGGTGGTTCTGGGGGACGTACGCCTTGGTTGAGTGAGGCAGTCCGAGGCGGTTCGGAGGCAGAGGCGTACGCCTCTGTATCTGGCTGGTATAACTTTGTTATTTTCTATTCATGGTAATCATTTTTATTAAAAAATATAAGTAAATAAAACTATCACATACTAAAAAAGTCGTTATATAATAGATAATTATTTTTAACATTAAGCATTTAAGCAAGATATAACACAAAAGATTGGAACCACATATATATATATATTATTTATTATATATATATATATATATATATATATATATATATATATATATATATATATATATATATATATAAAGGCTATTAGGCCAAACATAATCAGCAGATACAAACAAAAAGAAAAACGTGAAACCCCACGTCGGTCCCCACCAGCGTCAAACTCGTCGTCGCTCGCCGGTCAGGTTCCGTCGCCGGACGCCGGTCGCCGGTCAACGCTAGTTGTCGATTGCCGGTCAACTCAGATCTCCGGCCGGCTGCTCTATTTTCTCCTCCTGAATCCACCAGTCCAGCACTCCTGCCGATTTCGACTTATTTGAAGGTTAATTCCGATTTTTTTTCCTTTTTTTATTTGACAGCAACCATACTTGGGTGTTGGTTCAACATTCTGATTTTGCAATCAAAGTGTATATATTTATTAGTTATTATTACTTATTAGTTTAGTTTATTATATCTTATTTTAGGGTTTAGGGTTTAGTATATAAAAGTGTGTTAGAGTTTTACTTATAAATTATTTCTTAGTTTTACTATATCTGCTTTTGCTAAAAGTGTATAAAAGTGTATGATTGCCTTCTAGTAGTTTTAAACCGTTTTTTGAAGTTAAAATATGAAATACATTAAACATTTTAACTTTATATATATATATATATATATATATATATATATATGTATATATTGGTTTTTGATACTATATCGCTAAACTTTAAATAGCGGTCGCTATGGCTACGCTATCGATACATAGCAAATAGGTGCCTTGTCGCTATCGTCCGCTATTCGCTACTGACAACTATGGGAGTATCAGAATTTGTCTTCTCCTTTGAGGGGCTGTTGGTTTCGGTCCAGATTTGGGATTCCACCATAGAAACACTAGCCACATTAGTACATTACTCCACTTTCATATCCAAGAATTTAAATAAGGTTGAGATTTTAAAAAGAATATAACCTTTGTTGTTCTATGTTCATGCCGAACAATTGCTTCAACATATATATATATATATATATATATATATATATATATATATATATATATATATATATATATATGAACAATTGTTTGTTGTGTATATCTTCCTTGGTGCGATTCCCTTCCAAACATGAAACATAGAATCCGACTAAACTAAAATGAAATAACTATTAATTAAAAGGAAACTCAATTACCTGTTCAATGCATTTGTTAATGTTCTCATCTTGTTAGCTTCAAAAATCAAACATATTGCATATATCAACTCGTTTTAGGTTAAATCAAAAGAAATAAATCTATTAACAAACATAAATCGTAGGTTGGAGTTACTGGAAGAAAACATTGCAAATGACAAACATCCATTCACAGGAATATTTGATCATTCACATAGCAGTTGCTATTTCTCACTATTCGCTACATAGCATATAGGTAGGTCATCACTATTTTCCGCTACAATACTTGTTCTTGTTTTATAGGTTGTTCGAGTGACTCATTTTGCAGGACAAGTTTATTTCATATTAGAGGACCAAAATTTCTTTCATTTTACTTGAATAAAAAATGTACTAGACAATCCTAATGTTTGCATTGATTTTGTAGGATGGACAACTCCACATTTGCTTTCGTAGTTGCTTGCGTAGTTGCTTTCCTAGTTGCTTTCTTTCTTTGTATCATCATTGTTGGTTATTTGGTTTTACATCGAAAAAGAAGGCCGGCTGAAGATATCGTAAAAAACCAACACATTACACTGCAGGTTGCTGTTTTCCATATTCTTCATCGGTCTAGAGAGGATATTCAAGAAAGCTGTGGACAAGCGGATCGAAATGAAAATGATCTTGAAGAGGTCAAAAGCAGTGAGTACGAAGGTTCTGAAGAGGGTTCCCCTCAGCGTATAACAGCGGGTATGAAAGCAGTGAACTTATATGAGAGAACGGGTATTTGAAAAATTCCTGAAGGCTCTGTTGAAGGATATGATGTTGAAGTGTCTGATGCAGAATCTCCTCCTTGGTTGTGGAATGCATTATGCATGAATATGGATGCGAAGACATGGGACCCTACTTCATCGGAGTATTATATGTGTTGAACAGTTTCAGAAGAATGCCACAACTAACTCATTCTATGACCTGATTTCTCTCCCTTTTTTTTTGGTATTTTTGTTAATCATGTGGGCTTTGGAAGCACTGTGGAAGAGACCATGTGGGATTGAATTAGATATCTTAAATTATTGGAAATGTTAAAATTGATGTAGTCACTGTTTGGTTCTAATGTCCCAAGTGTTTTGAAACGTACTTTACATGTGGAAGAGTAAAACTGTTGTACCACTCATTTGTTTTTTTTTTTAACATGTTCATAGGCAGAGGTGATGAATAAATATACAAAACATATTTTGGCCATTATTTTGGAATTTAGTTGGGTCCAACATTTGAGAAATTTTTTAAGGGTTGGACAAAGCATATTACTTTTTATATATTTATGAATTAATGCTTTAATTATATTTTTTAAATAATTAAATAGTTTTAATTAGATATTTGGATATATATATATATATATATATATATATATATATATATATATATATATATATATATATATATATATATATATATATATATATATATATATATATATATATATATATATATATATATATATGTGAGTTTAAAGGTTTTATAAGGATATATGTGTAATTATAAATTTTAAAAGGATGTATGTGTAATTATAAAATTTTTTAGCTTGAATGTGGATGTGAAAACAGTTTGTGTAGGCTTGTTATGGCCGATTTAATCTAATTTTGCTTTGATTTTTTATGTTAGAGTAAGCAAATTGTGCAAAACCCATATGGATTTTGCTTTGATTTACCATGAAAAAGGTTAACTATTTGATAATTACACATCCCCTCGTTAATGTGAGAGGAAGAATTTAATAATTATTATTAATTATTAAGGTTTTCCTCTGATGAACAATTTCAACAATGGGTGAGAAGTTGTTTAAGACTACACAATATGGTACAATTTAACACTCAAATGTCCATAGAAATGTAGGATATTAACAATTTCACACCCCTTTTTGAGAATAATGTGAACACAGTGGTGCACCTGAAAATCAAAATTATCTGAACGTAGTAAGTATTAAAACTAACAAATATAGGCCAAATACCAGTATTTGTAACTGTTCAGCTGAAACTATGGCAAGAACTCTAGTACCATCGTCCAACTCTATTTATTAACAATGGTTTTTATGTTATCATATTTGAAGACAAAAAGGACAATATAACATATATGGTAATATTTGAAACCCCTTTTCATACATGATGATGCTCCAATAGCATCATATGTAAATGTGTACTCACCTGTGAAAATAAGTTAAATAACAAAAAATTCAAATAGATTCTTTGACATCTCATAAATTCGACCCGTTTTTTAAAAAGTTTTGATAAATAGTTTATAGTATTTCATTTTGGTTATGAACTCGTTTACTTTAAATTTTTTAAATTTCATGAATATTAACAAGTTCATATTTAATATAGGTAATTTAAGTTATTTGATTGTCCATGTAACTATAAAATTGCCTAACATGTCATCCAATAAATTACCCAATATATATTATATTTTAAAATATTTGATGATTGAAAGTATAATAAAGTGTTATTTGAAATATATATGTGGTGTACAAGTTAAAATAATTTTATGAATAATATAAATATAAACCAAAAATTACATTTCAGTAATAGTTGTATTGTATGTTTATAAAATTGTAAATTTTGTTTGATGACAACTTTGAAACTACTTAACATATCATTCTTTTTTATAAATAAAAATTGAGATAGAACTTATAAAAATTGAACAACTAAGTCAATATTCCTTAAATTTTGAAATAAATTCACTAACCTTTGAGTTTTATATAACAAGTTATTAGGTTTTTTTTTACATAATATCATGGTAAAAAATATCATCCCTAATAACAATATCATTAAATTCATAGCTTTATAAATATTTGTATAAAACAAGTATTATTGTATACAAAAGATATGAACAATATATGCCTAGAATTTAAAATTACACATAATCTTAAAATTTATCATTTTTAAAACTCATTTATTACAACTATAGTTTATATACTAAAATCATTATCATTAAAATTAGAAGTTAATAATCAATTCAATTAACATTAGAAAAGCTCCCAAACAAATTTTAGACAATTATACTGGTCCGTCAAACATAAGCTCTGATAAGTATGCAATATTCAAATCCAAAAAAACAGTCCGGTGTATCGCACGGACCGTTTTGACTAGTATTTTTTTTATATAATAGAGTTTGGGCTTTATTAAATGAAAATAAATGAGAATTGGGCTCACTAATCAAACACCTAGTTGGGCTTAAAGCTGATTAAAATGAAAAGTGAGATATGAGATTTTAATTAAAGTTATAATTATTAAAAAATAAATGAAGTATGGGCTATGTTCATAATTTTTAGTGGACTTGTTAAATAAATGAGTTTGGGCTTTAATATATTAATAAGTTTTTTTTTGAAAAAAAATTAATAAGTAATCAAATACAAATTGGAGTTCATCAAAATAACTGTTCCGCTTCGTCAAATTTGTTCGTCTCCCGCTTCAACTCCTTCCGCTTCAGCTGTTCTAAGTTCTGCTTGATCAAATTGCAGTCCTTCTTCAGCTGTTCTAAGTTCCGCTTGATCAAATACACACTAAAAACCCTATTTTTAGTACTCAAACTCAAAAATCCCACTCCTGGATTCATTTGGTACTCAAACTAAAAATCCCACTCAATCTTTGAATCCGTTTCTGCGATTACTCTGGTAAGCTGAAACACCCGGATTCTTTTAATAAAGATTATCTCATGTTTATCAGAGTTTAAGGACCCATTAAAGTTTAAATTAAAGTTTTGCGGAAAAAGAATTAAAGATATGAAAGATACTTTACATATGTACATAATACTTATGTTACAAATCTTGAAGAGAGTTAAATATATTATTAAACTTTGAAGAATAAGTAGATATAACTAAGCTTCAAAGAGTCTCGAGTTATAAAGATTTCAAGAGGTTAGCTACCCGTTCCCACTTGTATAGATGATTTATGTTCTGAATAATTCATGTTGGTAGATCTGGCAACTTCTTTGTCTTCACTAAACATTCCCTGAAAGATTTAATGAATAAAGGAATAAGCAATCAACATTGCTTAGTGAGTAAAAATCTTAGCTAAACTATGTCACATATACAAGTTCAGTTTTAAGATACAAAATTTATTAATGAACCTAAGACATACTATAATACAAGGATATATGATATGACATGTTAATGAATGAATTAATCAAATAAGAATTTATCGAGGAATGATACCGAATGAATTAAAGCAACCACCTTGTGGTCATCAAATATAAGAAGACATAGGCCTTTAAAGAATTCCAAGCAGGGACTCATTTCCCCAAATAAGTTTAAGTTTAAGCTCGACATTACCCTTGTAATGTCTTTGAAGAGTCTGGATATCCAGTGAGATCATCTTTGATCGAACGACTATTTCTAAGTTGAATACCAAGGAATGAATTTCAAAATCATGTCAATGATGTATGATATACAATAATTAATAAATAATGAACATATTCAAGAGGTTAACAAGTATATGCACATAAAACTTTAACAAATAGTAGTACTCACCTTGTATGCTTAGGAAATTAAAGTAACTTCTTGTAATTCTTGTTTATCGTTTTCGGTTACAACTTGCTTGAAAGACTTGGTACCCGATATACCTAATGAATCATATTCAAGTAGCAAAGCAAATAAGTATTTAAAGTATTTGGAAGGAGTATATACTTGTTCTAAAATGTTTATGAAGTTATAAGATACAATTTAGTTTTCAAGGTAATGTTTAATTGCAATTAAGTTGGTATATAGTCTTTATTTGACTAAATACTTTAACATGTGTATGCTAAGTCTTTATGTTAACTAAAAGACTCAAATTAGGAAAGATAATATCATCCTAACTCAATTCAAACCATTAAGTATGTATTAAGCATTAACGATAAGGGTATTCGACAACTCAAGACTTGACGGAACCAAAAACAACGAATTATAAAACTTATTGGGAAGAATCGGCTTAACAAAAATTAATGAAATTTTCCAGAAATGAAATTCAATATGTTAACTAACTTCTATAAAAATCCCAAGTCAAAACTCAATGTTTTATTAGGCAAACAACTCATTCTCCTACCGACTATACTGCTGTCAGGAATTTCCCGTACAGCGCCGTCATACGACATGGATTTAACGTCTTTCCAAAGACAAATTAACCATAAGACATAGAACTTCGACTTTTGTGTTTTAAGAACTTGATAAAAATGTATCTATCATATCGAAAAACCTTCTGCACAGCAGCCCATACGTTTCCGATTTCATTTCAGATAGGGTAGGATGTTATAAGGTAGGACAGGGTTGGTAAAGTAGGGTGGGGTAGGTAGGGTATGGGTGGTGTAGGGTGGGTAGGGTAGGGTAGGATAGGGGTGAGGTAGGGTTTTTGGTGGGTGGGTAGGGGTGGGTTGGGTTGGGTAGGGTAGAGTAAGGGGTGGGGTGGGTGGGTAGGGTAGAGTGGAGTGGGGTCGGTGGGATAGGGTAGAGGTGGGTGGGTGGTGGGATAGGTAGGGTGGGTTGGTGGGGTAGGGTGAGTGAGTAGGGTGAGTGAGTAGGGTGGGTAGGATAGGGGTGGGGTAGGTGGAGGTAGGGTAAGGGTGGGTGGGTGGGTGGGTGGGTAGGGTAGAGTAGGGTGGGGTGGGGTAGGATAGGGTAGGGGTGGGTAGGGTGTGGTGGGATGGGTAGGGTGGGTAGGGTAGGGTAGGGTGGGGTGGGTGGATAGGGTAGGGTGGGTGGTGGGATTAGGGTGGGGGTGGGGGTGGGGTGGGGTAGGTGTGGGGTATGTAGGATATGGTGGGTAGGATGGGATGGGATGGGCCTTATTTGACTTTTGCAAGGTCGACACTAGCGTAATTCACCATTATTTATCAACTAACAATATTAAATACCTTAAACTGTTGTGTTTCCTAGGGCCTATATTATGTTAACCCGCGGAAACGATCCACAATTGACTTAAAGACATGAGTGATGATTCACCTTTTTTTTTTTCCTTCTACATGTTATTACCTTTCTTCTAACCGGTGATTCACCAAAATAAAAACATACGCAGTTCATAATTGATTGACGACACTAGCGAGCAGCGACCCATCCATGGTTCACGACATTTCTTCTTCTATACATATGATTCACCTAGGGTGTATATTATGTTAACCCGAGGAAACTAAGTCTGAGTAATATTAGGTTTACCTGAGGAAACTAAAACAATTATTGACTTAAATAATTATTAAAATTACAATTCATATCAGTTTAAAATAGAACTTAAATGTGAAAATCATTATAAAATTATTTACTGGATGGGGTAGTTAAAAGGTTATTTTGTCTGGAGTAGTGTTAAATGAAAATTAAAATAGTTTAAACAGTCTCCCTACCGATATCCTTATCCACTCTTTTAACGAAGATTCCTTTGTAAAGTTTTTGATGCAGCTACATCTATTGAAGCTAATACATCATCAGATTTTGCTATTCTGGAAATAGAGATTGAAAGACTTTATAAAACATACACATTAACCATCATTCCTAATAGGCTTTTCATTGTAAAAGAGGAAATCAAGCAAAGTACCTTAAAACAACCCAGCCACCGTAATCAATGAAAAAACAATATAAATATGTCTTAACAAATACACTCTCAGATGAAAAAACAATATAAATATGTCTTAACAAATACACTCAGATGGTCACCACCAGCACCGCTACCGCCACCATTACCGTCACCACCAGCACCACTGTCCCACAATCACCCGAAAGTCATTTCTTATTCCGACCGCCACTACCACCAACGCCACTGTCACCCAGAAGTTTCTTCTTTCTTACAAAACTGCCACCGCCGCCGCCACCGCCACTAGACAACAAAATTAAATATAGAAATTAGTACAACTATTAAAAAAAAAACTACTAAAATATGAAAAATATCGTAGTACAAAGTATCAAATTACAAACCTTGTGGTCTTTAAAAATTCTTTGACTCTTTGAAGTTGTTCGTAATAATTATTTAGTTTCAAGACCGCCTGACATGATTTATCCCTTTCGAGTAGAGTTTGCTCCAATGTCATATGTTCAGCTAGAGTTATATGTTTTGCAGAAAAGAAGGCGCTAAAGAGGGCCGCCATATTGCTTTTCGGAATCGAATCAACACTCTTCCTCTTCGAACTGGATGACTGGGATTCTGATTTTGAACTGCTTCCCCCGCAGCGGATCGAAGGGGCTGACGTGCTTAACATCCTCACTAGTCGAGTTTTGAAACTTTCGTCCAAGGTGTTTATATACGACACATTGGTTATACTGGCCCTCTCAGGCTTCTGCAAACCACAAAACAGAGGGAACAAATTTCAATCAAGTTGTTTTAGACTTTTAAAGGTTCATGGATAAACATGTCAAGATTTGTTTTAGACTATCATATCTTAATTGCAAACAAATCAACCTTCAAGGGGTAAATCAGCATTGCAATTATAACTCACCATAATCGTATTCTTGATAGCTCTGTAACGTTTCAAATTCTTCTAACACATATATGCGGTGATAGGATTGCCACCGCATTGCTCTTTCAGAACTTCAGCAAACTTGTCCCAGAAAGGACCAGCCCATGAAGTACCGGTACCAAGATCAATTTCCCCCCGGCATATTCTCTCACATAGACTTAGATAATTATCATCATACCGTACTGGGAATTCTATCTACACACAACAAAACTAGAAAAATCACTAAGCCCTTAAATTTATTTCTAGAACAAGTGAACCTTAGTGATGATTTACCATTTACATAATACATGGGCATCACCAAATTTGGTCCGAAATTATTATATTATATGAACTTAAATCGCTCTTTTTTCGTCTCTTTTGTTGCTTCCCCTGTAAAAATGGAAAAATAAAATAATTTAAATAAAAAAATCGCCAGGCTCTTGGAGAGGTAACCCGACATTTAAAAAGTGTGATTTAGACAGTTATTGTGATGCTTTCGATTTACTGCTTAATAAGGGTACAGAGAACACAGTGGCAGATGCCCTGTCTAGGATAGATGGGTTATCACTACTCCAAATGGGTATCAATTCTGTGAATGCAGCCTTGTGGCCAAAAATTCAAGAAGCTTGGCGTAATGATGCTGACACTAAGCAGCTAGGCTGGAAAAAGGTGAAAAGATACCAAATAGAAGTTGGGATGGTACTTTTTTAATGAGGAAGAAGAAGCTGCTAATCCCTAAAGATGATACTCTAAGGAAGGCAATCATTGTTGCATATCAAGGAATGTGCCGTATGCCAACAAGCCAAGTATGAACCAGGTTTATTACAGTCATTACCCAAAGTCATGCGGGTCGGATCAGGTTATTTGGGTATGGTTTTCTTTTTTCAAACACATGTAAGGGTCAAATGAAACACACATGAAAGCAAATACTTAACTAATCTTCAAGTTCTTAAACTTACCTCTTGCAGATCACATTGTTTCAATCTGGATCTATCTGGATAAGCTATCTGTAAAAGGGACATTTAAATTGTTTAAGTGAGAAATTACACACAACAGTAGCCATAACCAACATTTAAATTGTTTAAGTGAGAAATTACACACAGCAGCAGCCATAACCAATGGACTACTAACACTACAATCATAAAAATCCACAAATCAATTGGACCATTTGTGTTATTTACTCTAAAAATTAAGAATTATCGCTTTTTAAAACTAAGGACCATAACAAATAAAAGGACCATTTGTGATTCCACTTTTAAAACTAAGATTGAAGTCAAAATTTCCATCACAAATAAAAGTGGAAACAATATCAACTTCTTTTTGGTTGGAATCGAGTTAGCAGGCCAAATTTACAGGTATGTTCATATTCATATTCATACAATCATCATATAGGTTGAATCTTCATGGGTATGTTTGTATCCAGTTGTGTTGATGAAATATGAACATCAATTGTTCGATGAAATGCTCACACCTAAATGTAGTTGCAATATCCATTTTTGTTGCTCCTTGAAAAATTAGATAGCTATTGAGACTCGCTTTTAATTGACTTACTAGATGAAGAGTGAAGTTTGTTTTAGGTTCGTCTAAGTTTGTTTTGTCAATGATTTGAGAAACTTTTAATCTTTTTGTCTCCACGAGTCAAGCTATGCACATTGCTAGATTTATATGATGCTAAAATGGAAACTTTAACCTTCTATTATTTGAATTATGGAATAAAAATTTAGCTACTTTTGATTTGGCTTCTTTACAGAATTAGAGGCAGGTGTTTAGCTGCTTCTGATTTGGATTCTTTACAACATTAGAGGCAGGTCTCACCTGACTATATAACAGCAAGTTGACAACAATAAGAAGATGAGAACTATACTAACCTTTTGGCTAACTGAGGTAACATCTCATTCAATCAAATTGTGAAATTACAAAATTTCACAATGAATGAGTTTGAAATGCCGCCACCATTGTTACAGAAGTGTGGTTCGATTGTAGGAGCAATTGACGAAGTTGAAAATTGTTACTTGCATATTTTTTTGTTGATTTCCATTTTGTTGATACTGAACTTTTTAGGCAATTTTTGTAATTGAACCAAATTTCTTGATTTTTTTTTATGTGGAGACCTTTCTTTTGTTATTAATTTTTGTTGTGATAATGATTTGGTTTTTGGAAATCGAAGTAAGCTATTCTCAGCTGAAAGTAAAGGATTCATTTACATTATGCTGTTGTGTTTTTTGTTTGAGTTCTATTACAATCAGTTGAATGTAAATGATTCCACGTTCTTCTATTTGAATGCACCAATGTTGGTCCTTTTCTATTCGATTCAGTTGTTTCTGATTCCACCCGTTTATGATTGCTGTGTTAAATCTTTTAAATGCTAGACACTTGGGTTTTGGTGTTCATAAAGCATTATATTTTCAATATTTCATGATCCAAGCTGTTTATGATTATTTTGGTCCCTATATGTTGTTGAGATATGATACCTTATCTGGTTACATGTAGGGAGACATCGTATCAAACTATTGGAATTCTAACTTGTTATTGTAGAATTTTAATTCTAACATCAATGCAGGTCTTACGAATGATTGTAACATTGTTTCTTCAGTTTTGTTTGACGTTTCAAAGGCTATAAACCTAACAGAATCTGTTGAGGTGCGCGGAGGAGGTAATTGTTGCTAAAATAATGGTTTTTTGAGAATATAGATATTTAGATCAAGAGAGTCTAATCATTTATCTTTGCCAATTTTGTATTTTTGTAACTCTAAAACAACTTGTTTTTTTTTTTTTAATATTTCTTAATTTTAGAGTTTTGAGTTGTATCATGAGTTTGACTGTAGACTAACGAACAATCCTAATCATCTCTTGTATCTTGAGTTTGACTGAAGATAAGTGCTTAAAAGATTGCATAAGGAGCATATATTAAAATTTTGGTGATGAGAGAAGTAAACTGCAAAATTTTGGTGATGAAATCATAGTTGAGATCAAGCAACATCGATTTGTTTATGATATCGCTATTACACAAACGAAAAACAAATTAAATAATCAGTTTGCGCAAATCTCACAGAACCCTAAACATTAATCGAAATCATCCACATAAAGTGACTGAAAAACAAATTCATTGATGGCTTACATTGGACGAACATTGAGACGAACATTGAGAGGAACATTGAGAGGCTTCTTCACCGTGAAATCTTTTTCTTGTTCTCAGTTTGAATTTTGTTTCCATGGGGTATAAGAAGATATTCGCACAACACAGTAGATATGAAGTTATCAGATATGAACTGGGCGGATGGGATGCGAACAAGATGGAATGCGTTATTGGGAAGGATGAACGGCAGGCTGGGAATCAGAAAATTTGACTTAAACACCTCTTTCTCTATACAAATCTTCACATTGGGAGGATGAACGAATAAAGCAAACTGCAGATTTGACAGAAAGGGAGAATCGCTGGGTCTCAAAACAGCAACTGCAGGTTTGACCTAATTGAAGAAAGGGAGAATGAACCAAAGGGTAGGTCTCAAAACATTAATTACCAATTAGTAGGGTGGGTGCAACAGTTGCGTACCCTCTCCGTATTATACGGTATTCGAGAAGGCAATTACTTTATACACCAACACTATTTTCTCCATACACCAACGTTTCTAATCTAACTTTGGGTGTAATACTAACAACTAACCAGCCTTTCAAAAAAAAAACCTATATTTTGACTTTGACTAATTAATTAACCTATAGGTAATTAATTACAATCATAACTACCTATGTAATTAATCACATGTTTTTGCATTTATCAAGGTCCATCTAAAGCACTACCCATATATCTATATATATATATATATAGTTGGGATCATTGTAGAACCAAAAGTTAGTAGAGAACTGTAGAACCAATCTCGTCCATTAATTAAAAAATTTTAATGGTGATGATCAATTGGATCTAGTGTGGTATTAGCAAAAAAGAGATTGACATTAGTAAGTTGATAACACTATCTAAGGTTAAAGCTGGAAAAGATTGGCATTAGCAA
>JAANYP010000944.1:0-67104 GCA_020465985.1 Centrapalus pauciflorus
CTTCGAATCTAGTACCAATCTCGAGTTTGTTCTTATATTTCGACTCTGTTCTTGACCTATTCGAGTCTGTTCATCATTTCAACTTAAATCCTTCATTTCTAAGGCCTAAAATCAGTGTTATATCATGTATGATGCATATATTCGATTCTACTATGCATATAGTATCATAATCCAGCAACATTTCAAGCAAAACAAACTTAAATTTGCATAAAATGATAGATTCGAGATTCTTGTTCTTCAAAACCGAAACCATAACTTAAAAAGGATCGATTCTTACCTCAATTCGCACGAAATCTGAAATCCGTTTGTAGATTACTGTTGTACTCCTCGATACCTTTCCGATGACGTATAATTCTCGAAAATCCAACGGTCGGTTTGTGATTTATCTTAGAGAGATGTAGAGAGAAAATTTATAGAGAGATAGAGTAGAGAGAGAGTGTAAACTAGAAAATGAAGCCTATTGCCCTTTATATACTACTTTCGTCATTTTGCACATTTCATCACCCGACTTAACCGGTTCCATAAAATACCGATTTAATCTTAAATTTATCATAAATAACTTGTAAATTCATAATAATCCACAAAATTGATTCTGAGTTCAATTTTCTTAAAAATAACAACAAACTTTGCTAAATATCCAAATACATAATAATCACCCAAATTCAACTTTAAATATAAATTTTCCACTTAATTAGTCAAAATACATCAAATTGAATCCGTGGATGTTACAACATGGGCTCCACCACGCTCAACTTCGTCCTCGATGTTACTCGGACTCAAACAGTTTCGGATATTTTCTTAACATTTCTGACTTAGTTTCCCATGTATGATTTGCTCCTTTATGATGCTTCCAACGTACAAGCACCATTTCTATCTCCTTACTTCTCAATTTCTTCATCTTAGTGTCTAACACACACTCCGGCTCTTCAACATATCGGAGCCTTTCATCAACTTGCAGTTCAGTATGGTCGGCCCAATCCTCGTTTCCAGTGTTAAACGATTTTCGAAGATTCCCAACGTGGAATACTGGATGTACGCCCGACATCCCTTCAGGCAATTCTAATCGATATGACTGATTTCCAACTTTTTCAACAATTTTAAAGGGTCCGACAAATCTCGGAGCTAATTTGCCCCTCTTAACAAAACGAGTAACACCCCTCATGGGTGATACTTTCAAATAGACCCAGTCATTCACTTCAAAATTTATCGGCTTGTGCCTCCGATCATAGTAGCTTTTCTGACGATCCTGAGCCGCTTTCATGTTCTGTCTAATCAACTGTATCTTCTCGTTTGTTTCTTGAAGCAAAGCCGGCCCAGCTATTGGTGTTTCACCCGTTTCTCTCCAACATGTAGGAGTCCTACATTTTCTTCCATATAAAGCCTCGAACGGAGCTTTCTTGATCGTAGCATGGTAACTATTGTTATAGGAAAACTCTATGAGTGGCAGATGATCGTCCCAATTGCCACCGAGATCTAACACACACGATCTCATCATGTCTTCAAGCGTTAAGATGGTCCGCTCACTCTGACCATCAGTTTGCGGGCGGTAAGCTGTACTCATTGCAATCCTTGTCCCTAACCCTTCTTGCAAAGCCGACCAAAAATTTGAAGTAAACCGGCTGTCCCGGTCCGATACTATGGACTTAGGCACTCCATGCCTAGAAACAATTTCGTTCATGTAAATTTGAGCTAATTTCTCCAACGAATAACTTTCACGAATCGGTATGAAGTGAGCCGACTTTGTTAACCGATCCACGATTACCCAAACCGCATCATGCTGTCGCTTAGTCTTCGGCAGTTTCGTAACAAAATCCATAGTAATGTGCTCCCACTGCCATTCCGGAATGGGAAGCGGTTGCAGACTGCCATAAGGTTGTTGATGCTCAGCCTTTACCAACCGGCAAGTCCTACATCGTTCCACATACTGACCGATATCCTTCTTCAATCCCGGCCACCAAAAGTCTGCCTTTAAGTCGTTGTACATCTTTGTGCTCCCGGGATGTACAGAAAACTTAGATTGATGTGCCTCCTCAACGATCACATTTCTCATACCACCATATTTCGGCACCCAAATTCTTCCGTACACACCTTTCAAACCCGTTTCACTTGTTTCCATATTCTTCATTTGCACCCTTATATCCTCAGCACTAACATTCTCGTCTTTCAAGGCTTCCTCCTGAGCGGCCTTGACATCATCTATAATAGTAGACGTTAACATGGTAGATGTCATCATATAGCAGCAATCCTTAGCATACGCTTTCCGACTCAAGGCATCGGCTACTACATTAGCCTTTCCGGGGTGATAAAGAATTTCACAATCGTAATCTTTTATTAGTTCCATTGATCGTCTCTGCCTCATATTGAGTTCCTTCTGGCTAAAAATGTACTTTAAACTCTTATGGTCCGTGTATAATTGGCACTTAGTCCCGTAGAGATAATGCCTCCATAACTTTAATGCGAATGTTACTGCAGTCAACTCGAGATCATGAGTTGAGTAGTTCTTCTCATGCTGCTTCAACTGCCTTGAAGCATATGCAATTACTTTCCCCCGCTGCATCAGTACAGCGCCTAACCCTAACCTCGAAGCATCGGTATACACCACAAAGTCATCATTGCCCTCAGGTAAGGCAAGTATCGGCGCTTCACTCAAAGTTTTCTTCAAAACTTCAAACGCCTCTTGCTGCACGGTCTCCCAAACAAAAGGCGCATTCTTCTTCGTTAATGCCGTCAGCGGAACTGCAATCTTTGAAAAGTCCTTTATAAACCTCCTATAATATCCCGCCAACCCAAGAAAACTCCTGATTTCCGTAGCTGATTGTGGCGGTTCCCAATTTCTTATAGCCTCAACTTTAGCTGGATCAACCGAAATCCCAGCTCCAGATATAACATGTCCTAGAAACTGTATCTGTTGTAGCCAAAACTCGCACTTTGAGAACTTGGCGTACAACCTTTCTTTTCTTAACAACTCCAACAGTTCTCTCAGATGTTCAGCATGTTCTGCTTCAGACTTAGAATATACCAGTATATCATCAATAAACACTATCACCGACTTATCCAACATCGGTCTACAAACCCTATTCATCAAGTCCATAAAGACAGCTGGGGCGTTAGTTAATCCGAAAGGCATTACCAGGAACTCGTAATGTCCATACCGAGTCCTGAATGCTGTCTTTGGCACATCTTCCTCTCGAACCTTCAATTGATGATATCCCGATCTCAGATCAATCTTAGAAAATACACTAGCCCCATGTAACTGATCAAACAAGTCGTCTATCCTCGGCAAAGGATACTTGTTCTTAATCGTCAATTTATTCAGCTCCCGGTAATCTATGCACATCCTCATCGTGCCATCTTTCTTCTTTACAAACAGTACCGGAGCTCCCCACGGTGATGAACTCGGCCGAATAAAGCCCTTGTCCAACAACTCCTGAAGTTGTGTCATCATTTCTTTCATCTCGGTTGGGGCAAGACGATAAGGAGAACGAGCCACCGGTGCAGCTCCAGGGATCAAGTCAATCCTAAATTCTACTTGTCTTTCAGGCGGCACGCCAGACAAGTCTTCCGGAAACACATCCGGGAATTGTGAAACAACCGGCACATCGGCCAAAGTTCTCTTCTCTGCCTTAGCATCAATCGCATATGCTAAGTATGCATCACATCCCTTTGCAACAAGCTTTCGAGCTTTTGCAATAGTAAGCAAACACAGGTCCCCGCTTCTCCTATCCCCATATATACATATCTCACGCCCCTCCGGGGTAGTTATCTTTATCATTCGGCTCTTACACACTATGTGGGCTTCATTCTCGATCAACCAGTCCATCCCGACTATGACATCAAACTCACTGAATTCTATCGGTATCAAGTCCAAATTGAAGACTACATCTTCAATTACTAACGTGCAGTTACGGTAGACATGATCTACTTTTACTAGAGTGTTGCTAGCAGTTTCTATATCAAGAACAGCAGATAATCTAGATAATGGCATGGCAATTCTTTGTGCAAACATAGTAGAAACAAACGACCTATTGGCACCCGAATCAAATAAAACTCGTGCAGGCATAGAATTAACTATGAACGTACCCGTGACGCCCTCCGGATTTTCCCTTGCTTCCTCTGCAGTTATCTGAAAAGCACGAGCAGGTGCCCTCTGTGACTGACCCCGGCGGTTAACTGAACCACCACTCGAACCTCCAGACGAGCGTGTTGATGATGGGACAGCAGCCGTTGGAGCATTCTTTCTACAATTCCTGCTATAGTGACCCCACACCCCACACTTATAGCAAGCATCACCCGTCCTTGGGCAGTCATTCTGAAAATGTCCCAGCTCCCCACAGCAAAAACAAGCACGTCCGTTAGGGCATTTGCCAAAATGCTCCAGATGACATTTATTGCAATATTGCGGCTCAGTGTTGATGGAGTATGCACGCGCACGACCGCGATCAGATGAACCAGATTGTCGGCGATACGACTGTTGAGGTGAGTACTGTGAAGACCGGGAAGAACCAGAATATCCTCCCTCCCTTTGGCGCTTCGGCGGTGATGGCTGTGTCGGATTGGTGGAAGCAGCAGCAGACCCAACAGAGTAGCCTGACATAATCAAAATCTGCTCTACATTTCTGGCAGCCTCAAGTAAGCCAGCAAATGTAGGGTAACGAACATTGCTCATGACCCTCCTAATCTCAATGTCAAGACCAGCCTCGAACCTGGTCACTTTCCTTTCTTCGGTGTCCACCTGATGAGGTGCGAACAGACTTAACCTCGTGAACTCCACAGCATATTGGAACACCGTCTTCGTCCCCTGTACCAGCGCCATAAATCTTGCCTCTAATCTCCGACGCTCATCAATCGGACAGTATTGCTGAGTGAATAAGTCCTTGAACTCAGCCCAAGTCATAACCGAAACTTTCTCTAATGTCAAAGCATTCACCATGGCATTCCACCACATGATTGCATCATTCGTGAACATAGCAGTTGCATAACGAACCATGTCCTTCTCAGCACAGTCGCTGATTCGGAATGTTCGCTCAGTTGCTGTTATCCATTCCAGTGCAGCAACAGCATCCCCTAAACCGTTAAACTCTAAGCTCCATTTCCTTTAAAATCCTTAAACCGACAACCCCTGGGCTTATTAGATGACCCAGTGTTGTCATCTTGTTCCTCATTAATTCCTTCTCTTTCTTTTTCTTTGTTCTTCCTTTTATCTTCCCTTCGCTTAGTTTCGGCCTCATCTCGAGCCCGAAACTGCTCTTGAATCATCTCTCTTTGCTCAGCCATCATGGCTAGCATCATTTCTCTCGTCTCTTCAGGTGTCATTCCTCCTCCAGACATGTTCTGAAATACGAAACATATAACTTATTTAGCAACATGTCATAAATTTAAAGACACCATTCATTTGTCCCGTATAATAGTCAATCCCTATAATTACTAGATCGTAACCTATCTTAGTTCAGATCATTACTTAAACCACTACATATCATTACCTAATGTTTGAGATCAAGACCTCACGGACACTTGAATCTCAAACAACTGCTCTGATACCATCTCGTGTGACACCCTTTGCCATAACAACCACCAAACACAATACACCCAGGATTAATCACCAACATACATTAACATAATGATCTGATAACCTAAATTAAGTGCGGAAGCATTAAAACATAAATAAAGTGGTGCAACAAGTGTTAAACACCCTACGGTGCTATCAGGTACCAAGTCTAGGTCTACACACCCATACATTTATTACAATCATCCAGAATATATTACAACATTTGTCCCACAATATAATTACCGATTGAGTAGCAGATATCTTCCAAATCTTCCAAATCGACCTAACTAGAAGGTCCAGCAGTAGATTTTCCTTTGCCTGTAAAAATACAACAACTAAAACGTAAGCGAATGCTTAGTGAATACATAGATTGCGCATATTATAAATATTTATGAAGCCCAAGAGTAACCCCGACGACAAACGTCGTATACTCTCTTCGTACACCAAGTACGGACCAGAGCCGCAGCCCCTTCGAGCCCAAAGCTCGGCATTTACACATACCATCTGAGACAAACGAACGATCGGGGATGACATACTGCCTACCGGACCTGGAGGGATCAGCTCCAGCGTCATATAGCACAGTAACATCAGAGTTAACGATGCGACCCACCGGTCCATCACTAGATGCACAACAATCGAACGGACATGCAACAAGTAAGAATGTGCATCTAAATCTACGCAAGTTAGTAGAAATCCAACCAAACAAGTGAAACAACAGGTCTCAGCAGGCAAAGCTTAACATAAATCAGATATAATCATGCGAAATCTACTGTACTCACAGTGGGTGCGTATTATCTTTAAACCGATATTATTTCTCTTCGGGCTTTCAACCGGATTCCACCAAGTACCCCACTGTGGGTTAAACAACACCACAAGGGACCTGTTATATCAATTACAACAAATTCCTCATATCATTATCCGTTTAATTCATAAAAATCAAGTCTCGTAAGTTTTGCAACGTTTTCCCCCATTTCGGGTCTACATTCAAATTTAACCCATAACTAAGTTTGAAACCCATTTCAAGTTCACAACTTGTCCTTTGAATAATTCTTGCCATTTTATGTGTTGTTTATAAGTTCCATTCAAATTATACAAGTTTAGAGAGTACATTTCTCAATTTTAGGCATTAAACTCGAATTTAATGGGTTAGATTCGAAATTAATCATCAGATTCGAACCTCATGGTCAGATTCGAACCATACTTCGAATATATGGGTAGATTCGAACTCATACCCTTCGAGTCTATCATCAGATTCGAACCCCCCTTAGAATCTGATGGTACACCTTCGAATCTAGCACCAAACTCGAGTCTGTTCTTACATTTCGACTCTGTTCTTGACATATTCGAGTCTGTTCATCATTTCAACTTAAATCCTTCATTTCTAAGGCCTAAAATCAGTGTTATATCATGTATGATGCATATATTCGATTCTACTATGCATATAGTATCACAATCCAGCAACATTTATAGCAAAACAAACTTAAATTTGCATAAAATGATAGATTCGAATTCTTAGTTACTTTAAAACCGAAACCATAAACTAAAAAGGTTCGATTCTTACCTCAATTCGCACGAAATCTGAAATCCGTTTGTAGATTACTGTTTAACTCCTCGATACCTTTCCGATGACGTATAATTCTCGAAAATCCGACGGTCGGTTTGTGATTTATCTTAGAGAGATGTAGAGAGAAATTTCTAGAGAGATAGAGTAGAGAGAGAGTGTAAACTAGAAAATGAAGCCTATTGCCCTTTATATACTACTTTCGTCATTTTGCACATTTCATCACCCTACTTAACCGGTTCCATAAAATACCGATTTAATCTTAAATTTATCATAAATAACTTTTAAATTCATAATAATCCACAAAATTGATTCTGAGTTCAATTTTCTTAAAAATAACAACAAACTTTGCTAAATATCCAAATACATAATAATCACCCAAATTCAACTTTAAATATAAATTTTCCACTTAATTAGTCAAAATACATCAAATTGAATCCGTGGATGTTACAATTTTCATCAAACACAACATCTCTACTCGTTATAATTCTTTTCCTTTTAGGATCATACAACCTATAAGCCTTAGATTGTCCACAATACCCTATGAAGATGCACTTTTCAGCCTTCTCATCCAATTTTTGCCTATTTTGTGAGTGCTTTAAACAATAGGCTATACAACCAAAAACTTTTAAATGACTTACAGATGGTTTGTGGTTGTTCCATGCCTCATACGAAGTTTTATCTATCACAGCCTTTGTTGGAGACAAATTTAAAAGATATACAGAAGTTGCAACAGCCTCAGCCCAAAACCGATCTGGAAGAATTTTTGCTTTCAACATGCTTCTGGCCATCTCTACTACAGTCCTATTCTTTCTTTCAGCAACACCGTTTTGCTCAGGGGTGTATGGTGCTGTCAATTCTCTATGTACTCCATTGTCATTACAGAAATCATTAAATTCTTTTGAGCAAAATTCTCCTCCCATGTCAGTTCTAAGAGTTTTGATAAATTTCCCTGTTTGCTTCTCCACTTTTACTTTGAAAAGTCGTAACTTATCAAAAATTCAGACTTTCTTTCCAAAAAATGCACCCAACTCATTCTACTAAAATCGTCAGTAAACAGTAAAAAGTACCTGTTACCTCCCAAAGACCTTGTTTGCATGGGCCCGCACAAATCAGCATGAACTAGTTGAAGAGGTTCTGATGCTCTACAGGAATGATGAGGAAACGATCTCCGTGTTTGCTTTCCATATATGCAACCTTCACATAATGGAATTGATTTGATTTTGGGCAACCCACTCACCATATTTTTGTCACTTAGAAGTTTCAGCCCTCGAGCATGCAAATGACCATACCTCAAGTGCCATAGATGAGAGTCTGTTTCTTCAGTTACAGTAAAAGCACATCCATGATCCTTCTCAACATTGAGTGGAAATATTTTATTGCTAGACATCCTTACCTTGCACATTATCTGATCAGATCTCTTCTTTTTTATGACACATATGCCATCATCAAACAATATAGAATATCCCGAGCTCATAAGTTGGCCTACACTCAATAAGTTGTAATCCAGCTCTGGTGCAAATTGTACATCAGAGAGTACCTTGAACGTTCCGTTTGGTAACACTACTTGTACACTTCCCTTTCCTTCGACTTGTATCTCTTTTCCATTACCCAATTGAATCTTCACTTTCTTTGTTTCATCAATATCTTGAAAAATTGACCGTGTTCCTGTCATGTGATTGGAGCACCCACTATCAATAAACTACATATTATGCAAGTATTGAGAGAATTGTATTTTATATATTTGATAAACTGGTTACAGTGGCTTTATAGCCGTATTACATAACAGAAGTGGAGATAAATAAGGAGCTAAGCTAGGAAGACTTTATGAACAACTTTGACTATACAATTATTTAAACTACTTTGGATATATCCGTAATACGCCCCCGCAAGATGGAGGATCCATCGGAGACTCCAATCTTGGAACGAATATTGAGGAAGACTGCACGACTTAGGGGTTTAGTGAGAGCATCGACTAGCTGATCAGCGGAGTTGATATGAAGAACACGCAGGGAGCCATCCTGTACCCGTTCACGCACAAAATGATAGTCTAAAGCGACATGTTTCATTCGTGAGTGATACACTGGGTTAGCACATAGATACGTGTCACCCATATTGTCACAGAATAAAGTGGGCGGCTTAATAAAAGGCAGCCCAAGATGACGCAACAGGTTTTGTACCCAAGTGACTTCAGCCGCTGCATTTGCTAATGCCTTGTATTCTGCTTCTGTGGAAGATCTGGAAACTGAATTTTGGAGAGCTGAGCGCCATGAAATTATATTAGACCCACAATACAAAATATATGCTGTGTAGACCAGCCACTTGTCGAGGCCCCACCCCAATCTGAATCTGAGAAGGCCTTGAGGTCAAGAGAGGAGCCTTTTGTTAGGAATAAGCCATGGTATATTGTGCCCTTTAAGTAGCGAATAACTCTTTTTAAGGCTTGCCAGTGAGTTTGTCGTGGTGAATGCATAAATTGAGAAAGCCGATTGACAGCAAAGGATATGTCGGGCCTAGTAAATGCCAAATATTGCAAGGAACCCACAAGTTTCCGATAGGGTGTTGGATCAACAGTCGGGGAGCCATCCATGGGGGTGAGAACAACTGACGAGTTCAAAGGAGTAGCTACATCCTTGGCACCATCCATCCGAGAATGAGATAGGAGATCTCGGATGTGTCGATGTTGGGAGAGAAATAGACCGGTGGAAGTGGGGATGACCTCAATGCCAAGGAAGTGATGAAGGGAGCCAAGATCTTTGATGGAGAAACGAGAGGCAAGAGTATTAGTGAAGTGAGTGAGAAATGTGGAATTATTGCCGGTAAGAACAATGTCATCCACATAAACCAAGAAGTAACATGTGATATTGTCATGATTGTAGATGAAGAGGGAGGCATCAGCTCTCGATTTGCAAAAACCGACGGAGTGTAGAAACTGTGAAAGCTCAATATACCAAGCTCTAGGAGCTTGTTTGAGGCCATATATGGATTTTTGGAGCTTACAGACATGATGTGGGAATTAAGGGTGCACAAAGCCAGGTGGTTGGGACATGTAGACCTCTTCGTGCAGTGTGCCATGCAAAAAGGCATTGTTGACATCCAACTGGCGAAGCGGCCAGTTTTGAGAGAGAGCAATGGATAGAATGAGACGAATAGTGACAGGTTTGGTGACAGGACTAAAAGTTTCGAAATAGTCTTTCCCATATTCTTGAAGGAAGCCTTTTGCAACTAGACGGGCTTTGTATTTATCAATGGTACCATCCGTATTTCTTTTTACGCGAAAGACCCATTTACAGCCGATGGGTGTTTGAGATGTGTGAGGAACAAGCTCCCACGTACCATTGTGTAATAAGGCATTAAATTCATTGTCCATGGCTTCACGCCACTTGAGGTCTTTCATGGCTTGGTTATGAGTGGTAGGAGCAATAGGAGCAGGGATTGGATGAAGGGTAGTGGTGTTGACAAAGTTAGAGTTGAAGTATTTCGCATTTGGTTTGTGAGGCCTTTTGGAAGGGAGAGGTGATGGAACGGTAGTGGTGGTGGTGGTGGTGAGGGAGGTCGGGGTGGAGGTTGGTAAAGGGTGAAGTGAAGAGGGTGGCATGGGGCTAGAAGAAGGTTGTTTGGACCGGCGGGAGTAGGTGATTGGGTATGAGGGTGGAGGCAAAGACGAAGATGAAGGCTGAGAGGGAGGATGATGGTTGGGAGTGACACATGACCGAGAATTGGTGATAGGTGTACAAACAAAAGGTGGGTGTGATATAGGGATGTCAGAAGTGGAGTAGAAATGGTTGGTTGGGACGGAGCCGTAAAACAAGTTGGGGGTTTTGAGTGAAATGCATGAGCTGTGGGTAAGGTGGATGAGTGTGGAGAGTGGTGAAAAGGGAAATTGTCCTCAATGAATTGAACGTGACGAGAGTGATAAAGACGGTTTGTGGCAACGTCAAGGCATTTATAGGCTGATTTTGATGTGGAGAAGCCGAGGAACACACATGATGAGGAACGGGGTTGAAGTTTGGAAGTATTGTAAGGTTTGAGCCAAGGATAACAGAGGCACCCAAAAGGTTTAAGTTTTAAGTAAGTAGGCAATTGATGAAACAGAAGCTGAAAAGGACTTCTATTTCCAAGAATGGGGGTAGGTAGACGATTAATTAGGTATACGACAGTTTGAAAAGCATGAGACCAGTATTGCAACGGAAGGTTGGCATAATGAAGAAGAGATAGACCGGTTTCTACTACATGCCTATGACGACGTTCTGCCACTCCATTTTGTTCGGGAGTGTGTGGTGGGGTAGTGTAATGTGAGATGCCATGAGATTGGAGGAATGGAAGTAACCCGATGTATTCTCCTCCATTATCCGTAAAGAGAGACACATTTGAGTGATTAAAGAATTTTTCAACAAGCAGCTTAAATTGAGGGAATAATGTAGCAACATCAGATTTGTGACGCATCGGGTAGAGCCAAACATATTTGGAATAAAAGTCAACAAATATCACATAATAAGTAAAGTGATCAATGGATTCTTTTACAGGACCCCATACATCAGAATAAATTAATTGCAATGGTTTGGTAGCAGTAAAAGAATTTTGACCAAAAGGAAATTTGTGACTTTTATTGACTGCACAAGAAGGACAGTGAACATTTGAATGAGACATTACATGAGAATTAGGACCTATACTAGACACAATTGTCTTGAACACTTTGAGTGACGGATGACCTAAGTTGTGGTGCCAATGAAGAGATGTATTGCTGGTGGTGAGATGAAGTTGATGTAGAGATGAAAGTGTGGCATGATAAACATAGTCAGTGTTCCCCCCCCCCCCCCCCGCATTAGACGCGCCCCCGTGCGAAGATCCTTCACAAAGAAATGAGTAGGAAAAAATTCAACATAAACATTGTTAGTCTTGCACAGTTTAGCAACGGAAATAAGATTGCGTTTCAAATTCGGAACACACAATATATTAGGTAGAGATAAAGATTGACGGGGGGTGGGAATGTGTGTGGAGCCAATGTGTGAAATCGGTAAAGAGGTACCGTTGCCAAGTTTGGAGACTGGATGGATCAAAGGTGACATGATTGGATGCACCGGTGTCAAATAACCAGTTGGGTTGCACACGGGTAGAGCTGGCAGTGGTTGCATTTGCGACAGGATTGGAGGTTGGAGTAATGGTGACTGATATGTTGTTGTCACGCAGAAACCTGGACAACTTGTGGCATTCCTTTGTAGAATGACCTGGGATATTTCAAAAATGACAGAAGGCGGTGGTATGGGTTGGCATCTGTCGATGGTCTCTATTTGAGGAGTTCGCCCATTGGTGGCGATTGGGTCCTCTCTGTTAGGAATTTGGTGAGAATTTGTTTTTGTGAGAGAAACCATTGGATAGGTGGCGACCTTGTTGACGAGAGGTGTAATTGGCAGTAAGCAGGGGAGATGGAGAAGGTTGAGTAGTCTCCTTGAGTCCTCGTTCAAAATCAAGCAACTTGTCAAATAATTATGGATAAGAAAGTGCAGTCTCACGTACCTAGATGGCTGCAACAATTGTGCCATAATCATCCCCTAGTTGTGAGAGAATATGGACCGTAAGATCTTCTTCAGAGATTGGACTTTGAGCAAGAGCAAGATCATCAGCGATGGATCGCATATCTTGAAGATAGTCTGTGATTGAGCGATTGCCCTTAGGGTTTTTCACCAGCTTGGATTTCAAAGAAATTACACGAGATGGTGAGGCACTAGCATAGCTAGAGTTTAGACGTACCCAGGCCTCTCAAGCAGTGCTTGCAGACGAGATGAGAGGTTGGATCGATTCCGAACATCTTCCCTGATTAGGATTTGGTCTTGCCGATACCAAGGTAGGTATGCTGGGTTTTCTTTGTCATCGATGAGTCTCTTTGGTGGTTCACTGCTGCCATCGATGAAAGCTTCAAGTTGTAACCCGATTAGGGTAGATTCCACTTGTTTGCGCCAAACAGGAAAAGTGACAGAGGTGAGTTTGATAGGAAAGTGAGTAGCAGCAGTTAATTGAACGATTAGGGTTTGGGTAGCCATGGATGGGTGTGCGTGAGGGAGATAGGTGTTAGTGAGAGGGATCGAGATTCACTCAGAGGAGCTCTGTCACGACTCTGATACCATATGCAAGTATTGAGAGAATTGTATTTTATATATTTGATAAACTGGTTACAGTGGCTTTATAGCCAGACATAACAGAAGTGAAGATAAATAAGGAGCTAAGCTAGGAAGACTTTATCAACAACTTTGACTATACAATTATTTAAACTACTTTGGATATATCCGTAATACATATTACCAGATGATTGATGTTCTTTTCCATAAGCCATGAATAATTTGTACTCTTCTTCATCTATCTCCTCAGCATTCTCTATCACTGCATTTACTTGTTGATCAAACGTACAATCAGCTCTCACATGTCCAAAACAATTGCAATTGTAGCACTGAATGCCACTTCTTCCCCTTCCTCTTGCACCAAAGAGTCCTCGTCCTCGACCACGGAAAAAATTCCTTCCCCGTCCTCTGCCTTGTGAGGAGAAATCCTCTTCTCTTGCTTGGAATGCCCTGTCACCTTCCTTTTCAATGACTCGGTTAACCCTGGACTCATGAGACTGCATTGACCCCATGAGTTGATCAAACGAAAGTGTGGTGAGATCTCGAGATTCTTCAATAGCTGTTACAACATGATCCCATCTTGGTAATAAACTTCTCAAAATCTTTTCCACCACTTTCTGGTCAGTAATATCTTCACCATAAGCTCGTTTCTGATTAACAATACCCATTACTCTTGACAAAAAGTCAACAATGGTTTCATCATTTTTCATTGACATGGTTTCAAACTCCCTTCTCAAACCCTGTAACTTTACCATCATAACCTTCGAGTCTCCTTGATACTCCGTTTGCAATAGAGTCTGATGTAGCTGCGGCTATACGGGAGAAGACGTTGTCATGAACAGCTTGTTGAATAATCGCCGTTGCCTTTGCATCCTTCTTCTTGTTGTTCTCCTTTAATCGTGCTTGATCTTCATCTTCCTCATTGTAACCTGCTTCCACAAATTCCCACAGATCCTGAGAATGCAACAGGGTCTTCATTCTGATGCTCCAAAACTCATATCCTTCACCCTTGAATATGGGAATGAGGGGTTGTGTTGCTCCTGATGCATTACCGGAGTTCACAGTAGACATCCTCACTTATTAACCTCTCGTGTTTACCCTCAGCTCTGATACCACAATGTTGAAGTAAAACACACACTAGATAATACTCTGGAAAATGATATGCATTCAACATCATCAAAACTCCCACTATAAATACACCAGAAAAAGACTCTAGAACTTTCAAACCATAAAGAACACTTATTAGTACTAAATAAGAGTTAAATAACACAACTCTTCTTATTCTAAAACTCATAATACTTTATGATAGTAGTAAGACCATTCAACTTTCAACTTCCAGCAACATCAATCAGCCATAACTCACTTCCAACTAGCCGTTTGAATTACTAGATTCAACACATTTTCTAGTGATGTGAGCCTTGTAGCCTTCATTACATTGTTGGATTCTTACACTAAAATGCATAGGATTTCTCTTACAAAATATAATCTTTATTAATCAATCTTTAGAAATTACACATACAATGGTTTACATAGGTATATATAATAATCGAAAGGGTGCATTGAATAGTCGCAACTCTTCGTAGTACCCATTCATGATTAGTCACAACCTTTATGAAAATGTGCAATCCTTCAAGTTTCCTAAATACTAATTAGGTCTTTCTACTTACTTTAATTTACATATTCATACAACACATAATTGACATAATTAACATACTAATATTAAGTTGTTCGGGATATATTAATCCATCATACACAAGTTTATACATCAGTTTGTTGAAGTGTAACCAATATGACATGTCTTCTTTTCTCTTATTGTAGTTTGACCAGATATGACTCAATTTATTTACCTTCCCCTCCATATATATTAACTCCCCTATTCTCTTTTGCAAACTTCTATCCATTTGAATTGTTGAATGGCATTTTATTTAACTATATATTATTGCAGATTAAGGAGCTAGATACTGAAGATCCTTATGATCCAAAAGCGATCAAATAATGGATTTATCACCCTAGCTAGGTGTTGTCCTAATGAGTTGAAATTTCAGGTAAACTTAGACTTTTTGATGGCATTCAATGTTATGAGCCAATTAATGGATTAAATGGTTACAAGAAGATTATTATAACTACAAATTTACCCTTTACAGCACATCGGAAGGTTGTTTTTGGCGAATTTGGTAATGTGTTTGCTTATCGACAATTCTTGACTTGTGACTTTCTGTTTAAAAGATGTTGGTTTGCTAGATGGTCGTATCTATGGCGAATTTGGTAATGTGTTTGCTTATCGACAATTCTTGACTTGTGACTTTCTGTTTAAAAGATGTTGGTTTGCTAGATGGTCGTATCTATATCGTAAATGGAGGTTTTTTTACAACTTTATAGTAGCAATATATGATTGTTGAAGTAGCAAAAATTGTTCTGCTACACATGCAATGAAATGAACGAATTTCGGTCACCTTTCTATATTAGGAAACATGTATTGAAAACCATCTTTTTTAAGGGTTTATGTTGTAAGTTTATATTCTAATAAGGTGTTCTCTTAATAGAAACTAAACTTATTACAAGGGTAATGGAACGTTAATTTGAGCCTAATGTAGAAATTAAATTAAAGAGTCCAATTTGCACAATAATATTATCAATATGTCTAGCCAACTAGAGTGGAATATGATCAAGTCATAAACAGAAAATGAGCAAACAATAGAAGCGAAAACGAAACTGATATAAGAATCTCTTGATTGACGTACCATATATCTTGAACAGAAAACGATGGTATCGGTATATATACATACATACGGATGCAAATATATGCAATGGACTAGTGATTTTCATTTAATTGACGATTTATCTTTGAACTTGAAGACCCTCCATGAAACTATATATGGGACAGACTTCATGATTTATCTTTGATCATTTAATTGACAGGATTAGATAAATTGAACTTCCCTCAAAAGACAAGCAGACCAAATTTCTCATAAAAAACACACTTGCTTATTTATGAATATAAATATTATTACAGGAAGTACCAAATTATGAAACTATGGGAAAGGTTTTCCAACAGCTAGCAGTGGAACTGTTCTGTGGTTAGAAAGACCAAAACTTTCACTCATGTCCACATCCTCTGGCCCAACTCCCTCGGGCAGCGACCAATCAAACCGATACAACACATTAGCCAGCATCTTCTCTGCAACGGCCATGCCAAATTGCCTTCCTGGGCAACCCCTCCTTCCAGCACCAAATAGCAATAATTTGAAATCGTGCTTTACAAAATCAATACTCGACTCCAAGAACCTCTCTGGCACAAATAAGTCGGGTTGATCATACACTTTAGGATCCCTCATGATCGCATAAACGTTCATGAATACCCGAGTTCCTCGTGCGATATCATACCCCATTACTTCCACATCGTGTCGTGCTTCTCGTGGAGGTAGAATCGGAAGGGCAGGATGGAGGCGAGTGGCTTCCATGATCACTGCTTTTAGATACTTCATGTTTTCAAGATCTTCGTCTTCTATGTCTTTCTTTCCTTTTAGGACTGTCTTGATCTCGTCCTGTGCTTTCCTTAGACTTTCAGGATGTAATAAAAGCTCAGCCATCGTCCATTCGAGTACTGATGCTGTTGTTTCTGTACCACCAGCGTATGCATCCTATATATAAATGTGTGTGTGTGTGTGTTTACAAAATCCTTTAATTAAACCAGAAGACCATATTATCGATTCATTTAATAGAGGTAATTGTTTAGAGATGGAAAGATATACCAAGAGGAGTGCTTTGATGACTTCTGTATTAATGCCGTGAGTTTCTTCCTTCTCAAGATCGAGCAATGCATCGATGAAATATTCCAGGCCATCTTCACCAACTGTGTTCGGGTTATTCCTTCTCTTGGATAGCCTCTCATCAATGGAACCCTGCAGGAACTTATCTATATGTGTTCCAATCCTTTGGATTTTAGTCTCGAGACCTCTAAGACGATCGATCACTGCAAGTTGAGGAATAGCTTCCTGAAAATAAAAGCTACCCACCAACTCCAACACCTCTTTCAAGATCCTCTTTAATTCTCTCCCCATTTCCGAGTCACTATACGTCCTCCCGAATGTCGCCATACATGTCACATCATTCGAAACAGAGTTAAAGATATTGGTTAAGTTTACAGGATTGTTAGAGAAGAAACAGCGGGTGATTTTGCTTAGTGTGTTGGCAATCATCTCTTCTCTCAACCGTTGAAAACTTTTCACTTTTTTCGTACTTAAAAGATGAACAGTTATAATGGACCTGGCTTGCCTCCAGTGTTCACTGTAAGGAGCGACTGTTATCTCCTGATGATGGTACGATAGCTCTTCGAACATCCGTCTGTAGGGCCTGCTTGCAAATGTGAGATCATGTGTTTTCATGATCTCGCGAGCTGCTTCGCTGGACGAGACCACAAGGCATGGGAGTGAGCCCATGTAAAGGAGCATGAGTGAGTCACCGTAACGTCTGGCTAACGATAAAAAACAGTGGTGGATGAGCCCCCCCTTCAGCTGATGGAGGTTTCCGATAACCGGCCACGTTGGCGGCGAAGGTGGTAGTTTCTTGATGGTTGTGGTTGGTGGTGTAAAAGTGTACCGCCATATCCGTATGGTGACAAGAATAAGCAGCCCAGAACCCAGAAACAATGGCAATGTGTGCTCGGAGCTAAAGGGAACGATCCACCACATCTTGCATTTGCTTGAGAAATTAATTAATTGTATGCATGTATATATGCATATATATGACGTTAATGATATCGGCCATTTATTATATGGACCTCTATTTTGGTTGATTAATTAGGATTAATTATGAAAAAACCAACATGTTTTTATGTTTTTTTTTGTGTTTTTGTCTTTCCCGATTATTATTTTTCTCATAAAAGTCCTTCAATTAATTTTTTCTTTTTGGTTTAGTGAAATTTGGACATTAGAACCCAGTTATAGTTAGTAAACCGGGTCCAGGGTCATTCCTATCGTTTTTGGGGTCCGGGGCAAAAAATTATATATATAACATTTAAATATTAAAGGAAAGAATCATGTAAATATGTACGTAAATATCACAATCAAACAAATAGCAAAAAAAGTAAACTACTAGTATTAGTCTAAATAGTAGAGGAAATTTTTTTTTTTGGGTCCCGTTGGCTGTTGAGCCCTGGGCAGTAGCCCATGTTGCACAACCCAATGAGCCGGCCCTGACCCGGTCTTTAAAAACTGAAAAACCGGGTTCTAATATTCAAATTTTACTAAACCAAAAAGAAAAATTTTAATTAACTTGAGGACTTTCATTGAAAAAATAACATGGAGTGATGAAAACGCAAAATACATTAAAACATGTTGATTTTTTTCATAATATATCATTAATTAAAAGTTAAAAGCCATATACTCATCACTCACGACTCATATATGCCTGTTTTAATATATAGTTTAAACCACCAACTTTCATGCTTAATTAATACTTAATCGTCTAAATTAGTAGTAAACTTTCTTTTTGACAGTTGTCGATCAGTACGTAATAAGTTAATTTGAATATATAGTTTAAACAACCACTATAATTTAATAGACGTACTAAATTAAATTTCCTGCTTACTTAATACTTAATTGTCAAACTTAGTAACATACTTTCTTCTTTGTATACGTTATTATATAGTCTGAACCTTTATAGTAATTAATACCTAATTATCAAAATTGGTAATATACTTTCTTATTTGTATAAGGTGTTCCAGTGATGACAATATTGTAGTTCAATTATGAGCTAGTAGTATTAATTAAATCTTTCTATTATTTATAAAAAAAAATAAAAGTATGTTTCTAATTGGTTATTAATATTGTTTATGGCACGCTCCTTGTGGGCTTCTATCCCCTCGTATTCAAAGGATCTCTCAAGAGAAAAAATATCTCTCCCGACATCACAACCTATTCTATTCTCTATTCTCTAACAAGATCGGATTGGTCATGCTTCCTCTTATTGATGGACTATATGCTTTACACTCATAGTTTAATCATATCTGATTGGTATTTTCGAGGAATTTACCGACGACACTACTTACTGAGGGATTTACTGACGACATCATTACTGAGAGATTATTGAGGGATAATTTACCAAAGGGATTACTCGGGAAATTATTACCGAGGGATTAACAAGAGATATTCACCGAGGGAGTAGCGAGAGATATTTACCGAAAGAATAGCTAGAGATATTTACCGAGGGTTTACCAACGGATAATTACTGAGGAATTAATGACAGGTTTATTTTAATTGTCTCTCGAAAATCCCTTGGTAATCCCTCAAGAATCCACTGTCACACAACACAACTAAATTGTATTTGTTGTATATCATGTAACTGTTAAATATATTTCTGCATTAAAACATACAATGCAAGTTGATAATGTGTTTAAAACGAAATTAAACATTAAATCCAATAACATCTTTGACAACAAAAGTCATTAAAATTCTTGAATTTAAGTAGTCTTATGTTTTTTGATAAACAAGTTCTAACGAGGGGGTGGGGGTGTGTTAAACATATAATGTAAGCATGAATAATATGAAAACAAGTTATATATATGTGTTTCATAGACTTTTACACATGTGATTTTTGAATAAACAACAAAAATCACAAGTTGTTATAAGGGTATGAAATTTGGATTTTTCGGCAAAAATAATACGTCGACTTTGAAAAATCATAACTAATTCAAAACTTAACGAAATGAGTTGATTCTTGTTTCATAAGTTGGTCTATGTTTTAACTAAATATATGGAGGTTTTCATAATTTAATATGGAGTTTTGACCCCCCAAATACTATTTGGGAACCGAAAAGTCTAACAGTTCAAAAATGGCCAACATGAGGTTTTTAACGAGCCTTTTCCCTAACCTAAACACCTCGAAAAATGGCCGTTATTATCTTGAAAAATTCCTTGTATATAGTAGTTTTATGATTATGAAAACCAAAGCCCAAATCGTTTTGGAGCTTGGTCAAAAACAGCCACAAAGTAGACCGAAAACCCACGACAATACCTGGAAAATCCATATATATATATATATATATATATATATATATATATATATATATATATATATATATATATATATATATATATATATATATATAGATATATATATATATATATATATATATATATATATATATATATATATATATATATATATATATATATATATATATATATGGTTCGTGTGAGTACCTAAAAAATGCAGAGTACCGTGAGTACCTGTGAACACACGGGTTTAAGATGTGAACATGCTCCGAAAAAAAGTTTTTTTTTTTAAATTTTTTTTCATATTCATTTAGATACAAATAATATAAACATATTTGTAAAAGAAATACACGCATTCACACTTCGTAGCCTCTTAAAAGTCATGTGAACGTGGAAAAATTCATGTGAACATGCTTAGCTGTGAACATACGTTCACAACAGTGCAGTTCATGTGAACTTGCACGTTTCACATAGTTATAGTGTGTGTTTATGTGTGATTTTTTGCAAGTAGTCTTATATTATTAATTGAAACATGTTTATGAAAAAAAATTTCAAAAAAAATAATTTTAAGCGAGGTACCTCCGGTACTCCGCAAAACTAGTGGTACTCATTTGAACCCAAATCATATATATATATATATATATATATATATATATATATATATATATATATATATATATATATATATATATATATATATATATATATATATATATATGTATATATATATATATATATATACACACTTGAACTTTTTAAGTGAGTTTTATTTATGAACTTTTTAATTTGGGTGATTTAAAACGTAAAAACCCTCGTATGTGAAGATGTTTCGTGTATATGCTCCTCAACTTGAGAATTTAACGACTTTACATCTCACTCATATGGTACTTTGTGATGGTGCAGCTGAACATCTGGAGTGCCTTGACCTCTTTTCCAAGTGTGTTAATTTGAAAACTCTAGATATGAATGACTGTTACATGGCATATGTGAAGATGTTTGGTGTATCTGCTCCTCAACTTGAGAATCTGAGTATAAGAAATTGTTTTTTCGTAAAACTTTTCATCTCGGCACCCAAGCTCTCCTTTTTTGCCTTCTACGGGAACAGTGAATACCCATTAAGCCTGGTGACAAATGGTCTTGGTTATCTAGAGAAAGTGGATCTCCATCTGCTCGTACCGTATGATCCAGAACCTACTAATTATGAGGAGGAAGAAGCTCGCAAGATTGTTAAATTGTTCGAGGACTTCCACAATGCCAAATTTGTTAAGCTTTACTCAGATATCATCGAGGTATGCTGACGAGATCATCATTGTAAAACATTCCTTTTGCATATGCTTTGTGATCTTTTTTGGCCTTTAATTTCCTTGCTAGCTCCATATATTATATCATAGTTTAGTGTATCAGTAGGTTCGGTTTTTATGTTGCTTGAGGCAAGATTGATTCTGCTGATTAACATATAGACCATATTGTTTTGTTCTGGTTTAGCTGATAAGCTTAGAACTTTTAATTCTAGTATAAAAGTAAACTTATAAAATTTTAAATTTAAGGTGGAATTTTAAATTATTTATATTTAAGGTAACAAACTTTCAAAGATTTTTTATGGTTACCTATTTTGGGCTGCAGAACCTGGTCCTTTCCATGCATGTACATACTTGCTACTAATTACATGCATCAAATTTACAATGTACCCAAAATATGAAATACTAAAAGTTTGTTACCTAAATTTTTGCTAAAGGTGTGTAAAATTTAATAATTAAAGAGAATTCAGTTCTGGATGTCTTATCCGGCCAATTTGTTTCTTTATATTTTTCTTTAGGCCATAATCGAGAAAAGAAAATATATTTTTTTTTTACCTATTGTGCAGTTAGCCCAACGTTGAAAGTAGATAAAGATGAAGGTACATATCATGTATGGAGATTTAATCATCGTCATTAATTAAGGATCTAATTTATAGAGTTGGTTATCTTAAACGATGAAGGTATGCTTTGATATAAATTGTATTCTTTTTCTTGTCAAGAACCCAATAGAACTCTTCTAGGCACTTTTGAACTTGTATTGTAGCTAGTGAGTGCGTATTTACGAATTTATTATGAAAAAAACCATGTATTCACGTTTTATTGTGTTTTCGTCCATCCATGTTATTCTTTTTCCATAAAATTCTACAAGTTTTAAATTTTTATTTTTGTTTTAGTGAAAGTTGGATATTATAACATGATTTTTCAGTTTTAAAAACCCAGTTTACTAATTATAAACCGGCTATAATAATCAAATTTCAAAAAAAAAAAAATAACTAAATGATTTTTCTTGAAAAAAATAACATTGTAGGAGGAAAACGCAAAAACCTTGAAAACATGTTGATTTTTTTCCGTAATATGAATAAAATATTTGTCTTTTTTCGATTCTGACCGTAGGTGCTGTCATTGCATCCAGTTCTACTATCATCTCAACCGTCACCATTTCACAAGTTGAAGCATCTAAGTATATGCCAAGTGATTCGGGAAGAGGAAGATACGATGTTTATGGTGCCTGATTATGTCAAAAACTACTTCCTGGATAGCTCTCCAGGTGCCACTATTGGAACGGAAGTACTTATGGTATTGCCTTTCTCTGAGTAAATATTATTGTACATTCTCCGTTTCTCTTTGCACCATAGCATCTTATATAACCAAACCAACCAATTGCGTTCAATTCGTTCCTTTCAAATATTAGCACATAAATGAACTGCGTCTGGTCGTTTCATGATCTAGCAGTAGTGAATGATTGGTTAATTTGGCAAGAAAGAAGTAAGAACTGACATACCATGATGGAAGAGAATAAGGTTGAGGGGATGTTTGGATGAACATTTTGAAAGTGATTGTTTGATAGTAAAGTTCAGAATCAGATGATTAGCTTGTAACAAAAAGGGTTGTGATCGAGAGATATTGTTTGGATGTGCTTCTTTATGAAGTTGTAATAACCTGATATATAATCAATGTTTGGCAAGTTCAGAAAAATTGTTTTTAATGAATTAATGGGTAAAATGGTATAAAAGTAAGATTTTTTCTGTCTCCTCTCTCTTCTTTCTAAATTATCAGAAGTTGTTTTAACAAAAACTGAACATGTTCATTTGCTAATGATGTGAGCCTTGTAGCCTTCATGGCTTCATTACATTAGTTTATACATCAGTTTGTTGAACTGTAAGTCTGTAACCAATATGACAGGTCTTCTTTTCCATATTAACTCCTCCATTCGCTTTCGCAAACTTCTATCGATTTGAATTGTTGAATGACATTTTATTTAACTATTTATTATTGCAGATCAAGGAGTTAGATACCGAAGATCCTTTTGATCCAAGTCAAATAATGGATTTATCACCCTAGGTGTTGTCCTAATGAGTTGAAATCTCAGCTAAGCTTAGACTTTTTGATGGCATTCAATGTTATGTGCCAATTAGATGGTTACAAGAAGATTATTATAACTAAAAATGAACCCTTTACAGCACATCGGATATATGGTTGATTTTGGCGAATTTGGTAATGGGTTTTTGCCTATTGACAATTCTTGAATAGTGACTTTCTGTTTAAAAGATGTTGGTTTGCTAGATGGTTCGTATCTATATCGTAAATGGAGGTTTCTACAACTTAATAGACAGTAGCAATGTATGATGGTTGAATTAGCGAAAATTGTTCTGCTACACATGCAATGAAATGAACGAATTTCGGTCACCTTTCTATATTAGGAAACATGTATTGAAAACCATCTTTTTTAAGGGTTTATGTTATAAGTTTATATTCTAATAAGGTGCTCTCTTAATAGAAACTAAACTTATTACAAGGGTAATTGAACGTTAATTTGAGCCTAATGTAGAAGTTAAATTAAAGAGTCCAATTTGCACAATGATATTATCAATATGTCTAGCCAACTAGAGTGGAATAGTCATAAACAGAAAATGAGCAAACAATTAATAGAAGCGAAAGCGAAACTGATATAAGAATCTCTTGATCGATCGAATTAAGGACGTACCATATATCTTGAGCAGAAAACGATGGTATCATACTGTTAAAAGGAGTTGGGTTTTGGACGGCTGAGTTGATATTGGGCTCATCTTTGCAAGTTAAGTGTGGGCCAGGCACATGCCGAGATTCCAGCAGGTTATGCTCCCCTACGCCTCTCTTCGTTGACAGCTTCCTGCACCTGTTCGATTATTTCATATCATCATGTGCCTGTTTCTTTAATTTTAGGTCTTGCTATTGTAAGTTTGTTAGTCGGTTTAGCTTCTTGTTAGGTTGTTTAGTTCCTTCTATATAAAGAGAGTCCTGTGCATAAAGTTGAGGGATCTTCTTCGATTCATCTTGTTAGACTCTTGTGCTCCTTCTGGACACTTAAGGTTCTTGGTTGTAAAGTCACAATTGTGATTAATTTTGTTCTGTATTTGTTGAGTGGAGCTTCATCTGTTGATGAAGTCTCAGAGTGTTATGTAGTGAGTTTTCATATGTAAGTAATAGGGTGGCTATATGCCGGTTGATTTCTAGGGTTATTAAGGTTGTTAAATCTGGTGGTTTCGGTTTTGGTTGTTGTTTCTTCATGGTATAACAGAGCCAGGTTCTTCGAGTGTAGGCTTTTGTGTATCAATCTGCTGGGTTTTTTTCCGAGCTAGGGTTCCTGGTTTAGGGCTCGAATTGGGGTTTTTCGGTTGTATTCCTCTTGTGTATCTCTTCTGTAAAGGGTTTCGGTTCTGTGAAGGTTGTTAGGGTTTTGTCTCAAAACCCTAAGTCAATCTCAATATTCTTGGATCTTTCGCTGCCGAGTGCTGATGTTGCTGAAATCATTTGTGGAGTACACTGTAAGTATTTGTTAACCTTCTTGCGGTGTAACAAGTTCTTGCTTGTGGGCGTTTCTGTGCTGACCACCCCCACAAGTCACACTTGGCCTATAGGCAAGATTTCTTGTTTAGTGTTCGTGTATTGCTTCCATTGTTTGAGTTCTATCGTATGTGGGGGTGTCAATAGGCTTGACTGGACGTTTGAACGTCTTGGAATCCTGCCATTAAGATTGGCCTTCTACTGGTGTGTGGTGTGTGTTGAGTTTTTTTTAATTGCATTTGTTAACCGGTGTTGTATTGTTTGTATGCTTGGTGATTGTAATATGTTATTTTTATTCAACAATGATGGTCAAGAAGATACCTTAATTAGTAACTTGTTTTATGTGTATGTAATGGTCTGTTAATGTTAAAGTGCTCTGTTCACTCGGATTGGTTTTCTCTGGTCTATGATTGTTGATTTTGATTTTGATATAGAGTCAAGAAAGCACTCTGTTTAGGAGTCTTGATAACTATACCCAAGAAGCTTACTACAACCATAATTTCTAAAAGTGTGGTTGGTTGGGTCTATTTTTCTAAACCTCAAATTCTGTTTTATGATTCTTCCGAATGCGTATTCTTGGACGTTTTTTTTTAAATCAGACATGGTTGTGACGTTTGTAAAGAAATGTGTTTAATTTTTGATTGGAAATTTAGGGTTCTTTTGTGTATAAACCTGGTGAAACACATTTAATTATGACAAGTTTTTAGATAGCCAGAAAGATTCGGATTCTTGGTGATTTGGTGGTTTGATGGAAATTCAATTATATAAGTCATGGGATGCTTGTTCTGCTTATTGATTCATGTGGCATCCAAGAGCTGGATATTAATTCTCTAATCCTCAAACAAAGCCTGCAAGGGCTCTTGATTCACCCCTTCAAAAGTTTTTGGTTCTATTCTCTTGCTGTTGTTGGTACCTTGAGGTAGTCAATTGGTTTGCTTGGAACCCAATCTTATGTTGGGCATCTCAGGGTGTTGCGTTGTTGTGTGTCCTGATAAGGATATGACCCGTGCCGTGTTATGCAGTTTTCTGTTGGTTTTGTCACTCTTGAAACTTCAGTTTCTATCTTGCTCTGGTGCATCCTTCAAAATTGGTGTTATTGGTGAAAAGGTTTAAAACCAACTTCGTCTGTGTCTAATCCCTTGAGTTTTTCTTTAAATCAAATGTATTGTTTAAATTGAGCTCCACGAATATATATATATATATATATATATATATATATATATATATATATATATATATATGTATATATATATATATATTTGTGTTTGGAGATGATTTGGTGTCTAGAACTTATAGTAAGGGTTGGTTGTTGATTCTCGTCCAAATAGTCACCTGCCTAGTTCTAACAAAATGTTTTTAATATGGGGGATGTTTCTAGGTTGAATTTAACTGTCTCATCAAAATGGAACTACTGCTTAAGTGATTAAAATTGTAGAATTCACCTTGATTGTGGTGTGTGTTTCTAAATGTTGTGTGAATTTGTTGTCTGTATATTAAGAATTGTGGATTGTATGTTGGCTTTTTGATGGTTCAAATTGTTATTTTCTGGACTTGAAGTCAAAAATGACTTTGGAGACCGGTAGTTAGTGTGATGAATGAATTGTATTTTTTCTGGAACCTATAGTTCATGTAAAATGCTAAATGGCTCTTGTGTACATTTAATTGTTCAATCTTGTGATTGAGCCATATTAGGCTTGGTCACACGGCTGATGGTGTTCTCTTTGTTGAAAGATACATTGAATCTCAAACATAATATGTTAAGAGTTTTTTTTGTGAAACTTGTCATTTAGAAGAAGTCTTTGAAAATGTTTATGGTTTTATGTCCAATTGAATGTCGGTTAATAAAGTGGTTAAGGCGTTTAGAAGTCGTTGTGGTACAGAATTTTAAATAAAATAATGATTAATTTTCTAACCAAGGTATGAAGAGTATGTGTTAGTTGTGTTTAAAAATAGTACAATCTTGGAAAGGGTTTTTTTTTTTTTCAGAGATATAAAATTTTATGAAAATATTTCTTTTATTGGTTTGTTCTCCCTCTTCTAAAAGGAAGTTAGGGATCCACTGTAAATGTGGTGTTATAAGTTCTTGGTTGTATAACATGTGGTTTTGAAATATCAAAATCTGTCTGTGTTGAAATAAATTGGTTAAGTGTGATTCCAGTTAAATGTGGTTAATTGTTGCTATGTTCAGCAATTGTTGAAGTGTGGTTCAAGTTAATTTGGTTGTTAAATCAAATGTCTTTGGTAGTAAAAAGTTTCAACTGTGTGGTTTTAAACGGTCCTAATGTTGTGGTTTCCACAAAATTGTCTTTGCCTGGTTTCAGTTTATATTGAAATGATATGAGGGTAATATTGCATTTACTGGGAATAATGTTAGTGAAATTAAAATTTTTAAACAATTTTTGAATTCCAAGTTTCTGGTCATTGTGGCATCCCTTTAATTCAAAGAAAATATTGTATTATAAGTCTCTTGTCTGTTTATGGGTTGCTAACATTGTTCGTTATCCTATTGGTCCCAGTGTGTTTATGTGCTAAAAGAGCTGAATTGGTTAATGATCTTGTGTTAATGATATTATTTGTTCTTGCATGAGCCTATCCAATCTCATTTAAATGTTTTGCAAGAGATTTTTTTTTTAGTGTTGAGGTAGTATGTTACGTGTGTTTGTATATTCGTAAATGAGGTTGTTTTTTTTTTTTTTAGAAAAAGGCTACTTATATGTGAAATTAATTGGTTCGTCAACGTGCTAAAAGAATTTAAAAAAAAAATTTGGGTACCGTTAACGGTTAAAGTTCTAATGGATGTTAAAAGTAAAAATAAGTTATTTTATTCCTTTAATTTTGGCATTGTGCAAGATAGTTGTTGTTACAGGTTGTGACTACTTTAGTTTAGTATTGAATGGTGGTGATGGACTTCTTTAGCTGGATTGCTTCATCGTATTTGGGTGTCTATATATAGTCTCATTGTTGCCATGGTCTAGAAGCGCACGTATCTATATATTTTAAACTGGTTTCACAATTAACTTGAAGGGGTGGTTAAAATTGATAACATATTATTGCCCAAGTTAATTGTGTTCATCCGGTTGTGTTAGTGAGGGCTAACGGTTTTCTTTAAGTTTGTTGGGCCTGTTAGTATGGACTCTTGCATTGCATTACCTGCGCATTGCATTGCATTGCATTGCATTGCATCTTTTAGGGGGCGTTTGGTTCGCTGGAATCTGACGGAATGGAATGGAATCTGTCAAAGGAATGGAATTCTGGAAGGAATGGAATCTGTCTGAATCCAAATACTATAGTTTGTTTGGTTGGCAGGAAAGGAATGGATTTCAGATACAATTCCTTAATTGTTTTCCGTTTAGTTGATAAATCTGTCAAAGTGAATTTTTTTCTTGAAGTACAAAAATATTTTAAAACTATGATTTATTTAATCAATTTCTTTATAAAATAAATTTTTTATATTGCAAAGTCACAAAACAAATACCTTAAAATGTTACAACCAAAATAATATGTGGTACAAAAGACAACATAAAACATGATTGTAATATATTTGGTCATTTATGATAGATAATTTAAGTATTGATTATATATATATATATATATATATATATATATATATATATATATATATATATATATATATATATATATATATATATATATATATATATATTGTTGGAAAAAAAGTGTAAATTGTTCAAAGGAAAAAGTGTATTTTCCATGTTTTTGGACCAAATATAATTATATATAGTTGTGAGATATATAATTAATATTTTATGGGTGTGTATTCTCCTTGAAGAGAGGATTACAACGATATAAAGAACGTCCAAAATGGAGCTAAGATGAATGAGATATCGATGCTCAAAGATTGGTGTTTGATATGGGAAAATGCAAGTTAAAAGTGTGAAAACTTGTCCCACATAGGAAGATGGACCAAACCATGAGTGGTTTATAATGAGGAGCCTTGACAAGCATGACAAGTTACTCCAAGACAAAACTTGGGTCCAAACAATAGCAAATCATTAAACTTGTGTGCACTTGCATTTGCCTCGTACTTTGTATAAGGTATTTTTTTGTGCGAGCCGCGTTCGTGTCTTGAACGAATCTACACAATTCTAGAGCCGTTACAGAAATGGTTTAATGATAGAATTATTCTATTTAATTATTAATAAAAAATATTTTTTTATTACAATTAAATATAATTAATTTGTTGTTACAACTCATGGTTTAATGATAGAATTATTATATTTAATTATTAATAAAAAATGGTTTTTTATTATTATTACAATTGAATATAATTAAGTTGTTGTTACAACTTATTTCCTATAAAAGGGATGGAGATGCAAACACCAAAACACACATTTTGAGATACTTGGAAAACGCTTTGTATTCTTGAAACTTTTTGCACTTTAACGGCAAGACGTTGCTGCTTCCAAGAACGAAGAACACCTTCAATTCACGTGATTTTTCAGGCAAGTTGGTTACCTCCGGCAGTACACGCTGCTTTGGCTGTTGTACCCTGGGAAACAGACTTCGAATCTGTTTTAAGGGAATCGTGTCAAACACGAGACTCAGCCTTTATTTTCCGTATTGTAATTTACTTTTCGTATTTTTATTTCTTTTATTTGTAATTTTAATTTCCGTATTTCATTTATTTCCGTGTATTGTAATTTCATTTCTGAATTGTAATTCATAATATATTTCTTATATTTTATAATTGGTATCGGGCACAATATCTCTACATATATATATATATATATATATATATATATATATATATATATATATATATATATATATATATATATATATATATATATATAAAAGTTATTAAATGATTGTCAACTTTTTCAACAAAATTTACTCACGGTCATGGTAGTTTTTAAAAGAAAAAGTGGTAGTGGAACCAAAAACAGGAGGTGAGCTGGAGGAGAGGACGAGCAAAACCCTAGTCACCGCAGATAGAGCAGATCGGCGCCGGAGATGGAGCTGATCGGCGCCGGAGATGGAGGAAGTCGGCGGTAAAACGTCCAGCGGTTAGTAGATCGGCACCGGAGAGGAAGAACAATTTTTTTTTTGTGGCTGCTAAGGTTGAGAGTGAGCGGATGGTTGTCAAAAGGTAGGGGTGTTCAAAACCGGATATCCGAAATTTCGGATAGTGAATTTTGCTATCCGAATCAGAAATTTTGGATATCCGAAATTCCGGATTCGTATATCGGATTATCCGAATATCCGAAAATTCATATTTTTAATTTTTTTAAAAAATTAAATCAAATTTTTGAATATCTAAAACACAAATTTTATATATCCAAATACATATTAAAGATAAATATATCACAAACTAAATGTATCCGGAATTATTTTACCCAAAACGACTAAAAAAATATTAAAAAAATAAAATATAAAATATTAGTTAATAAATCTATAATATTAAGATAAAACTCAAAAATATATATTAGAATAATAATAAACACACAAATATTATGTAAATAATCAATACCAAAGATATAAAAGAATTGAAATTTAGTTTTGGATTTTCGGATATCAGATTATCCGAATATTCGAAATTTTGGAATTTTACTATCCGAATCCAAAATTTCGGATCGTATTTTTGGATTTTATTTCGGATGCTCGGATTCAGATTTTTATAACGTCCCTATCAAAAGGAATTGAGAATGGAATTTAAATTCCTCTCATTTTGCTATGGAATGATCATTCCTTCAAAAGGGGGGGTTTTTTTAAAAATGTGGAATGGTCATTCCATTCCTTAGGACTACCAAACAACCCATCAGAATGGAAAATCCATTCTTTTTCCGCCAGATTCCATCAGATTCCAGCGAACCAAACGCCCCCTTAGTATTCTGCATGTGTGCCCTTTCAGCTTTCACAACTTTCAGTTGTCATATTGTCTGTACTTAATCCTTGATATTACTTGTGTAGTTCTTGCTCTTAGCCATTTATGCATGAACCAAGATATTCTCACTTAAGTGTGGAAGTTCTAAGATACGTACTTAAAAGGTGCTTCTGGAAAAGGAAGTATGGTTTCTAAAGATAAGTCTGAAAACTGTGTCTTAACTGATTTTGTTGATGCAGATTGGAATAAGGCTGTCATGGTAAGAAAATTCTGTAATTGGGTTCTGCTCATTTTAAATGATAGTTTCAACTTGGTTTAAAAGTTGAATTGCATGTGAATATCTTTATGGATAGTAGAGGTGCCTTTTTAATTGCTGCAAATCCTGTTTTTCATGAACGAACCAAACAATTTGAAATAGATTTATTCTTTGTTCGTGAAAAGGTAAATGAAAGTGTTGTTCAACGTGTCAAAATTGATTCAATTAACAACACTGCTCATATATTCACAAAAGGTCTTCTAATAGCTCAACAACAATTCTTATGTAATTTCACAATTAACTTGAGGAGGGATGTTAAAATAAATATTTATTTTTATTATATCCAAAGTTAATTGTGGCAGAAATGCTTATGTGGAAAAATGCTAAAAAAAATTTATCTTTAGTGTTTTATTTTTTTGGTAGGTGTGATGTTTATAAATGCAGGGCTTGCATGTTTATCAAAATCTTGTGGATATAAAAGGAGGAGAAAGAGGCGAAGGCAGGGCTTGGTGTGCTCGCCGATTGGTTGTGTTTGTGGTTCTTTGCGTTGCCCTACTTGATTCTGGCTTGTTTTTCCGCTGCTGCAAGTGTTGCATAGGGTGCTAAATATCAAGTGGTGGAGTACCCTCTACCTTCAAGACTCCGAAAATTGATTCCTCTTTGTCTGTACCGTCTCATTTCACGCTGTGTAGGAAGCTTAATCTCATTTCACACTTAACTTGAAAGGGGGTGTTAAAAGGAGTTGGGTTTTGGACATGAGTTGATATTGGGCTCATCTTTGCAAGTTAAGTGTGGGCTAGGCACAGGCCACATTCCAGCAGGTTTTTTTCAGCATCTGCTCCCCTACGCTTCTCTTCGTTGACAGCTCCCTGCACCTGTTCGATTATTTCATCTCATCAGTTCTTTAATTTTAGGTCTTGCTGTTGTAAGTTTGTTGGTCGGTTTAGCTTCTTGTTAGGTTGTTTACTTCCTTCTATATAAAGAGAGTCCTGTGCATAAAGTTGAGGGATCTTCTTCGATTCATCTTGTTAGACTCTTGTGCTCCTTCTGGACACTTAAGGTTCTTGGTTATAAAGTCACAATTGTGATTAATTTTGTTCTGTATTTGTTGAGTGGAGCTTCATCTGTTAATGAAGTCTCATAGTGAAATGTAGTGAGTTTTCATATGTAAGTAATAGGGTGGCTATATGCCGATTGATTTCTAGGGTTATTAATAAAAGGTTGTTGTCGTTAAGTGGTTTCGGTTTTGGTTCACTACAAGAAAGAAGCCTTTTAGTGACTAAAAAAAAGTGTCAGTAAATGTCCATGTTCAGTCACTAAATCCACCTAGGCCTTTTCCTTCTAAAAATAAATTAGTCACTAAGAACATCATCGCTAAAAGTCTTTGGTGACACATTTTTTCAGTCAGTAAAGGCCATTAACTTTAGTGACTAACGTCTTTAGTAGGCATAGGGTGCTTTATAAATTGTTTGATTCATCCTTTTTTTACTTACACAATTCTTTAGTCAGTAAAGGTTGTGCTGAAACTTTTAAAATGAACTTTTAGTGACTAAACCTTTCAGTCACTAAATTATAATTAATATTATATTATATTATATATATTAATTATATTATATTATATACTAAAAGCAATTAAAATTACATAACATATACAAAAAAAGAAAGTAATTTCATTACTTGAACCATATTGATTTAATTGAAAAGTTCAATATTTGTAGTGCATAGTTGCAAATTTCTAACTATAAAACTAGATACTAATTAATGAAAATCTTCGACAATCAAACCATTCTTGATGTTAAAACCCTTGCAATTTTCTTGAAAAGCTTCAGATAAAGTACCATCAACCTGAAACAACGAAAAACTTGTTAAATAAAAGCATAAAAAAGTCATAATCATTTTAAGTATCATCACTTTAATATATTGAACTATACTATGCCATCTCACAAAAGACATACACACTGGCTTTCCCAGGCAGGTGGGCTTTGGCCAACTAAATAATCTGACATTTTTGCATTTGCTCTGCATTTTGTTGTGACCTGGGATTCTTATGATCTTAGCTTAATTTGGGTGTCTACTTTGGGTGGATTAAATAGATGACTACGATGGTTTCATTTATGATAGAAATTTAAAAAAAAATAATCTGATTTATAGGAAAGATGCAGAGAAACCATTTCCTCTTCACTAATGTCTCATCAGATTGTAAAATGAGTAGCGAGAACCCATGTCGACAAGATCAACCACTCGATTGAAATATGATTGTGTCCATGGTCATAACTTATTATCAAATATATAATATGGAATGGAAATGGATCTGCTAGCTTGCTAGGGATTTTACCCGTAAGTCGTACAAAGTAAAAGGCTGCTACCCGACCCAGCTGACCCTCCACTTCACCACCTCTACAAGCATGCTAGTTACAACACATATGCTCAAAACTGATTATTGTGATTCCAATTTGCAATAATCAGTCTAAAAAGACATCAACACCCCCTTATACAAAACCAAAAATAATGAGTCTAAACAGGACGAGAAACCTTGGCATAAAGAAAGGGAAGTGCAAAAAAAAGGAACCATACACATCATGAATGTAATCACGAGCATGTTACCTGAACGAGTATGTTTCCTCTCAATGATGCCTTCACAAAAACTCCACAATAACAGACCCTTAAAGCTTTCCTCTATTTCTTGACGCTGTTACAAAATTCATCAAAGTAAGTTGTTAAAACATTATATTGGCTACAACAACTTATAATTAGGTTACACTAACAACTATTAACAGAATTCTACATATACCGTAATTGCGAGTATAAACGCTGCATGAATCATTCGCAACGTGAATCATTTAGACAATTAAAGATGTTATATAATTATACCTTTAAACATCAATAAAGAAACTTTGGTTATAAGAGATTGCCTCCGTGTTTAGACCATCAAAGTTCTCATTTCTCACGTGACCAGCTTTCATCATTGTCATCATACGAGCCATATTCTCTTCCATATCCTTGATTTTCCCTTCAAGTTCATTGACTCGAGCCTTTAGCTGTGGTACTTGGGGATCTTGTGAAAAACATGATCCTTTATCCTTAGTAATTACAACCTTCCCCAAGCATCATATTCGACCTCCTCTCTCTTGGCCTTTGACCTTTGCTAGATCATCATTTCTCCACCAAATGGAACACAGCGTAAAGACAAGTAAAGTGATGGAGTTGCCTAATTAAGTACAAGTCACACAACATGTGAACACAAGGACCAAAAGCAATATGTAAATCCCAACTCAAAAAACAGAGAATATCACTTATGAGTACAACCCACTAAAGCATGGTAAAATTCAGAAATTTTATGCAAGTTCCAAATCAAGAAACAGAACTTGGATAATCTAATCAAGTACAAGTCAAGACAACAGGTGAAGTCCAAGAACAATGTGTAAACTCTTTAACTCAAAAGAAAAACAATGATAGAAGTACAAGTCAATAAAGCATGTAAGAACAGTTTTATTACAGAAAGAAAAACAGAGTCAAAGTGTGAAGAAATGAAAACTGACCAAGAAAGAAGAAAAGGTTCATTCAAGCTATTAAAAACATTGATAACTAAGTTATCATTTGTTACAGAATCAATCTGTGGCCCTGGAAACTGTCCATTTATCAATATCCCCTGCACCACCCACAATTCAAGATTTTGCATTTCTCACAAAAAAAAATAGTAAAGTAAAATAAAAATCAAGAAAAAAAGATTTCTTGAAAATAAATTTAAAAGAAAAAAAACCTGTTGTTTGACTCCAAGAGGGTAAATATCACCATAAGTGACATTCCAAGTGAAGAATCTATATGGGTCTTCACCATTGATGAACTGAAACATAAATCGCTGCTAATTATATATAGATTTTGAAAGCCTCCTTCCTTAATCCATTCATGAACAGTCTCTATCTCTCTGTCACACCGAAGTAGTACTAACAAACCGACTTGTCTGTGGGAAAAAATCTCTCATCTTTTTTTTCATTACAAAAATGGACTCTTTTTCTCAACATTCCACATCCCTCAATTGTAAAATGGATTCTAACTGATGTTATTTTGACTGGGTCAACTTGCATGATACTTTAACATGCATGTTATTAATGTCTTTTTGTCCTTTTATTTGTGATCTTGGGAGTATTAATTATTCTGTATGTTTCTTTTTATGTTTTCATTAAATAGCACTAGAAATAACATATAGCACAAGCAAAGAAAGCGACAATGGCCGACTCCTTGTTCAAGGTACCTATTCCTTCTTCATTTTCTTGATCCTTTTACCCTTTTTAATTTTCCATTTTATAGTTATATCGACTTATTTTCCTTTGGTAATTCATATTATTTTGCTAGTAATTTTTGTCCATTGACATACCCCTGGTACCCTCTAAAGTAATAACTTGGTGCCCTCTTCTAGTTATATGAACAAGTCTCAAATAAGGGCATGCATAACTCGTAACATTGTTGTTAATTGGTTCTTGGTTCGATTTTGTATATTTTTCGTTATAAAAGTAGCAAAGTTCTGGGACAGGAGCAGAAAAGCAGCTATTAGATGTGGACCATGTTGTCTATAGGCTATAGAAGAGACTCATACTTTGATTTGTCATATGCAAGTACTCCCTCTCTACACTAGTTTTTATCTCATTGGCCTATGTAAACTTCCATGCTTGATGCAAAACTGAAGGTCAGCTCTGTACTCATTGTGTTTAAGGTGGATAGGAGAGCAGATCAACAAACTAACTTTAGCATCAGAAAAGAACGATTACAATTTCAAACTACCTAACATTTATAAATAAAAAGACCAGCAAAATTCTACTAGAAACAAAGGAGACTATTTCAACATTACACTATAATTAAAACTTTTTTGTTTCAAGGGTACAAGATCATGCGTTGCACAGTTAGTCTCAAGACTTATTTTTGTTCAGCCAAACCACAACTCAAAATGGGAAATTTTAATGTCATATATTGTTACGGATAGAACCAATCCTATGGCTCACTGGTTGAGACTGCATCATCTTTATGCTTGATCATGCCAGAATCCACGAGAATTGGTATTTCAATGTACGTATATTGGTAAAAACCATATATAATCATTTGTTTCATTTCATGGTTCAACTGAAACAACATGAACAACCATGAACCATGATTGAGCCTTAAGATTTCTCAAATAACCCCTAATTACTTCAACCTTGTTGTATTTCTCAAAGAAGCTAGCAGCTCATACTTGAAATTAACTCAAGTATCACAAATGTCCTAACCTCAACTAATAAACGAGTTCACAACAAACATCAATGACATCAATCGAATGCTAAACAGCAATAAAGCGAGAAATTAAACCTGTCGCAAACTTAGGGCTAGAATCGTTGGGGCGGAGTGAAACTGATCTGCAGACAGAGAGAAAGCCAATCGATGGTGAAGGCCAATCGATTCGCAGCCGGAGCCGTGGACAGAGAAATCGATCAGAGGCGATGGTGGAGTGAAGGCGGAGGTTCAACGGCGATGGTGGAGTGAAGGCGGAGGTTCAACGGCGATGGCGTCTGAGAAGGCGAGCACACAAGCCACAGAGGCGATGGTGGATCGGTTGAGTGTAGGCGGAGGCGGAGGTGGAGGGGAACTGGTGAAGGGGTCGGCTGTAGGGTTTTAAAATTTAACAAATAGAATAGACTACTTTAAACATTAGTAAAATAATTTCCATATATCTGATATAATTTTTTTTTTTTATTTTCACCTAACATTAGTCAGAATAGGCTTTTTATGAACTTTTAGTGACTAAATGTATTTTAGTCTGTAAAAGCTTTAGTCACTAACTGGCATATATGTTGTAGTGGTTGTTGTTTCTTCACATACGGATGCAAATATATGCAATGGACTAGTGATTTTCATTTAATTGACGATTCATCTTTGAACTTGAAGACCCTCCATGAAACTATGGGACAGACTTCATGATTCATCTTTGATCATTTAATTGATGGGATTATATAAATTGAACTTCCCTCAAAAGACAAGCAGGCCACGAACCCAAATTTCTCATAAAAAAACACACTTGCTTATATATGAATATTAATATTATTACAGGAAGTACTAAATTGTGAAACTATGGGAAAGGTTTTCCAACAGCTAGCAGTGGAACTGTTTTGTGGTTAGGATGACCAAAACCTTCACTCATGTCCACATCCTCTGGCCCAACTCCCTCGGGCAGCGACCAATCAAACCGATACAACACATTAGCCAGCATCTTCTCTGCGATGGCCATGCCAAATTGCCTTCCTGGGCAACCCCTCCTTCCAGCGCCAAATAGCAATAATTTGAAATCGTGCCTTACAAAATCAATACTCGACTCCAAGAACCTCTCTGGCACAAATAAGTCGGGTTGATCATACACTTTAGGATCCCTCATGATTGCATAAACGTTGATGAATACCCGAGTTCCTTGTGCGATATCATACCCCATTACTTCCACATCCTGTCGTGCTTCTCGTGGAGGTAGAATCGGAAGGGCAGGATGGAGGCGAGTGGCTTCCATGATCACTGCCTTTAGATACTTCATGTTTTCAAGATCTTCGTCTTCTATGTCTTTCTTTCCTTTGAGGACTGTCTTGATCTCGTCCTGTGCTTTCCTTAGAGTTTCAGGATGTAATAAAAGCTCAGCCATCGTCCATTCGAGTACTGATGCTGTTGTTTCTGTACCACCAGCGTATGCATCCTATATATAAATGTGTGTGTGTGTGTGTGTTTACAAAATCCTTTAATTAAACCAGAAGACCATATTATCGATTCAGTTAATAGAGGTAATTGTTTAGAGATGGAAAGATATACCAAGAGGAGTGCTTTGATGACTTCTGTATTAATGCCGTGAGTTTCTTCCTTCTCAAGATCGAGCAATGCATCGATGAAATATTCCAGGCCATCTTCACCAACTGTGTTCGGGTTATTCCTTCTCTTGGATAGCCTCTCATCAATGGAACCCTGCAGGAACTTATCTATATGTGTTCCAATCCTTTGGATTTTAGTCTCGAGACCTCTAAGACGATCGATCACTGCAAGTTGAGGAATAGCTTCCTGAAAATAAAAGCTACCCACCAACTCCAACACCTCTTTCAAGATCCTCTTTAATTCTCTCCCCATTTCCGAGTCACTATACGTCCTCCCGAATGTCGCCATACATGTCACATCATTCGAAACAGAGTTAAAGATATTGGTTAAGTTTACAGGATTGTTAGAGAAGAAACAGCGGGTGATTTTGCTTAGTGTGTTGGCAATCATCTCTTCTCTCAACCGTTGAAAACTTTTCACTTTTTTCGTACTTAAAAGATGAACAGTTATAATGGCCCTGGCTTGCCTCCAGTGTTCACTGTAAGGAGCGACTGTTATCTCCTGATGATGGTACGATAGCTCTTCGAACATCCGTCTGTAGGGCCTGCTTGCAAATGTGAGATCATGTGTTTTCATGATCTCGCGAGCTGCTTCGCTGGACGAGACCACAAGGCATGGGAGTGAGCCCATGTAAAGGAGCATGAGTGAGTCACCGTAACGTCTGGCTAACGATAAAAAACAGTGGTGGATGAGTCCCCCCTTCAGCTGATGGAGGTTTCCGATAACCGGCCACGTTGGTGGCGAAGAATAAGCAGCCCAGAACCCAGAAACAACGGCAATGTGTGCTCAGAGACAGAGGTAAAGGGAACGATCCACCACATCTTGCATTTGCATGAGAAATTAATTAGAGAAAAAAAAAAAAAAAAAAGTAAAGGACATTTTTGTTCCTTGTGATGGTTTATCCGGATTCAATCCCTTAACCTTAATAAGGTCAAATTTCATTCCTATTTTGCTGATTTTATGCACTTTTAGTTCCTCGTCCGTCAAACTTAACGACACAACCTTTAAATTTGTAAGAATGTCATTTTTATCATTTTCATTGGGACGCTTTTAGTCCTTATGGTTTTATCATTTACCCATTATAATCCAACATTTATTTTATTTTATCTTTATAATTATATTATTTATACATATACTTAATTCATTATATACACACTTATTTTATTTATAAATATACTTATGTTTTAATATTTTATTTACATTTACTATTGTTCGTATTTTATTTAAAATTTAACTTTTATTTTAATTAAAATTATATATTTTCTTTACTAATTTATTTAAAGTTTATCTTCTTTATTAATTTTAATTTTAATAATATTATTGTTGACATTTATATATGTTTTGTTAGTTGTGTTTAAGTAAATATAATATCGTCCATATTTTTCATCTCCAAAGTCACTATTTCTTCAAGTATCTTCCAACCTAATCAATTATTGACACATAAATTATATAATATGTGATAAATATATATATATAATTTATATGTATATAATTTAATACATATAAATTTATGTGTATATAGAGGGAGGTTCAATGGAAAACCACCATGTACCTGAAAACTTGTGAAAACTGCACTACACCACCTCAAATGCATCAAATTTCCCGCGTGATGCACCAAAATCTCGCGTGATGCATCACTTTATTAACGATCATGCCACCGCGTTTTTCATGAAATGCACCAAATCGGACGGTATGCGTAGGTTTCCATAGTTTTCACGTGCATAGTGGTTGTCCATTGAACCCACCCCTATATATATATATATATATATATATATATATATATATATATATATATATATATATATATATATATATATATATGATTTAGGTTCAAGTGAGTACCACCTCTAATGCAGCGCACCAGAAGGTACCACCCTTAAAAGTAATTTTTTTGAAATTTTTTTTCATGAACATGTTCTAATTAACATTACACAGATCATATGTGAATTTGACGCAAATCCGAACACTTTAAGTGCATGAAAACACACATCACATAAATGCATGTTCACATGTCTTCAAAATTATGTAAGTGTGTGTTCACATCATTTTTTAGGAGCTAGGAGATGTGAATGTATGTGAAATTTACATACGATCTTCATAATGTTAATTAAAACATGTTTATGAAAAAAAAATTTAAAAAAGTTTTTTTAAAGGTGGTACCTTCTGGTGCGCTGCATTTGGGTGGTACTCTCTCGAACCATATTCATATATATATATATATATATATATATATATATATATATATATATATATATATATATATATATATATATATAGAGCGATGACAAGCGTCGCAGCAGCCCTCAATAATGGTCAACTCTGAAAAGCGATGTCCCTTGTCGTGTTGTTAGCTGAAGCGACGACTTGTGTCGTCGCAGTAGATGGCCGTAGAATTTGTTCCATTTTCTTGTAGCATCGGCCATTTATTATGGACCTCTAATTCGGTTGATTAAATTTAGGTGCAGAAAGTGACTTCTAATGTCTATACTTGGGACAAAGTAGTAGTTTAGATGTAGAAGTAGGATAGTTACCGTCAGTGGTAGATCTAGAAATTTTTTTATAGGAGTCGGAATTTAACAATGCTTTGAAAGTACGAGTATTTGTGGTCAATTTTCAGACTTCAAAAAATCGAATCTGTTTATCTTGATTAATTAAAAACAAATAAGTAAATGCTACAAATTAATTAATTACAAACCTAAAGAAATTACATTTTATAATTGTCCTCTACGAGTTTTCATAATTTGAAAACGGATTATTAGTAAATATTTTTTTTTGGATCATGATAACTTTCTTTTTAAAATTGGTTCATATTATGTAATAAATAAAAACTTTAATAATACGTATGTTAAAAAATCAACAATAAAAATCTACTCTAATATTCTAACTTACATTTACTTAGTTTTAAAAAAAATATTAATTTATTTGTGTGGTATTCTACATTTGATTATAAATTTAAACACTTCAACAATAACGGATAAGAACAAAAAAAATCAATAATTCATAGAATTTATCCTAGTCTAAAGTCAATAATACTTAAAAGAGCTTAATAATTATCAAACCTATACACATGTTTATGTATTCTTTTACTATTTGCTCATAATTAATATATGGAGGTCGAACTTTAAATTTTATCGGGGTCAAAAAAATTTCGACTAAATATAAAATACCAAAAAAAAAAAATTATAGGGGTCATTTGACCCATACTTTGTAGCTCCATCTGCCCCTAGTTACCGTTCAAAAAAAAAAATTTATAATGATTAAAAGCTATATACATATATATACCCATCACTCACGACTCATATATGCCGGTTTTAATATATAGTTTAAGCCACCAACTTTCATGCTTAATTAATACTTAATCGTCTAAATTAGTAGTAAACTTTCTTTTTTACGGTTGTCGATCAGTACGTAATAAGTTAATTTGAATATATAGTTTAAGCCACCACTATAATTTAAGAGACGTACTAAATTGAATTTCCTGCTTAATTAATACTTAATTGTCAAACTTAGTAACATACTTTCTTCTTTGTATACGTTAATATATACTATATAGTCTGAACCACCACTATATATAAAAAACGTAATTAATACTTAATTATCAAAATTAGTAATACATTTTCTTATTTGTATAAGGTGTTTCAGTGATGACAATATTGTAGTTCAATTATGAGCTAGTAGTATTAGTTAAATCTTTCTATTATTGATAAAAAAAATAAAAATATGTTTTTAATTGGTTGTAAAACAATTATATTAGTATATGATAAAACAATTTATTATTGATAAGAGAAGTAAAAGATCAATATTAATATTGTTTATGGCACAATACTGTTATTGATGGACTATGCTTTATAATTTACTAGTCAAAATGACCTCTGCGATGCAACGAATTGTTTATTTTATTTTTTGATTTAAGTTTTGGGTCATTATTAATGATTTAAATTGTTTGGGTCACTAAATATAAATTTTAGATTGACAACATATAGTATTTAGACATAACTTTTTAGAAATAGTAATTTTATACATTGAAAATACAAACTTTTAATTCAAAAAAATGAAGGTCATTTGTTTACGTCTTTTAATATTCAATTTTTTTAAGTTTCATAACTTTACATTTAAAATATTTTAAAGTATATATATATATATATATATATATATATATATATATATATATATATATATATATTATTTGATTTAAGTTGAAATTAGAGGAATAAACTTACAACTTAAAACCGTTTTCTTGTATTTTTTATGTTAATGATCAATATATATTAAATTGAAAAAAAAAAGAATTTAATTCAAATCTTTAACATGGTAAAGTTTGGTTAAATTATTAAAATTTTGATATTTATATGAAAATATAGTTTTTCTAAATATGGAGAGTACTATGAACTTTTAAAGGTTGACTTTTAAAGATAAAAACATATTAATCTTTTGATGAAATAATTTTTTATTAATAATTGTCAAATAAATAAATTTAAGACTTATTTTATATTTAAAAAATTTAATCATATATGACATTCTATACATATGATATAAATATTTTTTCATAAATATTTTTTAATAGGTAACAATCAAGAGAGTCATTTAATTTTTCTTATACATAAAATATACGAACTACATTTATTATTTTATTTGGAACAATATATTAAAATAAATTTTCAATACTTGATTGTCAAGGTTTTTGAATAAATCAAATTTGTTTATAAACTATGGCACAAAATTTAACCGCTGGTTACTAAAATGATGTTAAAAGAATACGTTTGTCTCGACAATTGGAATAAAAACAACCATAACTCAAATATTAATCATCTAAAACAATTACAAAAGCACGACAACGTAGAAAGTTTAAGGTTATTGTTAAGATTTTTGAATAGATACAAAGTTAAAGCCTAATATTAAATACAATGCGTATTCTTAAAAATAAGAATGGAAAATATGCATCTTTTTTCCATATGTTCTTAAAACATCAAAGAAATTTATATTTCTTTGTTGTTATTATATAAAGAATTTAAAATTTAAAATAATAATCAAGTTATATATCATTTGGTTGCTTAATATGCTATCACTCAAGTTAAAAATAAAAATATAAAAGAAATTTTATTCACAAAAGATTTAAATATATATATAAAAAGCATTACTATCATTTATTAGATTGACTCGTTATATTTAGATATTAAATAAAAATTAACAAACTGTGATTTCTTCTATTATTTATTAAAAACAACTTAAATTAGATCACGTAAAACGTAAATGATAACTACTATTATTTATTAAAAAATTAAAATAAAATCAGGTAATTAATACTCTTATCAATTGAATTAATTAAGTGTAAATTATATAGTAGTTTTATTTATATAGAAGTAAACAACTTATTATAACAATTAGTTACGAAAGAAAACTTGAAAATGACTTCAAAATAAAAAAAATAAATTCAATTGTATTTTTATAACCCCAATTTGTTTTGTTATGATGATTTTTGTAGATAATTAATTAAAATATACATAAATCATTATATGTATTATTTTTAAAAAAAGTAATATAACTTAAATAAATCATTATAACTACTATATATTAAAAAACTGAAATTAATTATATGCGATCATTATTATTATTTATTAGATGAACTACCTATTTTAAATATTTAACACAAATTAACTAAATGATTATTACTATTATTTATTAAAGAAAAATTAAAATGAAGTCACGTTCAACAACTATATTTTAAATTTGAACATTCAATTATGCAATTGAATAATTCAAAACATTTAACCATTCTATATAATAAATAGAAATGCCTAAAAACTTTAGTTACCAAATTAATATGATAAATGTTAATCTTAAATTAAAGTTTTAAAATATTATTCAAGTGCTCAAATTAACTAATTAATAAATGTAAATGTTCATTTTTGATAATAATAATTAATGATACTATTATTATGATTATGATTATTATTTATGAAGTGATTTAACTAATATAAAATAAATCAATTAATCTTAAAGTTATATTATTTATAAGTGAACAAAACATTATTACCATCATTTATTAGTGATCTTAATTCGATTTAATTTTGTATTAGTAATAATTAGTCATGTTAAATAAATGATGGATTAATTAATGAAATACAAATGAGAAATTAAAGAGTTACAAATTAAGTACTAATAATTCATAATATTTATCATCATCAATTAAATAAGAATAACTTTGCATTATAAAGTTTACATAACGCATTAAAACTTAAAAATCATGATTCCAAAATGCATATTATATTTTCCTAAAAATTAAATACATATGTTAGTATTATTTATTTTTTAATTGTCGTTTTTTAAAATATTCATAAATGGTTAATATAATTTTAATATCTATGATTTTATTAACTCTATTTTTATAAAATTTTAGAAAAAGATAATAACCTATTTGGTAATTTAAATAGAAAGTTTAATCTAAAATTTTTATAGTTAAATTTTTAAAAATAATTGTAAAAAGTTATAAATACAAATTTTGAGCAATGATTTAATCATATGTTTTTTTTGTTTAATAACAATATAAAAAACAATGCTAGGTACTTCATATTGTTTCTTTTTACCATAATGAAATCACAACCAAATAACAAAACGAAATACTACATTAAATGAAATATACCAATTAAAAAAAATTAAATTACTAATTCAATAAACGTAAAAACTTCAAGTACAATATATAGTGCATTGTTAATATTAAGGGAATATAAAAGACTTAGAAAATGTATAAACATAGTTGGAAATATTCTCATTAAATTAACGTTAATATTAGTATTCACGATATCAAATTGTGTAATGATGGTTAAATTAGAATACATTATAATTTATTAAACTGTATGGTATTCAATAATGTTTCTAGATCAATTTTTATCGAAATTTCTTCAAAGACGAATTGAAATAAAAAATAAATCATTAAAAATAAAATATTGTAAAACTTTTATTGTTGAAAAATTTATCAAGATGATATTCATAGAAGAATTCAAGTATAAAGAAACAAAAATTTAGCTGTTAATACATTTAAAAAATTATTATTGTTTAACTATATAGTTGAAATGATCGATGACAATGACCTATACATGTTGGTGAATATAACATTGACATATATATTTTTAGCAACGAACCTTTAGGATATTTGACAAATCAATATAGAGCACATCAATTACCTACATCAACATAAACAATTTATTAATAAAACATATAATTCAAAATAATTTAAACAAATATATCATTAAATGTAAAAAGAATTATCAATGTATGGATTGAAAAACACACAAATTTTTTCTAGAAAATAGATTTGTCAAGAACTTCTTTGCATGGATGACTCCTTCAATAATGTTCATCATTATCACAGTCAAATATTAAAAAATCACAAAATAAAAATAATAATCGATTTCACAAAATAAAATAAACATACGTGTATTAGAGATATATAACGAACTTGATATTTGCAAAATAAAAGAAGAATAAATCTAGAAGAAAACTAACCGGTGAAATTCTAGAAGAAAATGAGAACGTTTTAGGTTGACAAATGAATTATTTGAAACTCATCTTATCTTATATACTATAAACGTTGAGTCCATGTATTAAATGATTGTCATAAATTTTTTTATTACATTTTATATGCAATAAAAGTGGAGTCCATGTATTAAATGATGGTCATAAATTTTTTTATTAAATTAAATGATTGTCATAAATTTTTTTATTAAATTAAATGAGAATGTTAATTACACGTATTAATTTAATAAATAATAACATTTATTTACTATTTATTAAATACATAAACATGCAATGGTAAAAACTTAATGTAAACAAATGAGAATGCTAATTATATGGTTTTATTTTAATTTTTATTTGATTTAATAAATAACAGGAATTAGATATTTTTAATTTATAAATTACGTATTAGTTATTTTGTGATACTTAATTATATTTTTAAATTTGGTAATTAAATGATACTATTGAGCAATTTTATGTATATATAACTTTGTGCATAATACGAAACTATATGTACATATAAAATTAATGCATCATGTCCCATAAAAACTTATATTGTTTGAAATTAATGATTTAATTTGATTTAAAATAAAAAAAAACTTAATTTGAGCATCCTAATAATCTTTTTAAGACTCAAAATCATTTATATTTTAATTTGGTAATTAAAAACATTTTAAAATACTATTTGATCAAATGATTTTAAAACAAAAAACTTAGTTTGAGCATTCTAATAATCTTTTTAAAACTCAATACTTATATTTATAATTTGGTAACCATTTTATCAATTATATTTATAATATTAAACTGTAATAAAACTTTAAATGATATTTAAGCATTCCAATAATTTTTTTTAAGACTTAATATTAAATTGATGATTAAAAATATTATAATTACTATTTTATTAATGAAACACCCTTCCAACTAAAATAGATGTTTCACGAATAATTAGCGATAATTATCAATAAATACTTGTGGAATTGTGGTCAAATTTAATTTTTTCAATATACAAAATCGTCAACATGATTCTCCCCATTTTGCTACCTACCAATGAGCAAAGTGTGATGGATCATGGATCAAATGTTTGGGGTTACAATATAAACATCCGAAATACAAGACCAAGTAACAAGTTAGGTCCATTCACTTGTATATAACAAAATGGGAGTCCACTATGCCCCAACCCCAAGCATTGTCGAAGCTATACCAAAACAACGAGCCGCTAGTCAAGCTCCAGGTCTACTACCACGATGATCAAGCGTGACCCTTTCCCTTACCTGAAAAGGTTAACAACTAAAGGGGGTCAACAAAGTTGAGTGAGTTGTTAGATTAGTAAAGAAACATAATATACATGTATACAACAATAATCAACGTGTATGTTCAACAATCAACATGATCGAGTGCTCAATTTTGGCTTAGATCTAGCCCAACATATTACTCAATTTAGGCTTAGAGCTAGCCCAACATATTGCTCAATTGAGACTTTAAGCTAGTTCAACGTGTTGCTCAATTTAGACTTGGAGCTAGTCCAACGTATTGCTCAATTTAGGCTTAGAGCTAGCCCAACATGTTCCATAGATTCCAGGTGAGGTCAAACGAGAGTTTAACAAGTATGGGAGGCTCAAAGTGTCTCACATATGCTCAATGAATCAACATGTAAGAATTGAGAGCAAATAGGCTACTACTATCAAGATATCAACATTTAGCTCAACAACATGTTCAACGAGGCAAAGCAACAATATACATGAACATTATGTAGCACTAATGCTAGAACTCACAGTGATCGGTTTACAAGTTTCCAAGGTCTTCCAATGAAGTCAAAATAGCCCGGAGAATGGCTAAAGCTTGCAATCAATTTCCTTTCGACTCAATTCACCTAAAAGCATTCATAACGCATACCCGTAAGCCCCTGAACACAATATAAGCTTATAAGAGTGGGCTAAGAGTATTGGGATATCAAACCGAAGGTACTAAGTCCAAATGAGGCCTTATAAGTTCTGGAATGGATCAAAGACCCTCAAACCCTTTACACATTTAATTTAGAGGCGTATTGGAAGTATAAGACCCAAGAACCGACCCCGACCAACCAAAACGATTTTTTAGGATAGCAGGGTGGTCATGGCGCGACCTTGGGGGGGGGGGGGTACCGCCACGACCATGTTTCTGATTCCATCTGTCTGCACATTAAATGGTCATAAGTGCACCCAACTTCCCCCAAACCTCCATAAATGCTTCTAACATTCGTAAGGGACTTTACCAACAATATAATTAGCATATTAAGGTCACTTAAACCCATCGAAACATATTAGAATCATTTCATAACATTTCATGATTCCATGGAACTCATACGGACTCCAATCGAGTCATAAAATGACCAAAAACTCCAACCGACGACACCAAGCTCCAATTGACCTTGTATTCAATTCTAACCAATCCCATAGAAATATTAAACATATTTGGGCTATTTTTAGACATTCAATTTATATTTAAACATTAAAACCCAATCTCATAATGCTTAGGACTCATTGAGGCATTTCACCGAACACGTGGTGTACTGTTTAGACTTAAAACACCAATTTGAGTTCTTACACATGTTTTGTGTTATCCAATATATGAACACTTTAATAACGTAAACAAACACTTTCTAAACACATAATCATCATAATATAACATTCTATGATTTCCATGGTATTCGTATGAACTCAAATCGAGTTCCTAAATGGTCAAAACCTAACTAAGTCTTGAAAACTCCAAATGAGTTCATACTAACTTCTATTCAACTTAATGGCCATAAATAACATATTTGGCTCATAAATAATCATATAAAACATGCGTTTTAATGCAATCCAATTTCCATACTCCATTGGAGCTCAAATGGAGCTCTAACTTGGGTTTTCACTCCAATCACCAATCCAACCCAATCAATCACATTTATATGACCCAAATACGTTTATAAACCATAAACATTAACCTATACTTGATTTTAGAGTCATTTACTAACTCAATCCAACAAAACTCATTTAGGGCTCTGTTCTCTAACAATGGTGAAATGGAGAGAAATGATAAGGAAACCCCGATATTCTTAAAAAAAGGATTCCATAATAAAGCGGTGGATTCAACCACATGGAAACCCCCCACCGTCGTGGCATATCTCTGCCTTCCCTCTCCGCCGTCTCAGCCGTCAACCTATAACTAAAGCACTCTGTCTGAGGACAGCTGGCATTGCATTAAAACACGTGGCACTATCTCATGGATCCCTATGACCGTTGACCAAAGCACATCGCTTCCATTTATCTTCTGCACACTATACAATTTGAGCCCCTTCAATCAAAATAGATCAAACGGGTTAATTACCAAAAGTTATAAATTTTATATAATTTTAAAATTTTTTTAAAAGAACAAATTTTTTTTACTATACCGTTTTATAAAGTTTCATTTTTAAAAAAAATTATGTTGCATCTTAGTTTTTTACAATGGATCCATTTAAATCTTCGGCCTGTTTAGCCCGTTGGGTCAAGATTGTCACCCCTACCTACCATCCCCTCCCCTTTTAATAAAAATTCAACTTTTTATTTAGCAAAAACTTTCGTTGACGAAAAGGCATTAAAATCCATTGTTTTTTGATGTTTTCAGTTTTTAGCATTTAAAATTATAAGTAAACTTGAAAACACATTTTCAAGGAATTCACAATTTGCTTTCAATCTAATCATTCCAATTTATGTTATAAAAAGAAGTGAAAAATGAATAAGACAAAACATATTTACAACACATCCAAAGTCCAAACACATTCTCATTTTTAATATATGTTTTCTTAAAAACCATCATGTTTTCAGTTTTATTAAAAACTCCTAATTGAAACTTTTCGTTTGCTAATAAGGCACACTTAAAAATTAAAGCCCAGAACCGGACCAAATCAGTTTCATTCTGGTCTTCGTTCTCTCGCCTTTTTCAATGAAAAATATGCAAAATCGTGTTCGACTTAACCGAACCAAAAACTGATTTTAATAAATGTTATTGATCGAGAATCAAACCAAATACGTCCCGTCATGTCCCAATTTGGTTTACCGGTTTGGACCGTTATGCTCACCTCTAGTTGTTTGTACGTGTTTTGAGATGGTTTTTACTTTTTAGGCTTATCGAATAATTATTATAGCTTAATTGGCTGAGGTAATGCAAGAACTTAAGCATAATCGATGGAATCTTTAAGGTATGTCGAACGTTGGGTTTCACCTTAAATAATGAAATCTGGTATCATGGATTTCTTGATTATAACCCAAAGTGTATGATGTATCATGTTTGCATGTTGATTTTGTATCAAATTCTAAGCATAAAATTTGGTTTGAATTGAGGATCTGACTATGTATAAATGTTGTTCATGTTTTTGTTATTTTAGTATGCTTTTTTGACCAAATTTATTAGCTATGGTTAAAACTAAAACGAGTTTGGAGGTGTAGAGTGCAAATTCGTATAAATTTGACCAAAGTCAAGACCCGAAGATTAAAGTGGACGGGGTCCTAGGGCAGTGCCATATTGGGGTCGAAGTTGCGGAGCCCCTGTTGGTGTGCTAACTGTATTGAGAAAACTTAACAACTTTGTTGATGTTAAGGTTGTCAAGGGATGTTAAGATGATGTTGCTTTCCTTAACAACTTATTTTAATAGCTTTTCTTAACTTCTTACTTTAATAGCTTACTAGTATATTAACCGTATGCTGCACGGAATAGTAGATAATTTGTTTTCTCAAACTATATATATCTGAAAAATTATTACAGACTCTACAAATAAAATAACAATATTATATTGTTAAAGTGATTATAGAAAATATATAAAGTGGATTAAATGTAAAATACATAACTAAAGTTAAATAATAAGCAAAAAAGGAAAAAAAAAATTATAGAATGAGTTTATTATGAAAAAAACCAACATGTTTTCATGTCTTTTGCGTTTTCGTCCATTCTTGTTATTTTTTTTCATAAAAACCTTAAGTTATTCTTTTCTTTTTGGGTTATGATCAGTGATATAATCACTGCTATTTTCATGTGTTTTTGCTATGTTTTATTGTGTAAATGCGAGATAATTGGTACTGCTAATGTAGGTTTTTGTGATTTCAGTTGCTTGACAAGAAAGTAAGAGAAATGGCAGCTTGGAAGATGAATTTCGTGCAGGGCGTCCTAGCCAGCGTCCCAGACGCCAAGACAACGCCCAAAAACCCATGTTACGAAATCTGAGCGTCCTGTGCAGTGAAGCCAGCGTCCCAGACGCCAGGGGCGACGCTGGTGCGGCAGTTTTGCGAAAGCTGCAGTTTTTGAGGACAGAAGTTACACAGTTGAAGGGGTTCGCAATTTGGCAGTTCCACACACACAAAGGTGCGATTTTGGGAGGCGAACCAGGAAGAAAAAGCGACAGGAATCAAACGAAGATCAAGCATTGGCATCCGATCGATTGTATTTACACATTATCGGTAGCTTTAATGTTTTCATCCGTGTTTGACATTGTTAGTAAGTTAATCCAAGCTATGCTTGGCTAAATACTTTGTGGTGTTTGTTCTTTAGTTTGCATACTATGGTGTGAATGAATGTTTAATTAATTTCAGTTTCCATTTGCGCTTAAAGGGGTTGTGGATCTTATTTGTGAATGAATGTGTGTTGAACAACGAGGGTTGTATGTAACAGCGTATAGTGATATCATTGGTTGTGCCAACTCTGTGACGAAGGGAAAGACAATTAATAGAAGTTGCATACGCTATCTTAAGAACATTAGTTGTGAAACATGCATGTGAATGAATGGTTGTAATCAATGGGTATTGTATATAACGGGGTATAGTAATATCATTAGTTGTGCCGGCTCAGTAATATGGGGAAGACAATTAATAGACGGTGCATCCTTCGTCTTAAGAGTATTTGTTGTGAAAACCAATTCATTCATATGGAAACTGTAAAAAGGATTATATTTGCATGAATAAATGTGAGCGAACAGTGAGTGTATCTGAAATGGTTGATATCCATGTCATTGGTTGTGCCCACTCTCTATAGGGGAGGAAGACAGTCAATAGAGTGGTATACGTTGTTTTGGTGCATAAGTTGCAAATTCATATCAATTCATGTAAATGGAATCCACAACATTCTGAATTGCCATAGTATGTATAACGAGAGAGCAAACACCCTCTTTCCTCTAGTGACACTTCTTAAATTCAATTCTTGTGTGTGACATTGCCACAATAGTACTTTACAGTAGGAAATTAGTTCAAAAGCAAATGATTTCAAGCTTAATCCAAGCAGTGTCCAGACTAGTTTAGCAACCTAACATTCCCTGTGGATTCGATCCCACATGCCCTATCTATATAGAGTTTTTGGGTTATTTTTGAGGCTCATACGACTGGGTACATCAAAATGGCGCCGTTGCCGGGGAATGACAGCGCTTGTTAAAGTAGTTTTGGATTAACTGTTTCTGTAAATATCCTTGTTTATAGTAGCTAGTTAATTTTGTTTTATTTTAGTTTAATTTCAGTATTTTTCATTTTCATTAACATTCTGAACAGCAAAGTTCAGAATCTTCACGTGTGTGTGTATCTCAGGTATATGCATACTCGTTACTCAAAGCGAACTTCTCCATTGCAATACGAAACAGAAATTGAAAGGACTGCTCGTTCATTGAGGAAGCTACATAGAGGTTATTGGCCTAGTGGTGAGACTAGTGGTAATCCAAGTACACCGGAGACATCTAGCCGAATTTTCAGCAATTTGCAAGGCTAATAGAGTGCAAAGACTACCCGTAGACTCTCTCAAACTACGATTGTTCCCGTTCTCTCTTAAAGACAAAGCGAAGCACTGGTTCACTTCTCTACCAGCTAATAGCATTCATAATTGGGAGGAGATGAAGAGGGCTTTCCTCAACGAGTTTTATTCGATTAGTAAAACCACTGAAAAGAGGAACAGCATTACCAGTTTTAAGCAGAAACCGGGGGAACAATTTCATGAGGCTTTTGAGCGGTTGAATGAGATGTTATGGGCATGTCCACATCATGAGGTACCCAAGTGGATGTTGGTGAAGAATTTTTTCGATGGAATCAGCCAAGAGAGCAGAAACATGATCACAGCAGCCTCGGGGGGTACATTTTTGGCTAAGGAGCATGATGAGGCATGAGAATTGTTAGCACAGTTAGCTAAGGGGTCAAAGGTACAAGCTAGGTCAGATACATCGATTGGAGTCCAAGTGTTGGGACTTGATAACGCTTGGAAAAGGGATGTCACATCGAATATGGAAGCTCTTAGCAAAAAGATGGATGCTTTGATGAGGAAAGAGAACACAGAATATAGAGCTCCTATTATGTGTGTGACATGTGGAGAGAACACTCATACATCAGAGTTTTGCTTTCATGTACATGGGGAGCAGACTGGTGAATTTTATGGATTTCGACCACGACAGGATATGTTTGACCCTCACTCTGAAACCTACAATCCTGGGTGGAGGTGTCATCCTAACTTTGGTTGGAGGGATGACGAGAGAGGAGATGAATATGCGAAGCCCATATTTGACCAATGGAATAGATACTAGCAAAGTAGAAACTTCTATGGTGGTACATCATCTGGTACTAAAGAGGAGAAGGAACCAGCCGCTCAAGAAGCTCCAAAAGACTCGAAGATGGATCAACTTTTAGACTATCTGAAACAGCAATCATATGTTCAAACAAAGTCTATGGCAAGTCTTGAAAAGCAGATGGGGCAGATTGCGGATCAGCTCACAAAAAGAGACGAGGGTCGGTTGCCAAGCAATACCCAAGTGAACCCTTCGCATTCCAAGGGTAAAGAGAAGCAATCAGTGAATGAAATAGAGGAGCTGAATGAAGTCAGTGAGTTGCATAAGGTGACTACTCTACGTAGTGGGAAGGAGGTAGACAACAAAGTGGTGATGCCGGAAGTGGAAGATATGGATAGTGATGTTGAAGAGGTAGTTGATGGTGGGAAATCAGTCCCACATTCAGAATTTGAACGAGAGGCTAAGCTAAAAAAGAAAGTCCAGTTCGAAGAAGTTATAATGGAAGAAGAGGAACAATCGGGGCCTAAGCCAACACCTCCATATCCGTCAGCACTAAAGGGTCCGAGTAGGCCAGCCTTTGGTAAGAAAGGGCCACAACTAGAGGAGCTATGGGAGATGTTCAACCAAGTGATGATAAATATTCCGTTGGTAAAAGCTTTGCAGCAAGTTCCGGTCTATGCTAAATTTCTGAAGGACTTGTGTAGTCAAAAGCGCAAGTTCAATAAGGCATTGCCAAAGCAAATCAACCTTACGGAGCAGGTAAGTGTCGTAGTCTCGAGTTCTTTACCTCCAAAGCTAAAAGATCCAGGTTCACCTCTCATTAATGTCACTATTGGTGATGTTAGGATCAAGAAAGCATTGCTAGATTTAGGTGCAAGTGTTAACATACTCCCTGGAAACTTATTTGATCAGCATGATTTGGGAAGCTTAAAACCCACTGATGTGGTGTTACAGCTAGCTGATCGATCTACTAAGGTTCCAAGGGGCATGTTAACTGATGTGATTGTAAAAGTTGAAGATTTCTATTACCCGGTAGATTTTCTTGTGTTGGATTCAGATCATAGAGTCGGGACAACCAACCCGCAATTATTTTGGGCAGACCATATTTGGCTACCATAAATGCTCAAATAAATTGTAGGACAGGTGTCTTAGACTTGGCTTTTGGGAATAGAAAGTTGAAACTGGATGTTTTTAATGCTGTTCCTAACGTTTCTTTTGATTCAGAGTGCTACTTGATTGATTGTATCGATGAGTTAGCAGGATCCCAAGCACCATTGATGACTAGCAGAGATGAATGCGATTATGTGTTGTCATGTCAAAAGCAGGAAGAGGTTGAATGGGGATAGTCAATAAGCCTAGAGGAGATGGTAGGAGGGACAAAGCAGAACATGCAGCCTCCGTGGTCATTGAAGTTCGAGAAGCTACCTGAAAATCTTCCTGAGTCAATAAAACCCTCTCTAGAGCAAGCTCCCACTTTGGAACTAGAAGTTTTACCCACCCATCTTAAGTATGTATTTTTTGGGCCACACGAGAGTTACCCTATGATTATTGCCTCACACTTGTCGGAAGATGAAAAGAAAGCATTAATAGAGGTGTCAAATAAGGAGGTTAAGAGGATTTTGGAGAAAACTGTTAAGTCTAGCTGCAAAGACTGGTCCTTAAGGCTAGATGAAGCATTGTGGGCTTACAGGACTGCGTATAAGACCCCTATTAGAATGTCACCTTATAGATTAGTCTACGGGAAACCTTGCCATTTACCTGTAGAATTAGAGCATAGAGCCACATGGGCCATCAGAAATGCTAATTTTGATATTGCTGATGCAGGTGAAATGAAGAAATTTCAATTGGCCGAGCTGGAGGAAATCAGAAAGTACGCTTATGGAAGTGTGAGGCTCTACAAAGAAAAGACTAAGCAGCTCCATGACAAGCACTTGAGAAAGAGGATTTTTGTTGTTGGTAATAAGGTCTGGCGGTATAACTCACGTCTTAAGTTGTTTCCAGGTAAGCTGCGAAGCAAATGGACGGGACCATATGAGGTGATTCATGTGTACGGGAATGGAGCAGTGGAGATTAAGGATCCCAAACATGGGAACTCATTTATTGTGAATGGCCGCAAGCTTAAGTTCTATGTTGAAGGTCCTTTCAAGGCTGAAAGTGATCAAGCAACCTTGATTGAGGTAGTGGCTCTCAAAGAGCCAATCTATTCATCTCTGTAAGTAAAGCAGGTACGAATTTTGTGGGTATATTCACTGCAAACCCTCACGAGACTAAACTCGTCCATCCAAGTAATTGGGTGGTTTAAAGGATTGCTATACGTGCTAAGTATAGTCGTGTTCCCTACGAAAATGGTTGTTTTTGTGTTTTGTTAATTTCGTGTGTATTTTAAGTTGGAAATGAGCGGGAGTGGCCGTTATTGAGCAAATGGAAGTTGGAAAGTTTTTGGCACAAGTGTTGAGCGATTTTAGAGTACCAGCGTCCAAGTGGGCGTCTGGGACGCTGAATTTAATTATGAAACAGAGTGTGAGCGTTGGTAGGACGCTCAGCAAAGGATCTGGACGCTAGGGCAGCGTTGGGGACGCTGAGCCGGACGTTGGGGACGCAGTCAAATGGACGCTTAAACGAGCGGCGTCTGAGTGAGCGTCCTAGACGCTGAATTAAATTCCCAAACAGAGTGTGAGCATTTTTGGGACGCTGAAAACAGCCGCACGGACGCTGGGAGGCCGTCCTAGACGCCAGGTAGGACGCTCGAGCGACTTTTCATCATTTAAACCTATAGTCCGCCTCATTTACTCACACCTACCGTCCCTCTCTCCCTAAAACGCTCTCGTCTCTCTCTAGAACGTTGAACGGTTCCTCCATTGTTGCTTACGTCTCTCTCGTATTCCTTCCCATCCATCGATCACGTAACCATCTCAAGTTCATCTCTTGCATTTGTGAATTTCTTGCGGTTTTAGTGAACCGATTAGGGCTCTTTATAGGCTTGTGTGCGATTCTTGACATTATGTGTTGATCATATGTGTATATAGTTACATTCCTCATGGATTTCATGTATGTCATGCACATTTGCGGTTTAACGAAGTTAGGGTTCCTATTTCGGAGGCTAGGGTTTGTTGGAAACTTATGTGTAATGGGTTGAGTGTGGCTTTGAGTTGTCATACATGTCACTGTGTGCTCTTAGTGGTGGTTGTGTATGTGTGTTGAAGTGTCCATTGTGTATGCTTTAGCTTAGGAGTTCGTTTGGTGGTCATGTCTATGGAGTTTCAAGAACCAAAGTAGTAACCTCTCCCTTTACAACTAAGTTGGGGAGGGGTGATTTGTTGAGTAAGTTGTTGCTACACAAACCATTAGGGTACATGCTTTTAAGGTTAACACACACAAACCCACATTGGGCATAGTGTTTAGAAAGCAAAGGGTTTAGTTGACCTAGGGTTACAGTGCATTGTCAATCATCACTCCAAGTAAGCATTCATAGTATACATTCAATCCGTCACGTTGGGCATAGCATCTGATATAATCTGTATCACTGTCTATAGCCATGACTCGGGCTTCAGCTAGAAAGCAGAAACAAAGCGCAACTTCCAGCACACGTAAGCGTCCTCGCCAGACCATATCTCCAACGCCTTCTCCAGTTCGGGAAGTAGAGCAACCAGTGGAGGTGCTTGAGATTGATTCGAACTTTAAGTTTCTTTTGGAAAAAGGAGTGTTTAGAGACGAGTTCAAAGATTATGGAGTGTTCGATGCTTTCGGCCGATTGGGTTGGTTAGCGGCATTGGACTGGACCAAAGACGTAATCTACCAAGATGCTCTAGAGGAATTCTGCAACACGGTCAAAAGAAAGAGAGGTGATCCGTTAGCACCTCTAACTCTTCAAGCAACGGTAGCAGGTCATAAAGTTGAGCTTTCCTCGGAGAAGTTACGGCAACTCTTGGGTTTCGATGCAACTACTGCGGCTGACGGAACCGTCTTGGAGCATGAGCTCTGGGATGAGGACAATTTAAAGGAAATCCCTCTCGTCTCTCCGGGAATTTGGCAAACTTACCTGACGACAGTGTTTGAACTTACCCCCACTCAAGCTAGAACATACAATGCTCACGCGCGTAAAGATCTTAGGCCCTTGGCTAAGGTGCTATGGAAACTGGTTTTGTATAACGTTCTGCCACGAAATGCCGATACTACCAGCGTGAAAGTAAAAGAAATTGTGGTCGTGAATGCTTTGTTGACTGGATCACCATGTATTTCGTTGAGTCATTTAGTACTGGGAAATATCTGGAATTCTGTGATCTCCTCCAACCGAACCGAACTCGTGCACGTCCGAATGATATCTGAGCTCTTGGAACGTATGGGCACTCTTCCCTCTACCCCACGTTTTGCGCTGATCCCTGATCGAGAAAAGCACTTCACAAAGCAACTCTTTAGTCGTACTCAATTCATTCGTGCCGGTAATGTATCTATCCTCAGGGATTTGATGAGCGGCTTTGAGACAACCCTGGACCGCCCTCGTTCTCCCGCCGTTTCTCCTGAACAGGTCATTGGTGAGTCCTCGTCCACTACCACCACTGCTGCTGCCTTAGAAGGCATGCAGAAGAGCATTCGGGACCTCACTGCTATGGTCAGCAGAATGCATGAGCAGCTGCAGCACCAAGTGATGATTAAGCTGGAGCTGGTGGAGAAGAAGGTGGATCGCTTATACGAGATGGCCGAGGCCATCAATGATGCTGCCAACCATGAAGCTGAGTTGCGGGAACAGCAGACATTAGCAAGGAGGGAACACGGTCGGAAAGACAAAGCGCCGATGCTTGATGAGGACAAGGACTTGGTTTAGTTGTTTGTGGGTTGAAACAATTTAGTCTTTTGGTTGATGGTTAATCGCCGTGTGTGGCGTTGAAACAACTCTATATGTACTTAACTCTGACACCATCTTTCTTTTGCTCTTGTCTATACTATGTTTGGGTGCCGTTTGTTATTGCTCTGTTCTGATTGTATGATTGTGTGCTGATTGGTGTTGCCTATTTGTGTTATCTGTGATGAGGACATCACTTCCCTCTAAGTTGGGGAGGGGGTGTCCAAATTTTTGATTTTGGTAACTTTCAGCATATTTTAGATGAATGACAGGTCCCGTGTTGTGAACTGCAGATTAACTGCAGAGTACATATGTGTAAACAAATATGTTGATACTAATGGTTAACCATATTGGTTGCAATTATTGTCAGTGTATTTCAGGACTAACCATGTCAGGAGCATCATCATCTCACAGGCAAAAGAGCATCGCAAAGCGGAAGAAAACAGCTTCAGCTGCACCGGATGTTCGCCCCCCTGTTGTATGGGATTCGACAAAGCTTCTGTCCGAACATGATGAGAGAATTAGGGCAGAATTGTTCATGGAAAAATGGGGAGAGGACACGAAGTTCATTTATGAGAAGAAGCTAGATAGGGATGAGTTCGGAAATTATGGCGTGGTAGAGTTGTTTCAAGCATTGGGCTGGGAAAAAGTGTTGGATTTAGGAGGTGAGGAGTTGTACCCCTTTGTGGTAGCAGAGTGGATGTCAAACTTACGACTCGGAAGAGGGGTGGACGACTGTAACTACACCTTGATCGGCATAGTGGGCAATATGGAGATCCGGATGACACCCGCAGACCTGAGGGAAGTTTTTGCATTAGATACCGGGTGCATGAGGGACGGTGAGAGGCAGCCTTATGTATACAGAACTGAGGGATATCTAGCTGGCACGGGGATGATGTATTCCGAAGTCTGGTTGAGAAAGGTGATGGCAGCTTTTGATCTTCCCAGGGAAAGGGTATCCAAGTACAGGGACTTCAAACGAGGTGATTTGCAGCCGATGGCTAAAGTACTTCACAAGATCGTGATCACGAATATTTTACCAAGGACAGGGGATCTGAGCAAGGTGAGATTGAAGGACGTTAGTATTATGCATGCCTTGCTGACCGGAGAGGAACCCCTATCCTTTGCCTGGATCGTGATGGATGATTTGTGGAATATGTACAACACCCGGGAGAGACGGGTTATACCTCATATGTGGCTGTTGTCCAGATACCTGAAGGTGAAAGGTGCTATGGCTGAAAATACCCCCGCTAGATTCATCAAATAGAGTAGTCTATGGATCAAGGTCAACTCTATGAAAGACATTGTATTGAGAGAAGCCGAGGACGGGTACGAGATCTATGATACTGAGACAAAGAAAAGTGTCGTGAAACCATATCCAGAGGAGGAGAGGACGGAAAGACAACAAAGCAGAGCGGTTCGGAGAGGTGAGGCAGGAGACTTGAGCAACATTGTACAGATGTTATCTAGCTTGAGCACGGAAGTCACTGGCATGAGAGTTGAGCAGCGAGAGAGGTCAGAGAGGCAAGATAGGGTGATGGAGGAGCAGCAAAGGCAAATTAATTGGTTGCAGTCTGAAGTAGGAGCGCAGAGGAGGCAGTTGGACGACATCTACCTAGGTGTAAGGGCCGGTACATTCCTGAATGCATATATGTACAGCCAGCAGTGGCAGTACGAGGACGAGTTGAGGCATTACAGTGATTATAGGGCCAGCCTGCCCTACACACCACTTGATAGGTACCAGGCGCCAAGTTATGAGACTATTGACAGGGTCACGGTTAACCCGGTACCACATCCTGCTTTGGCACCGTTCCATCAGCCTCCATCCGCACCCCAAACACGAGATCAACATGGTTTTGCGGCTTACTTCGGTGGCATTTTTGGGCCACCATCATAGATGGGAGGCTACTTCATACCCGGGTATTCTCGTTTCATTTCTCTTTGTTTAATTTATTGCATTTTCCAGTTTCAGTAGTTTTCTTAGATGTTTAGTTTATGTTTGCAACTGTTTGTTAGGGTGATAGTATCATGATCATGCCTTCACTGCTTATACATGATGTGTTTTGTGCAAAGTGTGAGAATGAGAGTTCAAGGGAGATAAACTTAGTGAGTTTGATGGTTTTAATAGGAAGTAGCTTTTGGGTTTGATGAAAAATGAGTGTGATTGAATGTGAGTGTTTAGCATGGGGGATATTGGTCAATTCCTTCTTTAGTAAACCCTTGGTATTGATGGCAATAAGGGGGAGAGTATTTATGCATTGCACAGTTAATAAGAAAAGAAAAAAAAAGAGGAAACGTTAAAAAGAAAAGAAAGAGTGGAATAAGCTAACACGTGGCCTAGTAAGTTTGGGAAATTAAGTCCGTGGGGTACCGTCATGCCCAATCACCAAAGACCGTCTGGTTTGGGATTGATTGACCCAAATCCCATTACATGAACTTACTAGAAAGTCATGATTATAAGTGTTAGCATAAAATCAAAAGAAAAAGAGCAGAAAAGTGCTCAACTATAAAGGGTGCAATTGGCTTCAAGTGACGCAACTCGTAACCTTGAGCTAAAAGTCAATGTTTAGGGATTTATTATGAAGGAAAAGTCCATAGCTTGAACATGTTAGCATTTGGGTTTTGATCATTCACTGTTTTTATCATCTCAAAAGTTCATGCTTTTAAAGTTGGAAAACTCAAATGTTTAATTCTTGTTGTCTCTATTTTGATGCCTTGTTCGGGACAATCAAGGTGTAAGTTGGGGAGGTTTGATCAGTGATATAATCACTACTATTTTCATGTGTTTTTGCTATGTTTTATTGTGCAAATGCGAGATAATTGGTACTGCTAATGTAGGTTTTTGTGATTTCAGTTGCTTGACAAGAAAGTAAGAGAAATGGCAGCTTGGAAGATGAATTTCGTGCAGGGCGTCCTAGCCAGCGTCCCAGACGCCAAGACAACGCCCAAAAACCCATCTTACAGAATCTGAGCGTCCTGTGCAGTGAAGCCAGCGTTCCAGACGCCAGGGGCGACGCTGGTGCGGCAGTTTTGCGAAAGCTGCAGTTTTTGAGGACAGAAGTTACACAGTTGAAGGGGTTCGCAATTTGGCAATTCCACACACACAAAGGTGCGATTTTGGGAGGCGAACCAGGAAGAAAAAGCGACAGGAATCAAACGAAGATCAAGCATTGGCATCCGATCGATTGTATTTACACATTATCGGTAGCTTTAATGTTTTCATCCGTGTTTGACATTGTTAGTAAGTTAATCCAAGCTATGCTTGGCTAAATACTTTGTGGTGTTTGTTCTTTAGTTTGCATAATATGGTGTGAATGAATGTTTAATTAATTTCAGTTTCCATTTGCGCTTAAAGGGGTTGTGGATCTTATTTGTGAATGAATGTGTGTTGAACAACGAGGGTTGTATGTAACAGCGTATAGTGATATCATTGGTTGTGCCAACTCTGTGACGAAGGGAAAGACAATTAATAGAAGTTGCATACGCTGTCTTAAGAACATTAGTTGTGAAACATGCATGTGAATGAATGGTTGTAATCAATGGGTATTGTATATAACGGGGTATAGTAATATCATTAGTTGTGCTGGCTCAGTAATATGGGGAAGACAATTAATAGACGGTGCATACTTCGTCTTAAGAGTATTTGTTGTGAAAACCAATTCATTCATATGGAAACTGTAAAAAGGATTATATTTGCATGAATAAATGTGAGCGAACAGTGAGTGTATCTGAAATGGTTGATATCCATGTCATTGGTTGTGCCCACTCTCTATAGGGGAGGAAGACAGTCAATAGAGTGGTATACGTTGTTTTGGAGCATAAGTTGCAAATTAATATCAATTCATGTAAATGGAATCCATAACATTCTGAATTGTCATAGTATGTATAACGAGAGAGCAAACACCCTCTTTCCTCTAGTGACACTTCTTAAATTCAATTCTTGTGTGTGACATTGCCACAATAGTACTTTACAGTAGGAAATTAGTTCAAAAGCAAATGATTTCAAGCTTAATCCAAGCAGTGTCCAGACTAGTTTAGCAACCTAACATTCCCTGTGGATTCGATCCCACTTGCCCTATCTATATAGAGTTTTTGGGTTATTTTTGAGGCTCATACGACTGGGTCCATCAGGTTAGTGAAATTTGGACATTAGACCCTGGTTATAATTTGTGAACCGGGTTTTAAAAACCTGAAAAACCGGGTTATAATGTCTAAATTTTACTAAACCAAAAAGAAAAAAATAACTTGAGGACTTTTATGGAAAAAAAATAACATGGAGGGACGAAAACGTAAAAAACATGAAAACATGTTGGTTTTTTTTTCATAATAAACCCTTATAGAATCCAAGAAGTTTGGATAAGAAGCCAACAATAGACGTGAATTGTAGACTCAAATTTAAATTTGAAATCCAAAATATTGGAGTTATAGACTCAAATTTAAATTTGAAATCCAAACTAATAGGAGGATATTTTATTTCTAAATTAATTTAATTAATGTAACTATTAAAATATTATACACGTGTCGTATCCATGTTAATTGTTACCTTAACAACTTATTTTAACAGCTTATCTTAACTTTTGCACAAAAAGTTCGTTGCCAAATGACCGTAGCAGAAACTCTTCTACGACGACAATATCGTCGCTAAAGTTCAGCTAATCTTTTGCGACGACTATTTCGTTGCCAAAATTGTTCTATTTTTTTTCATAACTTTCTGTAACGACAATGTCGTTGCCAAAGGTTTTCTATTTTTTTAGTGTTTTTGAAAGTATTTTCTGAAAAAAAATTATTTTAAAACTCATAATTAATTACCTATACATTTCTGTTATAAAACTAAATTAAACTAAAAGTTGTATAAACTAATGTTAATATTAAATACAAAATTATATGCATTTATAAAAAAAGTTTACGAATTTGTTACTCATCGAAGGGTTTAATTAAAAGCAAATACATATTAAACAACTCGTAATCATCTGAGTCCTTATCATCATCATTCATGTCATCATTATTCTCGAAATTATCATAATTGGTTGAAGGAACAAACGGTTGAAAGTTGGGAACCGTCAAGTTTGCATTTTTTAAGACGTTGTACACGGAACCAAGTTGTGTGTTAAAATCCGCACGAAGAACCGCATTATCTGTATCCCACATATCTTGCACTTGACATCTTGTAAATACTTCTTGTTGAGGTTGAGAGCTCGAAGGAGAAGCAGAACCGGGTAACTTTCGACCCCGCGCGTCCACGATTGTGGCCACGCCGTTCCTCCAATACCTCTTGCAAGATTTGTTGATGAGTTATTGGATTAAGACTCCCGACTTGTTGCTTGTTTCGCCTGGCCTAATTCGCTTCATCGATTTTCTATGAATTGATGAATTGCTTTTGATTATTCTTAAACATATTGCTTAACCGTTCATGATTGTTATACAACTAGATTGAGCTTGTCACTTGAATGATGCTTTCTTAGTAATTACTCCAGAATCTAGCTAGATGTTGTTAGTCACGTGACTCTTTTGTTTATAACGAAAGCAAACATCGAAAAGTTTTTGAATGTTCCCATTTGATAATATTACATGACAGCTCATATAAAACAGGCGACTTCTTTATTTATTTATAAACATCATAATTATCGATTTATAATTAAGTACTTCATTTATAGGAGTAATTAGTGCTTAATTAGTTATGCAGTAATTATGGAAGTATTGGTTTCACAGTAGCCAGCAGTGGAACTGTGATGTGATTAGCAAGACCAAAACTTTCTTTCATGTCTATGTCCTCTGCCCGAACTCCCTCGGGCAATGACCAATCGAACCGATACAACATATTAGCCAGCATCTTCTCTGCTATGACCATGGCAAATTGCCTTCCTGGGCAACTCCTCCTTCCAGCACCAAATAGCAATAACTTGAAATCGTGCCTTACAAAGTCGACACTCGAATCCAAGAACCTCTCTGGCAGAAATAAGTCGGGTTGATCATACACTTTAGGATCCCTCATGATTGCATAAACGTTGATGAATACCCGAGTTCCTTGTGCGATATCATACCCCATTACTTCCACATCCTGTCGTGCTTCTCGTGGTGGTAGAATCGGAAGGGCAGGATGGAGTCGAGTGGCTTCCATGATCACTGCTTTTAGATACTTCATGTTTTCAAGATCTTCGTCTTCTATGTCTTTCTTTCCGTTGAGGACTGTCTTGATCTCACCCTGGACTTTCTTTAGAGTTTCAGGATGTAATAAAAGCTCAGCCATCGTCCACTCGAGTACTGATGATGTTGTTTCTGTACCACCAACATATGCATCCTATACATATATACAAAATCATATATACCGTTCTAATTTTCAGAAAATTAACCATATATATTATAAAATTATCATATATACACAGAAGATACGTACTAAGATGATTGCTTTGATGTCTTCTGTATCGATGTGACTTTCTACCTTCTGAAGATCGAGCAATGCATCAATGAACGATTCCGTGCCTTCTTCATCAACTGGGTTCGGGTTATTATTCCTTCTCTTGGATAGCCTCTCATCAATGGAATCCTGCAGGAACTTATCTAGCTGTGTTCCAACCCAATTGATTTTGGTCTCGAGACCTCTAAGACGATCGATCACTGCAAGCTGAGGAATAGCTTCCTCAAAGTAAAAGCTACTCACTACCTCCAGCAACCTTTTCAAGATCCTCTTGAATGTCCTTCCGATTTCTCCATCGTTATATGTCCTCCCGAATGTTGCCATACATGTCACATCATTCGAAAACGAGGTAAAAAAATCGCATAAGTTTACAGGAGTGTTAGACAAGAAACACTTTGTGATCTTACTTAGGGTTTCAGCAATCATCTGTTCTCTCAACCCTTGAAAACTTTTCACCTTTTTTGTACTTAAAAGATGGATGGTCATAATGCCCTTGGCTTGCCTCCAGTGTTCACCGTAAGGAGCGAGTGCTATCTCCTTGTGTTCGTATGTTATCTTCTCGAACATCCGTCTGTAGGGCCTGCTTGCAAATGCCAGATCATGTGTTTTCATGATCTCGCGAGCTGCTTCCCTGGTTGAAACCACAAGACATGGGAGTGAGCCCATGTAAAGTAGCATGAGCGAGTCACCATAACGCTTGGCCAATGACAAAAAGGAGTGGTGGATGAGTCCCTCATTCAGCTGATGGAGGTTTCCGATGACCGGCCATGTTGGCGGTGAAGGTGGTGGGTTCTTGGTGGTGGATGGGGGTTTCCGATAACTGTACCATGTCGAGAGAAGAAGGAGCGCAGCAGCGAGAAACAACGGCAAGGTGTAGATGGAAAGCAGCTGCTCGAAGTTAATTAAGGGACTGATCCACATCCTGGGTCGATGATTTACTACTTTCACATGCGCTGGGCTACTTATAATCACAGTCTGCATGCCATAATTGACAACCAACTAATTTGTTTTTCAATTCCAACAAGATGTTAGTAACTGATGCTGATCGATCGATGTTATCAATATATATATATATATATATATATATATATATATATATATATATATATATATATATATATATATATATATATATATATATATATATATATTATACCAAGTATAGTAGAAAGGGGGCGAAAAGAAAAGACCATTGAATAAGGGGTCCCTCTCTCTTCTTATTACTAATTCAGGTCGATTGTTCTGTAGAATATAAAACATAAATATTAAAATAAAAAATAATAAACAATAAATTGGGATAATTCTCAACATATCAAATGTCACACTATTTTACTTAATTCACTGTTTATACATTTTACCAAAAATAGCCACACTTTACGTTACCTTTCATAACATGTTCGTGATAGCCACAATTATTACGTGATGTGTAACTTTTTTTTTATTTCAGTTTTACTGCATTTGTTACAAAAAGTGTGGGTATTCGTAAATGTGTTGTACTTGACGTGACCATTTTTTTCGCTCCTGTTTACCATGAATTTTTTGGTGGTGAATGTTGTTCATACACTTTACGTGACCAAGTATACAGCATTATTTTTACGTTGACCAAACACCTTTTGTGACGTTAAATGCATTTTAATAAAACAAAAAAAAAAAAAAAAAATAAAAAAGATAGCAAATCACGCAAATTTGTGGCTATCACGTAAATGTGGTCACGTACAATTGTGGCTATTTTGGGTGTTTTAAATGTATATTAAACAGAAATGGTAAATAAAGCTCGGGAAAAAAAAACGTGATAAAAAATAGTAAAGATGTGAGGATGTTACTATTTTAGTAATTTCCCAAAACCTAAAAAATACAATAATACAATTGCCTGAATCACTTAGTGTAAATATAGTATATAATATATGATATATATATAGTATATATTAGTATATATATATACACACATATCACACACACTCACACATCACGCACACTACAAACCACACACACACAACACACACACATCACTATATAATGAGACTATTCCCGTGTTTGTGAAGGGGTAGTCACGTGTCGAATTCATGTTCATTGAGATTAATTATTTAATTGTTGGACCCGATGAATAAAAATTTGTATTTTGGTGGGGGGGGTCTATTTTTTCTACGGATCGGATTTTTTGGGTACGGACGGGTTATTTTGTTTTTTTTTTTTTTTTATTTTTTTTTTCTTTTTTTTCGTTCATTTAGTCTTTTAAAACGAAAAAACAAAAAAAAACGTATTATCTTACGGTCCACCTTTTGGGGGAGCTGGCTTTTTCATTCCTTATCTTCCCCAAATCAGAAACTTCGTGTGTTGTGTCTGTGATACAATCCAGCCTCCAGCCAGCAAGGAATCAAAGCTCCAAGTCTGTGACATTCAAAATTGGGTGCTTGATTTCTCTTCTTCTTTCCTTCTTTAAGCGTTGACTTGAAATCTGATGAAAAAACCATTTATTGAAGGTAAATTTTGGAGCTCCAACAATTCTTGGGTGGATTTGATTTTGATTTGATGTTAGTAAATTGTGAAGGGCGTGAAGGAAAATTTGGAAAAAGCCGTTTTGGGGAATCAATGGGTTTCTTCTTCTAATAATGTTTTCTGGAGTAAATTCGCGCTGGAGTTCGTGGTTAAATTTTTGTGGTTAATTGTTTTTTAACAAAATTGAGCAGAATCGAGTTTGGGGAATTTTTAAATCCCTGGTATTGGTGAAAAAAACAGAGAGCATAACTGCTAATGTTCGTTTCCGTTCGACGGCGCTT
>JAANYP010000944.1:72228-96676 GCA_020465985.1 Centrapalus pauciflorus
TCGCGATTCTGGCAGAGCTTCCAGAGAGAGTTGGGCACCCGAGTTCAGTTGAGTACGACTTATCATCCGCAGACAGGGGGTCAGACAGAGCGAACTAATCAGACTCTGGAGGATATGTTGCGGGCTTGTGTGATTGATTTTGGGGGTAGCTGGGATCTTCATTTGCCGCTTGTCGAGTTTGCGTATAATAACAGCTACCATGCATCCATCGGCATGCCTCCATTCGAGGCTCTCTATGGGCGTAAGTGTTTGACTCCGGTGTGTTGGGGGGAGGTTGGGGAGCGTCCTATCGCCGGACCAGAGGTTCTTCAGGAGACTAGCGACAAGGTCGCTATGATTCAGCAGCGGATTAGGACAGCTCAGAGTCGCCAGAAGAGTTATGCAGATCGCCGGATGTCTGAGTTAGAGTTTCAGGTCGGAGACTCCGTGATGCTTAAAGTCTCACCCTGGAAGGGTATTATTCGATTTCGTAGGCGAGGTAAGTTGGGACCGCGTTATATTGGGCCATTCGAGGTTATCGAGAGGATCGGGGATCAGGCTTATCGTCTAGATTTGCCTTCAGAGTTGTCGGGAGTGCATAATGCTTTTCATGTTAGTCACCTTCGTAAGTGTTTAGCCCGTGATGATCAGCGAGTGCCGTTATCTGAGATTGAAGTCGATGATAGACTTCAATATGCCGAGCAGCCTGAGGCAGTGACAGATCGGAAAGTGAAGAGGTTGCGTAATAAAGAGGTGGCGTTAGTGTTGGTGCAGTGGAAGCACCATAAGGGTACCAGCGCCACATGGGAGCCAGAGTTAGAGATGCGCAGCCGTTATCCTCACCTCTTTGCTTCGAGCTAGATTCTGAGGGCAGAATCTTTATAAGGAGGGAGGACTTGTAACATCCCGATTTTGAGGTAGGTACGTGGAATTATTTCATTGGATTAATTATTTAATTTGGGACCCGGAGATATAAAATTGTATTTTGGGGTATCGGGATCGGATTTTTGGGTATCGGACCGGGTTAAACCGAAAACGTATATATACGTCACCTTCTTGGGAGCTTGCTTTCATTCCTTATTTCCCCAAATCAGAAACTTAGTGTGTTGTGTGTGATATCCAGCTCCAGCAGCAAGGAATCAAAGCTTCAGTTGTGAATTGGGTGCTTGATCTTCTTCTTCTTCCCTTAAGAGTTTGAAACCATATTGAGGTAAATTTTGAGCTCCAATTCTTGGGATTTGATGTTAGTAATTGTGAAAAGCAGTTGAATTGGGTCTAATAATGTTTCTGAGTAAATTCGAGCTTGAGTTCGTGGTTAAAATTGAGCAGAATCGAGTTTGGGGATTAAATCCCTGGTCTGTGAAAAACAGAGCATAACTGCTACTGTTCGTCCGTGAGCGCGACCGCGATCCCTTGATCGCGCGCCGCGATGTTCTTGAGATGATCGCAGGCGGTTTGAGCCCGAGCTCGGACCGCGATGTGAGCTCGGCCGAGTTTGAGGTCAGCGCGGCCGCGACCGCGATAGGGTCAGTGCGGCCGCGATTGGTTGAGTTCGGCCGCGATGCGGCTAGGGTTTGAGTCGGGTTTTCGGGTTCTGTGAGGCGTGTATTTGGGTCCTTGGGGTCTCGAGATTTGTTGAGAATTGTGTATAGAGTTGTTGGGCTGAGTTTGTGATGTTGAGATTGTGTTATTGTGATTTCAGGGTCTCGTGTTGACAGGGTAGGGAAAGGGCAGGGAACCGAGACTTAGTTTATCTAGCTGAGCAGGTGAGTTTGCATGTTTTTCTGAGATACTTGTACGATTATTTATTTATACCTGCATGATCTTTTATTGAGCTTCTTTTACGAGATTATTACGAGCTTTCTTACGAGCTTTTTATTGAGATATTATCATGCATGTATTACTGTGCTTTATTGAGAACTGTGTTTTAATATGAGATTTGGGACACTTGAGCTGTTGAGATACTAAACCGTACGGCTGGGCAGGGGTCGGGTCGCTCCCGATTCCCTTTTGAGTCCTGACGACTGCTTTGTGCGGTCTAGGGATTTGGGTACGTGGATTCGTCCACACGAGTTGAGTACCTATTTGAGTATCATGTGGGATCTCATATACTTGTTCAGTAGAGAACGCTGAACGTTTTATTATTGAGCTTACTTTTATTGAGATTTATAATCGTACACTAACCCTTGCATTCTCACCAGCGTTAGCTGACCCAGTGTGTGTTGTTGTGTATAATCCAGGTGACCGGACTGCTAGTAGGCCTGCTGCACCAAAGTAGGTTTACATTCTGTGATTGAGGAGTTAGCTACCCGCGTAGAGGTAGTTACATTTTGCGGACTGTTTATATACTTCGGATAGGTTGTGTAATATTCAGGGACTTCCGTGACTGTTTCTTGTGTAAAATAATGTTTTAAATTATCGAGTTTTCCGCGTGTACGTATGGGAATAGTGTGGAGATTATTATATTATATCTTTGCTGACGTGGTAATTAGGTGGCATTGTGAATTAGTCTGAGGGTGTTACAATATATATATATAGGTATGTATATATATATATATATATATATATATATATATATATATATATATATATATATATATATATATATATATATATATATACATGAGTGAGTTCAATGGAGAACCTTAAACATCGAATAATCTTGGAGAACCACAATGCATCGCTAGAAAATTGAAATGCATCACATAGAAATCGATGCATCACGCGGGATTTGATGCATCACGTGGAAATAATGATGCATTACGGGGAATTGTGATGCATTTGTGGTGATGCATGTAGGTTTTTCAAGGTTCTTCGATGCATGAATGTTCTCCATTAAATCAGGGCCGGTCCAATCATTTTTTAGGCACGGGGCATATACTTAAAAAGGGCCCCTCTATATATATAAGCAATATTCGTATAAAAAATTACAATTAAATAATATTAATTTTGTTGCACTATTGTCAATATCATGTCCTTAAAAACTTCATAAATTGTCATCGTGTAATGGTTTCATGGTGCTTCTCTTAATTTTTCCTCAATCCAAAAACCGCAAAAAAAAAAAATTAATATTAACATTGTATGATTATAAATTGGGTAAAAATTGCATACAATATTAAATTATATATTTATTAGTAAATTGAAAAAAAGAAATATAAATTTTAAATGATTCATAATATTAATAGTAACATATGTGTCAAAAAAAAATAACATCTCAAGAAATAAATACATATCTCATTAGTATTTTTAATAAAAATAACATAAACCAAGTGATAAACAAAAATAAAAAAATCAAACTCATTGAAAAACAAAAGTATGAATATTGATTTTGATGGATTGTATATTGATATAAAGCAAATAGACGATATCTATATATGAAAATCCAAGTGATAGTGAAGAGATATAAAAAATAAAAAAAAATGCACACAATGGGAATCGAAACCATGTCATTAGAGTTCCAAGGAGAGATGACTACCAGCTGAACCAACACATTCTCTGTGATTTTTTTCGTGCAAAACACATATAACCTAATATTAGACTGCTGGGCTATATTAACATATTAAATTTTTTTTGGGCCCCTTAGATTGATTGGGCCCAGGTGGACCAGGCCCATATATATATAAAATTTTATCTTTGTACAGTTGTTTTGGCAATGTTTGGTAGATACTTTTTATTAGCGGTTGTTTTGTTAAAAATTAAAAGTCATCTGAAAGAAAAAAGATAAAGAGAGTTTATGGTAAACGTAGCGTTTAAAAAGCTCTGGAGTTTTTAATTAAACATAATTATTTTTTTTAACTTCTGTTAAACTTTCATCTTTAAATAATAGAGTTAAGTATCAGTTTGACCATTTAACTTTTAAATTTGTCCTATTTAGCCACTAAACTATTTTTTGTCTTGATTTAGCCACTAAACTTAAGTTTAGTGTCCTATTTCGGGAAAAATTAAAAATGGCTAAATCGGTACAAAATATGATAGTTTAGTGGCTAAATCGGGATAATTTTCAGTGGTTAAATCGATAAAAAGAAAGTTTAGTTGCTAAATATATATACAAAAAATAGTTCAGTGGCTACGGGACAAAATATAGTTTAATGGCTAAATAAAAAAAAAACTGAAAGTTTGATGGTTAAAATGACACTTAACCCTAATTAATATTAGGAATAATTGCGCAAAAAAACCTACAACTTGTCAGGTTTTTGTGATTAAAACCCCAAACCATTTTTCGTTGTATAGAAAACTCCGAACTAACTAAAAATCAGTAAATCAAGGTTTTATGTTAATTACCGGTTGAAACAGGTTATTAATCCTACGTGAACCGATAAATAACCTACGTTGAATAAATTTTAATTGTTGAAATCGGTTGTCAAATATTACACATCACTTAAACACTCGTTGATGGTACTTCAAATCAATAATCACAAACCCGTTTAAGCTAGATCGAGACTACGATATAGTATTGAGAGACCAGAGAGCGTATCAATAGAATAACATGCTTTTTTTCCTGTAAAATCTAAGAGAGGGTACTTCAAATCAAACTTGATTCAAGAGAAAATGAAAGTTACAATATACAAATCTATAGACATAAATAGAGGGGAAAGAACGACATGCCTGGGAGGAGGTCGAGAGAGCTTCCGTCGATTGGTAGGCCGGTTGGGAGGAGATAACGCTGATCGAGAGGTTAGCGCTGATTGAGAAGGTTATCAATTTCATTTGGGAGCTCACAGATCGACAGGGGTATGGAAGGAGAGATAGCAGAGGATTATGAGGAAGATTGGGTTTCGTATGGCTTGTGAACTCTCACCAAATTAAGGGGGAATCAAACGCAGATGAAACATGGGAGGAGGGAACTTGAAGCGGGAGGTGAAATTTAGGCGGCTCAACCCCGGTTTCTATAAAAATAACTGGGCTATATTAGTTTTATAAAAATATGAGCCATCTCCTGCTGTACGAAAAAGTATTTGATTATAATAGGACCCGGTTTTTTTAAATACAACCGAGCTATATCTGCTTAAAAAAAAACGGGATTCACTTGTAGCCAGGATTAAATGCTTTTTCTTTGCTTAGCCTGACTATAATAAGGGGGCCTGAATGAAGTTTTTGTAGTAGTGTTTCTAACTATGTAAAAGTCACTACAAGCAAAGTGTCATTTAGTGACACATGCTTTTAGTGACACAAAAAATAAGTGTCACTATATCTTACTTTTAGTGACACTTATAAAAAGAGTAGGTAAAAAGCAATCTTTTACCCACACTTTTTCTTTTTAAGTGACACAAAAATTTTGTCACAAAATACTTGAGGCCTATACCCACATACTTTTTTAGTCACTAAATATCTATAGTTACTCCACTTTTACCCACTCTTTTTATTGTGTAGGTAAAAGATTTTGACACCTATAGTGACACTTTTTTGACAAAAAAAGAGTAGATAAAAGTGGAGTGGGTATAGATATTTAGTGACTAAAAAAGTATGTGGGTATAGGTTTCAAGTATTTTGTGACAAAATTTTTGTGTCACTAAAAAAGAAAAAGTGTGGGTAAAAGATTGCTCTATACCTACTCTTTTTTTAAGTGTCACTAAAAGTAAGATATAGTGATACTTATTTTTGTGTCACTAAAAGCAAGTGTCACTTTTGCTTGTAGTGAGTCTCTAGTTTAAGATTTTAGAAATAATTAATTGTGAAATGGTCTGTAATGAATTGTTTTTTTTTTTCTTCTTCCTATTTTCATAGTAGCAAAGTCTCTAAAAATTATATCTACGATTTACCAATTGAAACTTTAAAGAATAAATTTTTCTAAAAAACACGAACTTTCCGTTCAAATACCAACATTCAACGAAACTGCAACGTAATATATGTACGCAGGGCCGGCTCTGAGCAATATCAACACGGACAATCGCCCAGGGCCCATTCTCAAAAAACCTATTATATACATAGATGTATTAACGATTATATATATAAGGTTATTGACTTGCAAGATTTTTAAATTTAACATTATATAGTTATAAGTTTTTGTTGTTAATTTATCAATTTTACTTATCTTTATAAAGATCATATGTAAATTTCATATACATTCACATCTCCTAACTCTTAAAAAATGATGTGAACGCATAGTTTTGCATATATGTGAACTTGCATTTATGTGATGCATAATTTCATTCACTTAAGATGTGTGAATGTGCATGAATTTTATATATCATATGTGTAATGTTAATTATAACATTTTATTAAAAAAAAATTCAAAAAACTTAGTTTTAAGAGTGGTACCTTCTGGTGTGCTGCATTATAAGTGGTACTCGATCACTTGAACATATATATATATATATATATATATATATATATATATATATATATATATATATATATATATATAGAGAGAGAGAGAGAGAGAGAGGATTCAATGGAGAACCTCCATGCATCGAAGAACCTCTATCCACCACCACAAATGCATCACAATTCTCGCGTGATGCATCATTATTTCCACGTGATGCATTACGATTTTCTAGCGATGCATTGTGGTTCTCCAAGGCTCTTCGATGCATAGAGTTTCTCCATTGAACCCACCCCTATATATATATATACATATATATATATATATATATATATATATATATATATATATATATATATCAAGTGCATATGAAATAAAATACAGTTATCAAAGAAACAAGTTTTCTAACATTTGTAGAAATTTAATGAAAAAAAAGTGTGTTTATGAAGAGGTTGTTGAATTTGTACATTAATGGAGGATGAAGATTTTAATAAAATGAATGTGTAATGTATGGAGAAGAAGCCGTTAGTTTTAATTGTGACCTGGACAAATAAAACCCGCTTTTTTACAAAAAAAAAACCGGGCTATATTAAACGGGTAGATAAACGTTTCAATAAGGTGTTTAATGAAGTACTAGTATAGCCCGATTTATCTTTTAAAAACCAGGTCTGATTTAATAACACGATAATACCTACAGACTATGTTGGTGCGCTGCTGAAAAATATTTGACACATCAAATAAAATCCAGTTAATTGTAAAATAACTGGGTTATATTAGTAATCAACGCACACCCTTTGATAAAACATTAATTATATGTCTGACCAAATATAACCCGATATTTTAATGTAAAACCGCACTATATTATATTTAAAGGGGCTGGTGAAAGTTTAATGAAATATACAGTTGCCTGATATGGAACCAGACTATATTATATTGAAAAAAATACGGGTTCTAAAATAGCCCGGTATTTTTTACAGAATTTTTAAAAAAACCTAGCTATATCACACGGGTTCTTTAGCAGTTTTGTAGTAGTGGTTGTTACTGAATTAAACATAGAAAATGGAATTTCCACAATGTCATACATTTCTAAATAAGCAACGATGATTAATAAACAATAGTTTTTCTGGTAAAATTATGACCTCAAAAATAGAAAAGTCAGTGACTCAGTGAGTTACTCAACACAACTATTTTCCATGCATGGTCTATTGATAGTGTTATAGTCTTCAATCAGCCATTTGCTATCTATCATTTTTCAACATCATGCACACTTACATCGTTGAACAGAAAATTACAATGATATCGATGTTTAAATTGTTTTGAACCCCTTGTGTTATGGTGAGAGATAAAAAAATCTATTTAACTATAAATAAAAGGTTATACGATAATACGAAGACGAAACTTGAACATATATATCCATTTAAGAAGAAATCAAAATATTAATTTATGCCACTTTATTTACAAAGCGTTTTCATTGTAATCTTATTTTTCTACTGAAACACAAAATGTGAAAATAAAAAAACTAATTAATAAATAACAGTTCGGCATTGAAACTTGATCATATCTAATAAAAAAAATCCAAAGAAAACTCTAAACATGCCAAATGTATATCAATATTGTCTTGGATTGTAATGATTTTGGTATAGCTTTAGATTTGTGTTGAAAAAATAAATAAATATGTGTAACTAAAATCATAAATTTAAGTCGGGATGTCTGAGAATTATTATAATGATTAATGTTAAAATTGGGCTAGGTAAAAATTTATTAAAATAAATGGCCTATTTAAAATAACAGTGATCTAAAGGCGATAAGTGAAACAGTGATCTAAAGGCGATAAGTGAAACATGTGAAGGAAAATTTTTAAAAACGTAAACTAATATTCTTAAAAGGCAACTTCAAACACCATAAATTTATATTGTTTTTAGTGTAAATTTAGCTTTATGTTGAGAAAAATATATCTGTAACTAACATCTTTAATTTAAGTGTCTAAGAGAATCTATAACTATATATAAAATAAGTATATTAAATTGAAATTTTTTAAAAATAACAAAAAAAGCTACTATTTATGTCGAATTTATGAAATTAAAAAAACAATAGTTATGACAGATAGTAATGATTCTTATATTACTTTAAATAATTTTATTTAAATAAATTTTATTAAAAATAATCACGTAACTAGATTTTGTATAATAAAGGGCAAATGACCAAAAATAGTAACAACTTTAGACATTTTTATCATTAATAGTAACATTATTTATTTTTTTTTTATCATTAATAGTAACAACTTTTATTTTTCTATCAATAATAGTAATGGGTGACCTGCAAACCTGTTTAGCAGGTCACCAACTTTTCAGTTATCAAAATTAGTAACATCTTTTCAGATTTTTATCAATAATAGTAACATATCAAATTAAAAACATAATTTTTTTTATTTTATTAAGTTTTCTAATATTTCATGAACACCAAAATAAACCAAATTTTTATTCCGAATATATATGGATAGATAATATTCGATTATTTATTCACAATTAAAAAAAAAAACTACGAACCATTCTTTTCTTAGTTTTTTCGAATAAAATAATACAATCGTTCCTTTTTTAGTTTATTCCAATATAAATGGGTCATAGTTTTTTTTATTTAAAAAACAAAAATCAAAATGGGTCTCAATATTTTTCATTCATAAAACTATAAACCACAATGAGTAATGGTTTTTCCATTCATAGAAAAACTAAAAAATGAATGGGTCGCAATACTTATTCATTTGTAGTACTTTTCATTTGGAATAAAAAAAAATTACGAATTGAACGACTTTTTAGTAAATTCCAAACGAAATTGATTACAAATCATTCAACTTTTAGCTTACCTTCCCAAGTTAAAGAACACCACAAGCCAAGATGAAGATGAATTCCACAGCTCAATTCGATCCGTTACTACTTTTTTTCCTTCTGTTTGCAGTTGCATTTACAAACATACAACACTTCTCAATTGTTTTTGGAATGAATGAAAAAGAAGCAAAGAGTTAAACGTGTTATACATATAAACATATCATTTATAACGCGGGTTCGACACTGATACCCGACCCTGTTATCAATATTTCATAATTAATATCAATATTCCCATTTAATTCTGTGGTCTCATAATTATTAATAATCCACTAAAATTATAACCCGGTGACATGTAGACTCGACCCCGGCACGTGTTCATTCCATTAATCGCCATACCATTGCCCCAAGCAATAAATATTAATAATTTAATCAACCAATAAATTAAATCCACGAAATATTTCTCAAAGACAGGGTGTTACATTTTTTAACAACACAAAAAATTATGAATAATTGTGGATTATAGTTTTTCTGCTTGAAAAATATGGCAACAATTTTTATTTTTGGTTTTTAATATAAAAAAAACCTACAACCCATTTAGATCGAAAAAACTAAAAAACAAAAATAGTTCATATTATTTTGTTGGGAAAAACTAAAAATAGAATGATTCATAGTTTTCTCGTTTGGAAAAATTGAAATTGAAATGATTCGTAGTATTTTTTTTGTTCATATTATATATAATTGTGAATAAATAATCAAATATTATCTAATCGTAAATAAATATTCAGAATATATATTAAAAATTTATTAGGTTATGAAAAAATAAAAATTGTAAATTAATAAATTTAATGAAATTAAAAAAAACAGTCACGTAGTAATGTAATTAAATAAATTTAGTTTATTTTGATATTTAAGAAATCTTAGAAAAACTTAAAAAATAAAAAAAACTTTGGTTTAATTTGATAAGTTACTGTTATTGATAAAAATATGAAAAGTTGTTACTATTTTTGATAACCAAAAAGTTTTTGGTGACCTGCTAAACAAGTTTGCAGGTCACCAATTACTATTATTGATAAAAAAATAAAAATTTGTTACTATAAATGATAAAAAATAAATAATGTTACTATTAATGATAAAAATGTCAAAACTTGTTACTATTTTTGGTTATTTGCCCTATAATAAATGTAAAAAAAAAGGACTAAGTAAAATTATTAAAATAAAGATGATACTTAAAAAATAACACTAATACACGGATGCTTTATATATAAAACTATTGAACGATAATAAAGGATTAAAGGAAAAGTTTGTCAATAGGGGTGTCCAAAATCGGATATTAGAATATTTGAATAGTGATTTTGCTATCTTAATATCCGAAAATCATATTTTTAACATTTTTTTAAATTAAATCATATAATTAAATATCTAAATACAAATTTCTATATCCAAATACATATTAAAGATAAATATATCACAAATAAATGTATCCAGATTTATTTTACTCAAAACGATTAAATAAAGATTAAAAAAACCAAAATATTTTAAATTTTAGTTAATGAATCTATAATATCAAGTAAAACTAAAATACATACATTAGAATAATAATAAACACTTAGTATTATGTCAATAATCAATACTAAAGATATATAAACTTTTAAAAAAGATATTTTTTTGGATTTTCGGATATCCGAATATCCGAAAATTTGGAATTTTACTATCTGAATCCGAAATTTCGGATAGTTTAGGATCAAATGTTCGTATTTTTATTTCGGATGCTCGGATTCGAATTTTTATGAACACCCCTGTTTGCCACGTGGCAAAACCCAGTTGGTAAATAAATATGATATATTAAATGAGGTAAATAGTCCTGCTCGTTATAACTTATATAATGACTAAAATAAGGAAAATGTGCCAACAAAAGTAACATAAATTTTGAAATTTTATAATAAAGGTAACATAAAAGTCTTTTTTTTTTTTTTTTTTTTTTTTTTAGAAAGGAATATAAAATATAATTTTAACAAAAAAAGGTGTAAACGACCATTTAATAAGGTAAAATTTGAATATTATTATCCTTTGTTGGTAAATATAAATTTCATGATCTTTTCTCAGTTTAAAAGTTAAATTTAATTCCCTTTGTTGAAAAAAAATAAATTTTATGATCATATCTCAGTTTAAAAAATTTCATGATACCTCTATTTACAAAAACTGTAATTTTTTTTTTTTGACAATTTCTTTAAAATAATAACGTATTACCAGAAAGAAATAAAAGATGGTAAAATTTAACAATTAAACAAGAAAGGATAGGCAATTTAATTTTAACATAAAAAGGTATTAATCACTTAAAAAAAGACAAATGATCTTTTGTTAATGTTAAATACACATTATCTGATGTTAAAGACATAACTTTTGCTAAATAAATATATTCAAAATAAATTTAAGCAAATATTACATTACATCAAATACAAAACAAAAACTATTTCTTAAAAATAACACAAAAAACTATTCTAATAATCACATATTAGAATAAAAAACCAAAAAGAAATTTTTTGACAATTTAAGCAAATTAAAGAAATTAAGACAAATTATTAGTTAGGTGACTTGAATTGTATATATAAATATTCTGTTAATTTTAAAGTTGTATCAATGTATAGGTTAAAGTTCAATTGTATTCATTTCGCTAGGAATAGTGAATGATTAAGTAGAAACTAAAATTGAGGAAAGAAAATTACAACAACCATATGATTATTCTATTAATTCTAAAAACCATTGATTTTATACTTATTTGTTTTCTTTTAGATTCTCTCAACTAAATATAGCCTAAAAAAAGAATAGGAAGAAATTTAAAAAAGCCATCAGACAGAATAGAACTAGGGGTGTGCAAACAAACCAAACTCCAAATCGAAACCGAAAAAACCAAAAAACCGAAACCGAAAATGGTTTGGACTTTGGTATGGATGATGGATTTTCAAACGCCGAAAAATTTGGTTCGGTTTCGGTTTCGTCATACACAAAAACCGAAAAACTCCAAACCGAACCGAAAGTTATATAAATATCAAAACTTTATTAATTTGAATATTTTGTTACTTTATTGAGAAAATTTTCAGTGATTCATTCTTTAGATTATTGGCTTTTATTTTGTTTTTCTCTTTTAATAACGATTCTATTTATTTTGTGTTGTTTTTTTAAGCATCTAACTTATTTTCTATTGAATTTAAGCAATAATTAAATTTATTATTGTTAAACTTATAAATATACAATAGGTTTTATGAACGAAAAATAAAAAATTTAAAAAATATAAAAGATTAAATTAAAAAAACCGAAATCCAAACCGAAAAACCAAAGTCTATATCGAAAAACCAAAAACCGAAACAAAAAAAAAAACCAAATGGTTTGGTTTCTAAAATCCAAAAACTGAAAGTTTTGGTTTGGATTTTGGTTTTTTTAAGGAAAACCGATCCAAACCGTCTTTTGCTCACCCCTAAATAAAAACCCACATGCCACAATCATTGATTCAGAGGTAATGGTAGATAACCTCATAGCCACATGTTGAACTATTATAATTCAGGGTACATTATAAATTTCATTGGTTTGGTTTACTAGATAGCCTCATTGTTGGGTTTTATGTTTATAAAAAATGTTCATAAAATAATTTCATTGCAACGGAAGCAAATAAAGTATATAAACAATTTATATAAACTTCAAACAAGGTCTAAAGCTAATAAGACAATCGAAAACAAAAAACATAAAGAAAACAAAATAAATAATAATTCATACATTGGGAGTGATTGATAAAGAACCCCTTGAAGCCTTGACACCTTGCAAACCATCAAATGAGGTGTTTGCTAAAATTATAACACACTAGGATAACCCCTAGTTTACTAAAGAATAGTAGTTCTTACTTTAGTTTTATAGAGAGAAAACTTATGTAAAATTAATCCAATGCTATAGAAAGAATGCTTTCTAATGCTTAGAATTGTTTGGTGCAAGAATGAATGAGAATGGTGAAATTAAGGAAACAAGCCATTTATATAATATGGAAACTTATGGCATCGAATGGAATAAGGGGGATGTCGTCGCCTTGCTAGGGCTGACCCTTTTTGCCCTTTTTTTTTGTTGCTAACTCCATCTTATATGATAATGTTCTCCTTAATTCTTTATGCAAACCCTAATTCCCTCATTTCATACAACGAGACACAATTAGGTCAAGAATTAATCAACATAAAAAATGATCATCTAGGGTTACAACCTTTGATAACATTTTCCATTTCATATATGGAAAGTTATTTCTACATCAATCAGAAAACCCTAATTACTTTCCTATATAGTCCTTGATCGATATCAAAGTCCATTAACATCAAATAATTTATAACGATTATAATTTCTATTCTTGAATTAATCAAACCCATAATTTTATTTATGAAAAATCTTTGTAAGCTCATGATCCCTTTTGTGCGATCCTCTAGGTTCATCTCAGAGTAGTTGTATCATCAGTGCATCATCCCTAGGGTACAATAGGAACAACACTCGTAACCACATCCTCAAACCATTATAATTTAGGGTAATTATAAATTTCATGTATGTATTTGTTACGAATTTCGTACTTTGGCTAAGTAAAATACCATTTTACCCGTAATTGTTTAAAAGTTATTATTAATTTTATTTTTATTATTAATTTTATTTTTATTATTAATTTTTTTATTATTAAATAATAAACTAATCTAAAAAATTATAAATACAAAAATTAAATTAATATAAAATACAAAAAAATGAAAATTTTATAAAGAGACATGAATAATATTTAATAAAAACTAAAAGTAATGTTTAGAACTTACTTATTTTTACTAATTTTATTAAATTAAAAATATGATATTATTTTAAAATAAATAAATTAATTTTATTAAGAATTTATTTTTACTATTTTTACATTAAATTAAAAAATATGATATTCTTCTTATTATTAGTAATTAAAAACTAACAACAAATAATTTTTTAACTTTTGGGATTTTCTCAAATTTATGTAGAAAAATAAACGTTTTCGTTAAGACTAAAATAAATTTAAGAGTAAATTACACAAATGGTTCCTATAGTTTTGTCGAAATTATGGATCTGGTCCCTGATCTTTAAAAATTGCATAAATGGTCCCTAAAACTCTATTTACTTGCAGAAATGGTCCCTCTTTTTCTTAACTTTTTTTAAATGACGATTTTGCCCTTTTTCTCAATAACAATTTTAGTCCCTCAACTATGTAATTTATTTTCAATTTTAGTCATTGTTATTAATTTTTAGTTTTGTTTAATTTTAAATGCTAATTTAAACAATTAATTATTATTCTTAGTTATACATTTTTATTTTTTTTAAAATATATTTATTCTACTTTTATTAAAAATTATCCTATTAGAATATTTTATTTACGTTTCTTTATATATTCAATTTAATTATTTAAAAAATTATTTATCTTATGTTTCATTTATTATACATTTTTATTTTTTATATGTTTTTATCTAACTATTTCATTACATTAATATACTTTGATTTAATTATATTTTTTAAGAACATATATAAACTAATGGTTTTATTCATTTTCATCTAAATATCTCTTTTTTTCAATATGTTTGTATTCAAATTCAGTATTTTTTTTATTTTCATTTTAATATTTTATTATATTAATATGATAACTTGAAATTTAGTATTTTTAGTGTTTTATTCATTTTGTAATAATTATTTCATTACCGACTACATTTTGATTTAATTATATTTTCTAATAAAAATATATATATTTAACGTTTATTCTTTTTAGTTAAATATTTTGTTACGTTAATGCATTTCGACTTAATTATTATTTTCAATAATAAATATATAGAATTAACATGTGATTCATTTTTATATTAAATATTTTGTAACCTTATTACATTTTGAATTAACTGTAACTTTTAAGTAAAATATATAAACTTAACATAAACATTTATATATTTTGCTTTAACGACATGTAACATTTTGGATTGTATACTTTTCGTTTAGTCAGATACATTTTCATTTGTATATTTCATAATTAAATCTATCATATCAATGTAATAAAATAATCAGAATAAAAAAAGAAACATATTAATGTAACAAAATAATCATAATAAAACGAATAAATCAGTAAAATGTATTACAATAAAAATATTTAAATCAAAATGAATAAAACCCTAAAATAATTAGGATAAACGATAGGTTGAGTGCCACTATACGTAACAAAATAGTTAAATTAAACTGTCCCTAAGTTTATTATTTTGTCAAAGAATTTATAATTAAATAAAAATATATTAAGATAATTCTATAATTAGATGCAAACATATAAAAGATAAAAATGCGTAAATATTTTTACAAATAAACGTAAGATAAATAAACTTTAATTAATAAATTCGATATATATAAGTGATGTAAATTAAATAAATATAAAGGTAAAAATAATGATAAATTTAATAATAAAATAAATATATTTTAAAAAATAAATAATAATAATAATAATGAAAATGAAAATTTTAAGTTAACATTTAATATTTAAACAAAAAGTAGAAATTTATGATAAGGACTAAAACTGAAAATAACTTACGTAGTTGAGGGACCAAATTTGTTATTAAGAAAATGGCAAAACCGTCATTTAAAAAAAGTTAAGAAAAAGGGGGACCATTTTTGCAATAATGTTTTTAAGGACCATTTATGCAACTTTTAAAGATCAGGGACCAAATCCATAATTTTGACTAAATCACAGGGACCATTTTTGTAATTTACTCTAAATTTAAAGTTTTCAAAAAAAAAAACATTTTTTTTGAGACTTTTGTGGAAAAGTTTTAAAAAAGTTTTAATTATATTTTTAAAAATGTCTAATTTTTTTTCCAAATATTTAACTATAAAATATGCTAATTTTTTTTAAATATCAAAAAAGATTTAATACTTCTTTTGTATACTTTTACATTTATTTTAGAGTAAATTACAGAAATGGTCCTTGTGGTTTGCTCAAAATTATGGAAATGATCACTGGTATTTAAAAATTGCATAAATGGTCCCTCAAAACACTATTTATTTGCAGAAATGATCTCTCTATCTCTTGAATTTTTCTAAATGATGATTTTGCCCTTATTCTCAAAATCAATTTTGGACACTATAGTATCCAATTAGTTTTGATTTTAGTTATTTTTATAATTTTTTTGTTTTTGTTTTTGAATTTTAAATGTTAATTTAATAAAATGTAATATATTATGTTATTTAATTAATTTGTTTTAATTATATTTTATATATTCAATTTATTTATTTACATATCATTTGTTAAAATTTTTATACGTTTTTATATTTTTGTACGTTACCAACTAACTATTTCATTACGTTAACATATTTTGATTTGATTATATTTTTAGAAAAAAATATAAATATAGGGTTTTATTTGTCTTGATTAAAATATTTTGTTAAAATAATACATTTCGATTTAAATTTAGTCTTTTTTTCATTTTGATTTACATATTTTGCTACATTAATCCGTTTCAATTAAACTTAGTATTTTGTTTGTTCTATTCTATATATTTTGTTGTATTAATACATTTTGATTTGATAATAATTTTTAAATAAAACTATGTCGACTTGACATTTTATTCGTTTTGATTTAAATATATTTTAGTGTTAATACATTTCAATTAATTATAGGATAATATATAAACTTTGAATTTTATTTGTTTTTTTCTTAAATATTTTGTCACGTTAAAAAAATATACAAACAAAAACGTTAAAAATTATAATTAAATTGATAGGTATTAACGTGACTATTTACGCAAAAACAAATAAAATGCTAAGTTTATATATTTTTTTAAAAACTATAATTAAATTGTAACGTATTAAAATAAAAAATTATTTAAATAAAAAAGAATCAAATGTCAAGTCGACATAGTTTTGTTAAAAGATACAATTAACTCGGAATGTATTAATGTAACAAAGTATTACAATAGAATAAATAAAATACTAAGTTTAATGGAAACATATTAATGTAGCAAAATATGTAAATCAAAACGAAAAAAAGACAAATTTTAATTCGAAAGGTATTAATGCTACAAAATATTTTAATCAAAACAAATAAAATCCTAGATTTATATATTTTTTGTAAATTTATAATTAAATCAAAATATGTTAACACAATGAAATTGTTAGTTGCTAACGTATAAAAATATATAAATGTATAAACATGTAAAAAAAATGAAATGTAAAATAAGTAAATTGAATATATGCAAGAGAATTAAAATAAACTAATTAAATAAAATCATACTATATTAAATTAACATTTTAAATTCAAAAACGTAAACAAAAAATAATGAAAATGATTAAAACCATAACTAATTAAATACTATAGGGACCAAAATTGAATTTGAGAATAAGGGCGAAATCTTCATTTAGAAAAATTCAATAGATGGAGAGACCAATTCTGCAAGTAAATAATGTTTTGAGAGACCATTTATGTAATTTTTAAAGACCAGTGATCATTTCCATAATTTTGAGCAAACCACATGGACCATTTCCGTAATTTACTCTTTATTTTAGGATTTAAATAAAGTTTATTTTCTTAAATTCAAAAAATCTAAACTCAACACTTTTTTTTTTAAGTTTTTAATTTATTCATATGCTTTTTTAAATATTTTATCATTTATTTTTATATATTGTACATTAAATAAATTTTACTGATATTTTAATTTTTTAGATTAGTATATTATTTAGTAATAATAATAAAATAAAATTAATAAAAACTATTAAACAACTAAATGTGAAATGACCATTTTAAATGGTCAAATGACAAATCTTTAACAAAATCTTCAACCACGAAGACTGTTATGTAATTTTTAAAGTTTAATGATACAATCCATAATTTTTAGTAAACTACATGGACACTAGTTAAGCAAGTGAAACCTGTCGTATATAGTAGAATAGTTTAAGATAGAACCGAGTATCGATATCAGAGAAATAATGCAGAATGATGGTAATAAGTTTTTGGATAATAAGGTGTGATTGAAAACTGATTGCAATTCTGATTGATCAGTTATTGACGTTGATTACTGAATACTGAATTAATAAGTCTGTTAGGGGTTGTTTGATAACGACTTATTGGTCTTAATTTGATAAATTTCGGTCAGCCCAATAAAATAAGTCATGTTTGTTGATGACTTATCAAATTCAGAGGAAAAAATCGGTCAGACATACCATTAAGCTACAAATCCATTATGTTCCCCATTAAGTCTATACATTTTCCAACATTACCCTTCTTTCTCCTTCCCAAAAAAAATCCAAGAACACCACCGTTTCATACCTACAACCTTCACATCGGCAATCGATTCAACATCGCTTCACCCTTCTGGATATCCTCCTCTCGATCTGCTATTCTGTTCATGGCTGCTCACAGCCATGCTGCTCAGGTGGTTGAACGTTGCTGCTCACAGCCGCTGAAGGGCTTCTCACGGCGCATTTGAAGGTTGCTGCTGCTCACAGCGGCTGAAAGGCTTAAGGGCGATGGCGGTTGCTGCTCAGCTCACGGTTTCTCTGTGCTGCACTCACAGCCCACCAACGATGAGAAGGTACAACCAGCAACAGTAGAAGCAAGTACAACAAAAGGAGTAGAAAGTACAATGTAAGGTCTACCACTGCAAGATCTATCTAGACGCGGATCCGTTAACGAGTGCGGAATCCTCGTTGACGGTTAGACGGACAACTCTCAATCAACGGAAACACGGAGACTATTAGACGCTGAACGAACGACACACGAACGATCCTACGTACTAATTCTCTCCGAAACGGGACTCACCTAGCTGATAAACTCGAGATCGCCTATTGCTTAATTCCTCACGAATTCTGCCAAAGGTCTGCTAATCATTCGAGTCTATCCCTAATTATAGACCCTGATTCGAGTTTGTTGTGGGCCAACCTCGAATCTGGCCTAAGGCCCATTCGAATCTGTCCATCTGACAGATTCGAATCTAACCTATATTCGAATCTATGGACTCATTCGAATCTATCTCAGATTCGAATGTATCCCCTTAAGAAATTCGAATCTAGCCTTTTACACTTAAACACTTAAGTGATGAAACTTATAATATTACCTTATGATTGATTTTACCTTTGAGTTTTATGTTTGAACTTCTTGTAATACGTTACATCAAGTTCAAACATACAAACACTGATAAACATCAATCATATATAATATATATATACCAAACATATGCAAAATCACAATGTAAGACAACTTAGACTGCTATCGTCACACGGGATGTACCAACAGACTCCCCCTTGACGATAGCTTCTAATAATTCACACATTTGATTTAAGAACATGGTTTATTATTGATTCAAAATACTACCAGCATACAGACCTTTTTCAACACATACCTTGACCACATTTTCATACTTACTCGCTTCAGCATCCATATGTGCGTCACTGGAAATCTTACAGTTATACAAGATCTGCAGGTCTTCTTTAGATAGGTTCACCAGGTGAAGCGGGTCATAGACTCTAAGAATAACTTGTTCTTCTAAGTCTTCCATAACCGCTTCTCCAGTTTCCGTGTCAGCATACCACCACTTCAGATTCTTCAGAATATTTTGTGGCATTGGCTTGAGAGGTACCTTCCTAAGACATCTGGCTGGCTTATAATGAATCCTCATCCAAGGTCGACCAGTTAGAGGGTCGATACGTGATGGATCCTCTACTCTTTTCCCAACTCTTGGACTCAGACGCTCAAATTTCCTCGATCTTCCCTCCTTTCTTATGATTCTTGCGATAACGTCCGCATAGGGATCATTGCCAATGTTTATCAGATCTTTCCATGCTAGATCTGCAATTTCGATCTTTGGCAGGGAGTTGAACGCTTTTAAGGTTCGCCTCATGTACTGAAGCCCGTCTTTTCTCTTTATTATAAATAGCTGCAGTTCTCTGTCAAAGAACCAGCTTAAAATTCGCTCAGACAGCTTCCCCGTACCTGGCACTCTCATTGTCCTTTTAATTGCTGCTTCCTTCTCTTCATCCCTGAACCATAGCTTTCGTTTTTCTTCATTTGTTAGCTCTCTTGCAGGTTCCTCTGTCGATGGCTGAGGATTTAAAGCAACATTCACTATATCTGCATCGACAATGTTATGTCCATCAATCATATAAGTATCAGTGATAGGATTCTGCTGCACTATTATCTCGTCAGCTTCATCATCCTCATCAGCAAGTACTTCATCATCTGATCGCCAGTCGACTATCTCCTCTGGCGCAAACTCCCCTTCTTCAAGCTCTTCATCTTCGTTATCAAAGCCTACATCCAGTGGATCATCATCAAGATCCATGAGCGCTTCAATCATCTCACTGATCTCAAAGTCTGTAGGCTCCTTAGATGAGCTAGCTTCACCCCTGTGTCCTTCGCCTTGACTAGGCTCCCCCTGAATTTGAGTGACTTGAGCTGCAGGAAAATCTACAGACTCAATCTCTTTATTTGCACTGGGATCATTGCCTTCATCATCATCATCTTCTCGCTGTACTTCCTGATCTTTACAACTCGTCTCCCCCTGAGTTTGTAGATTTTTCATAAGTTGCTCTAGGAGGGACCGCATTGCTCGGATTTCAGATGATTGATCAGCAACAAATGATTTAATCTCCGTGTTTTCGTCTCTAACTCTTTCAACAATCTCTGTCAGTTCTGCGTTCTCCTTATCAAGATTAGAGTTATGCTCTTGGAGTTCACCGACTGCTTTTGTGAGAGTTATTATTTGAATGTTCTGAAAGTCGACACGGCTTTTGAGTTGCATGATTCGTTGATTGTCGGTATAGGCTTCGGATGTAGAAGGAATGGACTGAATGGGAGCAGGATTGAATGGTTGGGGAATGTAGGGTTCATGTTGCTGAGGTGGCGGTGATGGTGGAGCGGTAACTTGAGGTTGGGTCTGGGTTTGAGGCGGAGGTTGTGCATCGGACTGTGATGAAGTCCCCTGCATAAACCTGTGCCGTTTGGCCCGTTGCCTTATTACCAACTGAGGAGTCTCATCTTCTTCAAAATCTGACTCCTCCAATTCTCTGGCCTCTCGCCTCCTCGAAGCACCTTCATTAATAATTAATCGTGAACCATAGGTTCCAATTTGAATATGAGGATCTGTCGACACTGATTCTGGAGCTTCAACTTCAATCTCCTCCATCTCTTCTGACTCAGTTGCTGAAGATGACAAAACGTTATCAGCCTGCTCTGGCTCATAATTCTCAACATCCCTCAGCACATCTTCTTCTCCTTCTGGAGGCTCAAGTAATTCTCCCACTAATGCAGCAGCTATATCTTCATTTGCGTGTGGACCCGCCTCCCAAATTTCATTTAGCGTTTGGCACAATTGATCAGCTTCATTTGGGACAGTTGACGGCCCGGCTTCCTGCATTTCTGGTTGCTGACTCGTAGAAGGCCTAGACGCCTGAGTCTGACTTGCAGTATCTCTTTGTCTTCGCCTTGGATCACGGGGACGAACACGAGGCTGTTGTTGTAGTTGACGTTGCTGTTGTTGCTGTGGTTGGACATCAACTACCCCTGCCCAGTTGGCATTACTCGGGGCTTGAAATTCCCTATCCAGAATTGCACCAAATAGTGGACGTGCCACCGGAACTGCTAACCTTCCTCGGTGTGAGGCACAGTCAGAGTAAATGCGCTTCTCCATAACATTAACGCTCAATGCATCGTCTGATTGTGGCAACTCAGGCAAGAAGTGCCTTATCAACATCATCACGAACCTCGGATACAAAAGGAACCTTTCTCTCTCAGGAGCCGTGATTTGATGGATAAATTCCGAGAAAAACAGCTGCGAGAAACTAAACTTCTTATTGTATACCATCGCTATCATCGCTGATTGAATCTTAGATACGATGTAATCAAAACCAGCCTTCTTAGGCGCAAAACACACCATGAATACGTGGACTAAGAAACGCCATTGTCCTATCAACCCGCTTTTCATATACGAAGATTTTGTAACGTCCAAGCTGTATCCCATTCTCAAAAATGCTGCTTGCCTAATACTTAAAGAAAAGTCTATAGGCCCGTCCTCTTGTTCTTGGGAACCCAGCTGCAGTACTTGACGCAAAATATCAGCAGAGAAAACCAAAGGTTGTCCGGCAATTCTGGTTCTTAACACTGTCGGGGTGACAGAGCAGTCCACCTGTAAGTGATCGTAAAATTGACGTACATATGAAATCACAATCGGAATATTTTCATACAACACATAACTGATCCTAGACTCCGCTAGAAAATCTAAAACTTCTCGAAATCCCTGCGCCTCAGGGATGTTATGAGCAGGATTCAGTACCATATTGTGCTTAGGAACAAAAGCACGAAGCGCCATATCTGCACAATACATAAAATTGTTAGACTTATTAAAAATCAATAAACTTGTTTAAATTCAAATTTGTTTTATTTTGTATTTGATTAAATACAAAATCTAACACAATTAAATTTCCACAAGTGTAATGAAATTTAAATTCAACAAAATAAATAAAGTACAGATTCGAGAGTAACAGATTCGAAGTGCCCATATTCGAATGCAATGGACAGATTCGAATAGACCCTATTCGAGTCTGATGGACAGATTCGAATATCATGGTCATCTCGAATCTATTGATAGATTCGAGAAACCCATGATCAGATTCGAATGCCCAAGATCAGATTCGAGAGGCCGACAGTTGTGTTTTCAACAAAAATCCAAGATTTTAACCTTTTTGAACTAGGTAAATCACATACTTTAGTTCAACTAAGTTCTAATCACTGATTTATGCCTTTAATTTGATATTTTATAGGTCCTAACTTAGTTATTTATGAATAACCCTATTTTGACCAATAAAACATCAAAATGTGATGTTTAAGCCCAAATTTGTGTATGAAACCACCAAAATCTTGTACAATCATGTTGCTTATACCTAGATTTGAAAGTAGAATCGACCACAAAAGCTTTAGAATCGACGAAATGTCGTTTAGTAGAAATACGATAGACTCGAGAATAGATTCGAGATCGCCAGTGACAGATTCGAGAAATCAGATTCGAGAACAGTGAGAAGTAAATGCCTTCACTGTGGACCTTTATATACTAACTACCTTCGAGTCTATGTGTAGATTCGAGTCTACTGACATATTCGAGAACTTCAAATTCGAGTCTGTCTTAGATTCGAAGCTACAAACACTTAGAAAAATTTCGGAAATTTTGAAATAATTTCAACTTTTTCCAACTATTTTCTACTGTGTAGTGTAACCAGATAAACTATGCCAAATCTTTTACCCTAAGCTCAGATATTACACGCATTGTATATTTTATCCAACTTTGAATGCACCCTCAGTAACTTTTGACCTTTTACCTAAGTAAAAACTAAACTATACTAAAATAAAATAAAATAAACTAAGGTAAAAATAAAGTAAAATAAAATTTTGACCAAAAATTTAATCTAAACTTGAGAAAAAAAAAATTTACAATCTAAGCTAAAAAAACTTAACAATATATTTTTGATGAGTATAGTCTAGGAAAGGTTCAATCAGATAGCGATGTCCGATACTAACTTTCAGTACTTAAACTTTCACACTTAGGAATTTTTGATTCCTTTGATTGTTTGTCGTGACATACCCATTTAGCCGATTGTTGGTATTTTACCCTGTTAAACACTCTACATTTCGGAATATCCCTTGGCCTTTTTATTTATCAGGAAATTATCTTACGTGACTCAGACATAGACATACTTTTATGATCAAGGCACACAGACAAAAATTCTAACTTGTTGGTATTTGCAAACTTTCTTTAAAAGACAAACATCGGACACAGGTCTGTATTCTCATACAACAAAGTGTCTTAGTTCGACTTAAGGTTTAACTTTAAAGTTAGCAGATAGCGGTGACAGGTCTGTACTGACGTACAACAAAGCGACATGTCTGCTAACCCGAATCTAAACAGAGACAACAGGTCTGTACTTACGTACAACAGAGTTGCATGTTTTCGACTCTCAGTTAAATATGATATTTCTATTCTTTCCATTTTAGATGTATTTGATGTTGCCATACATCCCCAGAAAGTTTGCATACCTCATTTAGACTCAATGTTTGTATGTCTTGTACATAAAAATTAAGACCAATTGGTCGTACATCTAAGTTAGTGACACGCTTGACTTTTTCTAGAATATTTTATTAGCCTTGAGATTCCCTATATGTATTGTGCCTACCAACACATCAAACTAAATAAAGTATAACACTTAGGATTTAGTTGCATTATGTGTGAAAGCCTAAAACACTTAGAGTCTGTAAAGACGGTGCTAATTTTCGTCACTTTGAACCTATGTATCTAAGACTTAACTCCTTTTCTGATATTCTCTTTTTTTTTTTTTTTTTTTATTTTTG
>JAANYP010000945.1:0-15000 GCA_020465985.1 Centrapalus pauciflorus
AAAATACATAAATAAAGTAATACAACTGTGTCAAACACCTACGGTGCTACAAGGTACCAAATCTAAGTCTACTTACTCAATAACATTACATCATCCCAAATACATATTATAATAACATTGGTCCCATAACACAATTACCGATTGAGTAGTATCAAATCTTCCGAAACTTCACACACGACCTAACTAGAAGGTCCGGCAGCAAATTTTCCTTTTCCTGTAAAAAACTCAACAACTGAGGGGTAAGCGAATGCTTAGTGAATACACAGATTTACGCATTTTATAAATCTTTATGCAGCCCACAAGAGTAGCACCGACGACACACGTCGTGCACTCTCCACATACACAAAGTACGACACACATGAGCCGTCGCTCCTACGAGCCCAAAGCTCGGTATGTAACCCAACCATCTGAGACAGACATAACATCGGGGATTACATACTGCCTACCAGAACCTCGGAGGGATCAGCTCCGGGTCATATAGCGTGGTAACATCGGAGTATCAGATGCGACCCGCCGGTCCATCGTTAGATGCACAACAAAGAACGGACATGCAACAAGTATGAATGTGCATCTACATCTACGCAGGTTAGTAGAAATCCAAACGATAATGAAGCAAAATGTCTCAGCAGGCAATAGCTAACATAAAGCAGATATAAACATGCGAAATCATATGTACTCACTATGGGGTGCGTAAATAAACTTCAAATTATCTTATTTCTCCTCGGAATATTCAACCGGACTCACAAAATACCCCACTGTGGGTTAAACAACACCACAAGGAACCTGTTACATTTCCATAAATAAAACATATCATACATATGTTCGGTAACAATTTCCATCATGATTTAACAATATTAAAGTGTTACAACAGTCGGAACCGTCATCCAAAACTCATGTTTAAATTCTCTTACTTGATGGTTTTATTATTCACAATTAATCCCCTCATTAATACCATCAATCTCTCGTTTAATAATGAGTCTCGCCAAGTTTCACAAATTTTCGTGTTAACCCGTCGAAATTATATCTGAAGTTTATACTTTTAATCTCCAATATTTGAGATTGCCAAAATGTCTATAATATATCTGAATTAAAGAATGTCCGACCTGTTCCATTTTATTTTCTCTAATCAAACCCCAACCGAGATGACTATATATATATACACATTTATATATATATTCTTTTATATATATATATATATATATATATATATATATATATATATATATATATATATATATATATATATATATATATATATATATATATATATATTATTTTCTCTTTTTCAATGAAAATAAAAAGGGGAATACCGAAACTTTCAAAGGTTTCGGTAATCACCATTTATAGTTTCGGTATATTGGGGAGGGTTTCAGCACATGTTGTGATAGTTTCACCATCAAAGGTTTCACTAAAAAGTTTCACTATCAAAGGTTTCACTAAAAAGTTTCACCATCAAGGTTTCACTAAAAAGTTTCACTATCAAAGGTTTCACTAAAAAGTTTCACCATCAAGGTTTCACTAATTAGTTTCACCATCAAAGATTTCACTAAAAAGTTTCACCATCAAAGGTTTCACTAAAAAGTCTCACAATCAAAGGTTTCACTAAAAAGTTTCAGTAGTGGGTTTTGGTACCCCAAGGTTTCGGTACATGGGTGTGAGTTTCGGTACATTACCGAAACCTTGAGAGTTTCGGTACCCATGCAATGGTCTCGGTACATATAAAGTTTCGGTACTATAAGGTTTTAGTAGTATAGTTTCAGTACCATGTACCGAAACCTTAGAGTTTCGGTACTAAGTTTCACTGTTATGTGGGTTTCGATAGAGGTTAATACCGAAACCTTAAAGGTTTCGGTACCCATATTCAAGTTTTCAGTACTGTGCAAAAACACACAGAACCCACGATTTTAACTCCTAAAATCATATTTGTAGCTGAAATCAAGTCCTGAAATTTTGTACATAACTTCTATAACACTAGATTTACACAAACCCACAATAATTTACAACATGCATCAACATTTTTGAACCAAATTCTCAGATTCGGTTTTCATCCAAAACCGAACCATAAACTCTTAAATTCGAAATTTTGAGAGATATTTACCTTAAATCGTTTGTTGCAGCAGTAATAGTTCCTTCTAAGCAACTTGTATCCGAATTTTCAGCCTCTAATTTGATGTTTTCTTTGATTCTTGATTTGAAGATGAAAGAACCGTGGTTTTCTTTCTTTTAAAGAGAAGGTAGAGAGAGAGATGAAGGTGCTAAAAATGAAAGGCTTATGTCTTTTATTCCCATTTTCAATCTTTGGCACTTCTAGTCCCTCAACTTATCTAACTTTTATTAAATAAAGATTTCCATCTTTATTTCATCTTAATAATTAAAACTAGAAATTTTAAAATTTCTTAATTCCTTAAAATCGCAACCAAATTCTTAAATTCCATTAAATACAGATTCAATCTTTATTTTATCATCTCAACCACTTAATAATATTTATATTATCTTAATAAATTTAGATTATGAATTTTCGAATAAAATAACCAACTATTATAATTAATCCAAAATGCAATCCAACTTTCATAATTCAACTTAAATTACAAATTTAAACTAATAATCTTCAAATACTATAATTTAGATTTGAGGATGTTACAGCATGGGCTCCACCACGCTCAAACTTCATCCTCGAAGTTAATTGGCTTCAAACAGTTGCGGATACTTCTTCAACATTTCAGACTTAGTCTCCCAAGTATGATTTGCCCCTTTATGATGCTTCCAACGTACAAGCACCATCTCAATCTCTTAACTTCGTAACTTCTTTACTTTGGTATCTAACACACACTCTGGCTCTTCAACATATCGCAGCCTTTCATCGACTTGCAGCTCAGTGTGATCGGCCCAATCCTCGTTGCCAGTAGTAAAAGACTTCCTAAGATTCCCAACATGAAACACCGGATGTATGCCCGACATCTCTTCAGGCAATTCCAAACGGTATAAATGATTACCCACTTTCTCTGAAATCTTGAACAGCCCAAAAAATCTCGGGGCTAACTTTCCTCTTTAACCAAAACGTGTAACACCTCTCATAGGTGATACTTTCAAATAAACCCAATCGTTCACCTCAAAGCTGATTGGTTTGTGCCTCCTGTCGTAATAACTTTTCTGACGATCCGGGGCCGCTTTCATATATAGTCTAATCAGCTGTATATTCTCGTTTGTCTCTTCTAACAATGCCGACCCAGCAATCGGCGTTTCTCCAGTCTCTCCAGCATGTAGGAGTTCTACATCTTCTCCCATATAGAGCCTCAAACGGCGCTTTCTTGATCGTCGCGTGGTAACTATTATTGTAAGAAAATTCTATTAGCGGCAAATGATCGTCCCAATTGCCACCGAGATCCAATACACATGATCTCATCATATCTTCAAGTGTTAGAATAGTCCTTTCACTTTGACCATCTGTTTGCGGACGGTAAACTGTACTCATAGTAATCCTCGTACCCAATCCTTCTTGTAAAGCCGACCAGAAGTTCGAAGTAAATCGGCTATCCCGATCCGATACAATAGACTTTGGCACTCCGTGTCTAGCAACAATCTCGACCATATAAATTTGTGCTAACTTTTCCAATGAATAATTCTCTCTTATCGGAATAAAGTGTGCGGACTTAGTTAACCTATCAACTATTACCCAAACTGCATCGTGTTAACACCTTGTCTTCGGCAACTTCGTGACAAAGTCCATCGTGATATGTTCCCACTTCCATTCCGGAATGGGAAGCGGTTGCAAACTACCATACGGCTGCTGGTGTTCGGCTTTCACAAGCCGGCAAGTCCTACATCGTTCCACGTACTGGCCGATATCCTTATTCAATCCTGGCCACCAGAAATCCGCTTTTAACTCATTGTACATCTCTGTACTCCCAGGATGTACAGAAAACTTAGACTGATGTGCTTCGTCAATGATCACTCTTCTCATTCCACCAAACTTCGGCACCCAGATCCTTCCATAAATTCCTTTCAAACCCGATTCACTAGTTTCCATAACATTTTTCTGCACTCGAATATCCTCATCATTAACATTTTCATCTTTCAAGGCCTCTTCTTGAGCGGCCTTAACATCATTTATAATCGTAGATGTTAGCATAGTAGACGTCATCAGGTAGCAGCAGTCCTTAACATAAGCTTTGCGACTCAAAGCATCGACTACCACGTTAGCCTTTCCGGGATGATAAAAGATTTCACAATCATAATCCTTTATTAGTTCTATCGAACGTCTCTGCCTCATGTTAAGCTCTTTCTGACTAAAGATGTACTTTAAAATTTTATGATCTGTGTACAGTTGACATCTAGTCCCGTATAAATAGTGCCTCCACAATTTCAACGCAAAAGTAACTGCTGTCAACTCAAGATCATGAGTGGAGTAATTCTTCTCATGCTGCTTAAGTTGTCTCGAGGCGTACACTATAACTTTTCCTCGCTGCATCAGTACAACGCCCAATCCCAACCTCGAAGCATCCGTGTATACCACAAAATCCTCATTGCCCTCCGGTAGAGCAAGTATCAGTGCTTCACTTAACGTCTTCTTCAAGATCTCAAAAGCATCCTGCTGCACAGTTTCCCATATAAACGGTGCATTCTTATTGGTTAATGCAGTCAAAGGAACTACAATCTTCGAGAAGTCTTTTATAAATCTCCTATAATAGCCCGCCAACCACAGAAAACTTCTATCTTCAGTAGCTGAAAGAGGCGATTCCCAGTTCTTTATGGCTTCAACCTTAGCTCGATCTACTGAAATCCCAGCTCCAGATATAACATGTCCCAAAAACTGAATTTGTTGCAGCCAAAACTCACACTTTGAGAATTTGGCATACAACTTCTCTTTTCTCAACAGTTCCAACAATTCCTTTAGATGATCAGCATGCTCAGCCTCAGACTTAGAGTACACTAGAATGTCATCAATAAATACAATCACCGACTTATCTAACATCGGTCTGCAAACTCTATTCATCAGATCCATGAATACAGCCGGGGCGTTGGTTAACCCGAAAGGCATAACTAAGAACTCGTAATGCCCATAACGTGTTCTGAAAGCTGTCTTAGGCACATCCTCCTCTCGAACTTTCAGCTGATGATATCCTGACCTCAAGTCAATCTTAGAAAACACACTTGCCCCATTTAACTGATCAAACAAGTCATCTATTCACGGCAGCGGATACTTGTTATTGATTGTCAACTTATTCAGCTCCCGGTAATCAATGCACATCCTCATTGTGCCATCTTTCTTTTTAACAAACAGTACCGAAGCTCCCCATGGAGACGAACTCGGCCGAATGAAGCCCTTATCCAACAACTCATGGAGTTGTTTCATCATCTCTTGCATCTCGGTAGGAGCAAGGCGATACGGAGAACGAGCTACCGGTGCAGCTCCAGGGATCAGATCAATTCGAAATTCCACTTGTCTCTCAGGCGGCACGCCAGACAAGTCTTCCGGAAACGGGAATTGTGATACAATAGGCACGTCGGCCAAGGTATTCTTCTCAGCCTTGGCATCAATAGCGTTTGCCAAATAGGACTCACAACCCTTTGCAACAAGCTTTCGGGCTTTTGCAATGGTTAAAAAACACAGATCCCCACTTCTCCTATCCCCGTATATACAGATCTCACGCCCCTCCGGAGTAGTTATCTTTATCATACGCTTCTTGCACACTATATGGGCTTCATTCTCTATCAGCCAGTCCATTCCGGCTATCACATAAAACTCACCGAATGCTATCGGAATCAAGTCCGAATTGAAGACTACACTTTCAATCACTAAAGTGCAGTTGCGGTATACATGATCTACTTTGACTAGAGTGTTGCTAGCAGTTTCTATATCAAGTATATCTGATAACTTTGACAGAGGCATGGAAAGTCTTTGTGCAAAAACAGTAGAAACAAACGAACGATTTGCACCCGAATCAAATAAAACTCGTGCTGGCATAGAATTTACGTTAACATACCAGTAACCACCTCCGGGTTTTCCCTCGCTTCCTCTGCCGTTATCTGAAAAGCACAAGTTGGTGCCCTTTGTGGCTGGTTCTGGCGGTTGACTGAACCACCACTAGATCCCACTGATGATCGGGTCGAAGATGGAGCAGCAACAGCTGGATCATTCTTTCTGCGATTCCTACTGTAATGCCCCCATACACCACACTTATGGCAACCATCACCTTTCCTTGGGCACTCATTCTGAAAATAACCCAACTCTCCACAGCAAAAGCAAGTGCGTCCATTAGTGCACTTGCCGAAATGTTCCAGGTGACACTTATTACAATATCACGATAAGACTGCTGTGGCGAACACTATGATGAGCGAGAAGATCCCGAGTATCCCCCTCACGCTGGCGCTTCGGCGGTGACGGTTGTGTTGGGTTAGTAGCAGCAGCAGCAGACCCAATTGTGTAACCCAACATGGACAGAATTTGTTCTACATTTCTGGCGGCCTCAAGTAAGCTAGCAAAAGTAGTGTAGCGCACGTTGCTCATAACTCTTCTGATCTCTATATCCAAACCAGCCTTGAACCTAGTTACTTTCCTTTCTTCCGTATCTACTTGATGAGGCGCAAACAAACTTAGCCTCGTGAATTCCACAACATACTGGGACACAGTCTTAGTCCCCTGCATCAATGCCATAAACTTTGCCTCCAGTCTTCGGCGCTCATCAACCGGACAGTAATGCTGAGTGAATAAGTCAGTGAACTCAGCCCAAGTCATTACAGAAACTTTCTCCAATGTCAAAGCATTCACCATAGAGTTACACCACATAATTGCATCTTTGGTGAACATAGCAGTAGCATACCGAACCATGTCCTTCTCAGCACAATCACTGATTCGGAATGTCCGTTCGGTTGCTGTTATCCATTCTAGTGCTGCAACAGCATCACCCAGTCCATTAAATTCTACAGCACCATTTCCCTTAAAATCCTTGAATCGACAACCTTTGGGCTTATTAGATGACCCAGTGTTGTCACCTTGTTCATCATTGTTGCCCTCTTTTTCCTTATTTTTCCTCTTGTCTTCTCTTCTCTTAGCTTCGGCCTCATCTCGAGCCCCAAACTGATCTTGAATCATCTTATTCTACTCAGCCATCATGGCTAGCATCATCTCCCTTGTTTCTTCGGGTGTCATTCCTCCTCCAGACATGTTCTGAAATGTAAACATATAACTTGTTTAGTAACATGTCATTTATTTAAAGACACCACCCAATTGTCCCTTATGATAGTCAATGTCTTATGATTACTAGATTGTAACCTATCTTAGTTCATCACTTAATGTTTGAGACCAAGACCTCACGGACACTTGAATCTCAAACTACTGCTCTAATACTATCTCATGTGTCACCCTTGCCATAATAACCACCAATACAATACACCAAGGATTAAGCACTAACATACAATTACATAATGATTTTAAAGCTTTATTAATGTGCGGAAGCATTAAAATACATAAATAAAGTAATACAACTGTGTCAAACACCCTACGGTGCTACAAGGTACCAAATGTAAGTCAACATACTCAATAACATTACATCATCCCAAATACATATTATAATAACATTGGTCCCGTAACACAATTACCAATTGAGTAGTATCAAATCTTCCAAAACTTCACACACGACCTAACTAGAAGGTCCGGCAGCAGATTTTCCTTTTCCTGTAAAAAAATCAAAAACTGAGGGGTAAGCGAATGCTTAGTGAATACACAGATTTACGTATTTTATAAATCTTTATGCAGCCTACAAGAGTAGCACCGACGACACACGTCGTGCACTTTCCACGTACACAAAGTACGACACACATGAGTCATCGCTCCTACGAGCCCAAAGGTCGGTATGTAACCCAACCATCTGAGACAGACATAACATCGGGGATGACATACTGCCTACCAGAACCTCGGAGGGATCAGCTCCGGGTCATATAGCGCAGTAACATCGGAGTATCCGATGCGACCTGCCGGTCCATCGTTAGATGCACAACAAAAGAACGGACATGCAACAAGTATGAATGTGCATCTACATCTACGCAAGTTAGTAGAATTCAAAACGATAATGAAGCAACATGTCTCGGCAGGCAATAGCTAACATAAAGCAGATATAAACATGCGAAATCATATGTACTCACTGTGGGGTGCGTAAATAAACTTCAAATTATCTTATTTCTCCTCGGAATATTCAACAGGATTCACGAAATACCCCACTGTGGGTTAAACAACACCACAAGGGACCTGTTACATTTCCATAAATAAAACATATCATACATATGTTCGGTAACAATTTCCATCATGATTTAACAATATTAAAGTGTTACAACAGTCGGAACCGTCATCCGAAACTCATGTTTAAATTCACTTACTTGATGGTTTTATTATTCACAATTAATCCCCGCATTAATACCATCAATCTCTCGTTTAATAATGAGTCTCGCCAAGTTTCACAAATTTTCTTGTTAACCCGTCGAAATTATATCTGAAGTTTATAATTTTTATCTCCAATATTTGAGATTGCCAGAATGTCCATAATATATCTGAATTAAAGATTGTCCAACCGGTTCCATTTTATTTTCTCTAATCAAACCACAACCAAGATGACTATATATATACACATATATATGTATATATATTCCTATATATATATATATATATATATATATATATATATATATATATATATATATATATATATATATATATATATATATATATATATTTATATATATATATATATATATATATATATATATATATATATATATATATATATATATATATATATATATATATATATTTTATTGTCTTTTTTTTTCAATGAAAATAAAAAGAGGAATACCGAAGCTTTCAAAGGTTTCGGTAATCACCGTTTATAGTTTCGGTATATTGGGGTGGGATTCAGTACATGTTGTGATAGTTTCACCATCAAAGGTTTCACTAAAAAGTTTCACTATCAAAGGTTTCACTAAAAAGTTTCACCATCAAGGTTTCACTAAAAAGTTTCACTATCAAAGGTTTCACTAAAAAGTTTCACCATCAAGGTTTCACTAAAAAGTTTCACCATCAAGGTTTCATTAAAAGTTTCACTATCAAAGGTTTCACTAAAAAGTTTCAATATAAGGGGGAGTTTCGGTAGGGGAAAAATACTAATACCGAAACCATGATGGTTTCGGTACCCCATTTTGTGATTCCAGTATTCAAACACGCCCACACAGATCTTATATAAATTTCCCAAAATCATAAGTTTCAACTTGAATTAGAACCCGAAATTTTGTATATAACTCTCACAACACTTAATTTACATAAACCCACAAGTATATTTAACATGCATAACCTATTTTGAACCAAAATCTCAGATTCATTTTCATCCAAAACCGAAACATAAAACCCTTAAATTCGAATTTGAGAGGGATATTTACCTTAAATCGTTTGTTGTAATGTATATAGTTTCTTCTAAACAGCTTGAATCCCGATTTTCAGCTTTCAATTTGACGTTTTCGTTGCTCTTGATTTGGAGAAATGGAGGAACCGTATTTCTTTAGAGAGAAAAGAGCAGACACTTGAAATGGGATGTTTGTGAAAATGAAAAGACAAAAGTCTTTTTATTCCCATTATCAACTTTTGACAATTTAAACCCTCAACTTCCTTTATTTAATAAAATTTAAGAATTTGGTTGTTATTTTGAGGATTAAGAAATTTTAAGCTTAGAGCTACAATTATTTAAGTAATATATATATATATATATATATATATATATGTATATATATATATATATATATATATATATATATATATATATATATATATATATATATATATATATATATATATATATATATATATATATGTATATATAGGGGTGAGTTCAATGGAAAACCACTATGCACCGGAAAACTGTGGAAACCTACGCATACCGTCCGATTTGATGCATTTCATGAAAAACGCGGTGGCATGATCGTAAATAAAGTGATGCATCACGCGGGATTTTGATGCATCACGCGAGAAATTTGATGCATCACGCGGGGAATTTGATGCATTTGTGGTGGTGCAGTGCGGTTTTCACAAGTTTTCAGGTGCATTGTGGTTTTCCATTGAACCCCCCTATATATATATATATATATATATATATATATATATATATATATATATATATATATATATATATTATATATATATATATATGAATTTGGTAGCTAACATAACCCAATTATAAAGATTGTCATAGTGGTCATTAGGGTGTCTCATATATAAATACTAATAATTGCAATATATTATACCAATGAGAGTAAAATTATTTAACAAATGATTACTAAAACAAGAGGATTCTACAATAAGTTTAGTTTGAAGGGGGTGACAATTTTGATCCAATAGGTCAGACAGACAGGATTATAAATTGACCCGTAGTAAAAGATAAAATTTTTATAAAACGGTGTATTAAACAAGTTATTCTATGAAAAAATTTTCAAAATTATGTAAAACTTATGACTATTGATCTCCAACCCGTTTGCTTGAATGAGTCGAAATTGTCACCATATGAACAAAAAATCTTCATGGATTAAAAAGATAAAATACCAAACATGATGGTTTTCTTATCAACATAAACCATTGATTAAAAGGGTTAATATTGGAAAACCCAGAAACTTTTATGAATTTACCGATTAAGTCACTAGATTTTTTTTCTGAATGTTCAAGTCACTGAACAATTTTTGTCATGTTCAAAACTATATATTTTTGACTTACTATATGCTTAACCCGTAAAAAAATTAAGTCATCAAATTGTTTATCATTGAAAACCCCAACATTCTTTTTTTATTTTTGCAATTAAATCAGTGAACTTTTCATTTCTATTGTTTAAGTTACTCTATTGTATATCAGTTTATGATCTACTAAATAAGTCAAATATATAAAATATAGTTTTGAATAAGGATAAAATAATTATAGTAATTTATAATCATAAAAGTCAGGGTTTTCAATCTTTATATATTAATAAATGAGAACAATTAATGTCACATGACATCACCTCAATTAACCAAAATTTTATTTTCCCTCCAAAATTTCCTAATATAACTTTCTCATTTAATTATCTAATTAATTATAAAAAGTAATTAAAAATTAAAATTAATTACAATGTAATTTAAGTTTTATTAATGAAACCAATTCTAAATATAACAGTTAGATTTACCTAAACGTTTTATTTTGAATTATTTTATAAAATTTTAAGAAATTCTTTCCTATATAATTTTACCACATTAAACATGTTTCTACCTTGTAGTTTTATTATAACAATAAAAATGTAACACAAAATTTCAAATTTTTAAAATTCTTTATTAATATAGTATCGAGACTTTATTATTTTTTATTTTATAACAATCTAATAAATTTGTATCTAATTAAGAATTATTATTTATTAAATATACCTATATAATATATAGGTTCATCTATCAATCTATTCTATTATAATATTAAATAATGTCACTTGAAACCTAACTATATGTTAATTAGCATAACCTAGACGTGACACCTGTAATAATCTACAATTTCTATGCTAAAATATAATTAAACTAGTTATTAACCCACGTATTACGTGGATATTTTATAGATAATTTATTAAAAATCTACCCAAACGTAAATTACATACAAAAAATGTTTAATTTTTTCCAAAAAAAAATATGAAAACGATATTTTTTTTTTTTGCTTTTAGGGATAATTAAAATTTTCTTATTTTTAAAAATGTATGAATAGTATTCATTTTTTAAAAGTTTTTATTTTTATATTTCTATGCATAAATAAAATTTTAAAAAATTTTATTTTACAATAGAACACAATTTAAAATTTTTATAATTTAAAAAAATTATTAAACGTTTGATTACCAATATTGCATTATTTTTATTTTTTTGAATATATAAAATAATACATAGTTAACTAAAATTAGAACTTAAATTTGGAAGTTATTTAAATCATTTAAAAAAAGATTGGTTTTTATTTATAGTAGTTAAATTAGGTAGTACTTAATTATATTTTTACTTAAAGTTTAATAAATAAATTAGATAATAAATCAAGGAGATTATATATGGAAAATTGAGTGGGAAAATAAAATTTTGCTTAATCGAGGGAGTGACATGTGGCACTAAGTATCTTCTTTTATTAATATATATAGATAGATTTCGGAAAAAGTCTGTGTATTATCTCAGATTTTTGTTTTAAGTTTGAGTTCACGACCCATGTCTTTCTTTAGCTTATTATCTAAACTTTTTATAAATATTAAAATAATAATTAAATTAACTTAGAAAAAAAAGTTTGACTATTTACCAAATTTTTAAGATATTTTTCTTTCTTCATTATTATTTAATTCTTATTTATGTATATTTTTTCTTTGATTTTCTGCTTTATATATTTCAATAATCTTTTTGGTAGTATAATATTGCTATTTTCTTTTTTGTTTCTATGATTATTTTTCAAATTTATACTAATTTTTTAAAAAACAGTTATTTAACTATCCCGTGTAATATACAGGTAATAAACTGGTACTAACACTGTTAAATGTCATTTTTCTTAAGGTCGACATAAGTTTTTTTTCTTTTCATGTAAAGCGTTTCTAATATATAACGCATTTCAGATTTCAGAACCTACGTACAACGGGTATATATAGCAGTGGCCGATCAGAAGGCATGAATCTCCGACTCATTCTCCTACATTCACGCTGCTCGTTTAGAGTTTCATCCATGTTCATCATCGTAACGGTACATTCAAATCAAGAAAGAGAAAAACCGATCGTCTTTTTTGCTTCATTCTCGTAACCAGGACGTCTCTGTATTCGTGTATCTCTAAATCCCTCAGGTTTGCTACTATTGTTTTCCATTTTCAGCAATTTCACATTCCCTCAAATCATAATATTGTGGGTATTAGTCAAAATGTTTGTTTTCAATTGTTCTTGCGTTTCGTTCTTCCTATAATGATGCCCACCAACTGTTTGTTGAATTTGTTGGTATTTGCATACCCATGCTTTCCATCCAAAATTTTTTTGTCTTGCTAAAACTTTGTATGAATTGAGTTAATGATTATGTTGATATCATTTGCTTACTTAAAACATGTATATGGGCTTGGCAGAGATATACTTCATAGACAGTTGGCAAGAGTTGAAGGCTTGAAGCTGTTTGGTGTCAAACTATTCTGTCTTAAGATTTTGAATGGCAGAATGTTTTCTAAATATAATTTAGAAAAGTTATATACCCATCGTTGATTTTGTATTTGCATGTGTAATATGCAATTTTGTGAAGAATATTGTGTCATGTCTTGAATCGCTAATTGTTGAATAATAAATGTATTCGATCAAATTTTGATGAAACAAACTGCTGTTCAAATGTATGAAATTATAGGTGGTAATGGAAAATTAATATGTAAAAGTCGTTAGAAGCTTGATTAACTAGTACTCTAGTAGTCACTTTCACTTGCATTTTAAAAAGAAAAAAGAACATCAGTTTTGTGGTTTGGGCCTGATAATTTAATTACAATTGAAATTAAAAAAATTACATCATGTGATGGAGTTTAAAAATTAAGAGGAGATGTGTGGTGTGTGGCAAATAAAAGCTTTGGTACATGCACTTCTTCTTATATACCGCACACGTTGGTAAATTAACCGACTTAATATTGTTTTATAAACATCAGTCAGTTGTATAAAATACACTGGGTTTAACAATCTAAATTTAAATTTCCTATATAATAATCTTGACTTAAGGAGTATTGATGGACAAGTTGGTAAATGAACCGACTTAGTATTGTTTTATAAACATCAGTCAGTTGTATAAAATACACTAGGTTTAACAATAGAAATTTAAATTTCCTATAAAAAGAATCTTGACTTAAGGAGTATTGATGGACAAGGGATCATCTTCAATGATCTGGAAATTATGCGAGGAGCTCTGTTTGAGAGGAAGACAGGACAGGAAATCGGCTTTTCTGAATATCTTTGTTCTGCATATGTTGTAGTTTGAGATCAAAACTGGACTCATAGGTTCAGAGTCCTATAAGTATCCCTTAGTCTGAGCAGCTTGTTTCTTTGGAACATTAGAACTTACAGTAAGACGTCCATAAACCACTGATTTGCCTCACTTTCAAAGTGTAAACTCTTGTAATGGAAGGCTGTTGCAGTAACTAAAACATCTTTGACTTCTTTTGTTAGGAAGACTAGCGGATTTTCGAAATATAAGTACCACTGTTTGGCGAAGGCATCGTTTTGCCCGACAAAAGGCGCTGTTCTACAGATAGAATTGAATCCCCTGGGGAAACTTGATGACCGTCAGAAATCAAGATAAGACTATATACAAAATAGAAATTAATATCCATTTTAAATATATTATTTTGGAGATGCAAAATATAACTGATATCACAAGCAGTTATAGTTCATAGGTAAACCTGCTAGCATTCTAATGTCTGAACTCTCCTTTTTTCGTCTTTAATTGATAACTAACGATTTTGTCATTACAACAAATCATTAAAATCTCCACAAGTTTTTTTGGATGTGTTCACACACTTAATATAATACAGTTGTGGAATTCTTAACTTGCATGAAGAAATGTGCCATGACAAATTTCATCTAAATCATCAAATAAAAAGTTTACAATTAAAAGTCTGTATAAGTTGCTGAAATCTCCATGAGTTTAAGTATGAAGAAAGTTTCGCCAAATGTTGTTAATCTTGATGATTTTAAGTGTAAAATGTTTACAATATCTAAAATTATTTCTTATTATACATTATACATGTTTTTTTTTAAATTTCTTTCCCCTTATGCCTTGAGGAATATGTTTTTCTAAAACATGTACTATTTTTATGGTATTTTTATGCTCTTATAAGTGAGACAAAAACTTGTTGCTTTTATTTGTTTGGATAAACTATGAACATTATACTTGTAGTGTGTGTTCTATTTTCAATACACTGGTCTCTTTGCTGGCAGATGCCCAAACCAAGTATTATATAGAAACTTCTATAATGGATCA